>CALNHX010001241.1:0-240329 GCA_940337035.1 Agriotes lineatus | reverse complement strand
AAAAACATGTTATTTGGGTTCAGGGCACTTTAAAACGTGAAGATCTGTTGAAAACTCAATTTCGAATTTTTGGGGTGAATCCAATACTTCTTCTATTGTAAAAGAAAGTAACAAGCAAATGCTCGAAAAAAAAATATATTTCGACGCCTATGAATTCGAAACAAGCAAATATATGACAAAAATGTATAGAACATTTTTGGTAGAGAATTTACTCTTCTTTAATTTTGACAACTACGTATTTTGCTCAAAAGTTGATACTAATCGAGATATTCACTAATATTAGGAAAAATATAAAAATTTAGACCTTTTTTTAAGCATAGCGGTTAAATCCGGGCCTGTCAAGGGGTGCAAAATTAATATATATTTTCTGAGTCCCAACAGAACAGATTAAAATTTATTCCAGCCTGTCCGGAATTATTCCCGCTAAAATGTACTTGTCGACTGGCCTATGTCATTTATTTCCAATTTTGTGTATGGCTGTAAGCAGGTGACAAACGTCACTTTGACGTTTGGCACACAGTAAGTGTGGTGATATTTGGCAGTGATTTAAGAGCAGCAGGCGCTATAAATTTGAATATTTTTAAATTTTTTGTTTAAAATTTCGTCAAAATTTAATAAAAACATATATACGCCACCTGAATTAAACATTTATTAACTCAAAGATCTGATCCCACTCGCACTGCGTGCTCGTGAGTCCAAAATCTTTTCGTGAATAAACGTATGTTTAATTCACTTGCTGTATAATATTTATTAGTACGTAGACCTCTTACATTCTGATAATAGATAGAAAGGTCCATATTGCAAACAATTAATATAAAATTGTGTTTTTTTCACGTCTGGGAACAAAACACGGTTTCTACGATACTAAAATTGTGACAGAAATAATGAATTATTCCCTAGGGGAGATAAATTTATCTAGAGAGTTTTCATTATGACTTAAACAACAAGAAATAACAATTATTTCAAGTTCGAGGTTAGCAGGTTAGGTTTTGCGTCAGTCTGTGTCAAAACTGACGCAAAACCTAACCTGCTAATCTCGAATTTGACATAGACTTACATTGCCACCAACTTTAAAATTTATCATAGGCTACTAATTTTAAAGCACAGATCATTTTAAAATAATTGTAACTAAATTGTCAATAAATTACGTTTGAAAAACCAGATTTGTAGTTTTAAATCTTCCTGCAGCGCGAAAAAAATAGTATATGCAATTGGGAGAGATTGTTATTTTGCTTCAGTGCTATGTGACTCTCGGGCTTCGCTCTCGAGTAACAAATTGCACCTCAGCAAAATAACGCATTTCTCTTTCTTATTGCATAATCTACTATTTTCTGTTTTTCAAATTTTAATTTAAATTATAAATATTGTGCTCACTTTGGATAGAGATAACTTTGGATTAGTGACGGGCTTATTCGAATGAAAAATAACCGGTTATCCGGTTATTGAAATAACCTATGTAACTCGGCTTTCGTTCCAAGTATTCGAATGAAAAATAACCTCATGCTGATAAGTACTACGATTTGAATATAAAACCTCTATTGAAAGGTACTACGTGCCATATCTGAGCGACCTACGCAGTGCTCAAAATTCTGTAAATATAAATACGTCATAACTCATAAACAAAGCAAGTTGTACTGAAAACACCATTTGGTTATCGCGTACCTACCTCCTATCATAAAAAAATATCAAATTCTGGGGACCTGAAACCTGAACGACTAAAAACTGCAAACGCATCTAGCTATAATACAATTTTTTATTTGCTTACATCTTCAAAAGTTCAAAACAAGAGGCGGCACCTTTAACCCGCCCGATCGATAAAGATAAACGTTTTACCACTGAATTTATTGCCATTAGCAAGCAGTCCCGCATATCTCTTTCTTTCTACACTTCTTAATAAATACCTCTTAATTTCCAATACATAACACATAATCTACGGTCGGCGCCTTAGAAATCGGGCACTACACACTATTATGATATACTTTGCAGGTATTTTTTAAGTGTATAAACTGGGTTTTTACAGTTATTATGGTTTTAGTTGTTACGTCAGATTGTTTATTGTTTGTCAATTATGAAATGCCATCTCACATTAATGAAGTAACCGGAGCAAGAATACTCCAAAGACTAGAAGAACATATTACGTGTCCCGATTTCTAAGGCGCCGACCGTACATATTATGTTTTGGTTCCTCTGCTATCTGCAAGTTACGATGTCGATGCAGGTGACGGTGAACCGATGTCGATGCAGATGACGGTGAACCGATGTCGATGCAGATGACGGTGAACCGCCAACCGGCAAACCGGCTGACTTAATTAAAATGAATCGAGAGCCAAAATTTATTCGAATGATTATTCAAATAATCATTCGGTTATTAATATCATTCGAATGCAAATAATTCGGTTATGAAAATTGTTCGGTTATGCCCATCACTACTTTGGATGCATCCGTTTCACGAGAAAAGATTTTACAGCCATTAACCCAGGCATATTCATAGTTTTTTTCACGTGCTACTTCATGAGCTTTTTTGTACAGAAGTTTATTTTTAAGTGATAAATGTTCATTATTATAAATTTTTATGGAGGTAGATTCTCAACCTATTTCATTACTAGTTAAACTTCTTTTGCTTTTTGCTGCTGAAAGAAACTTGTCCTTAAGTTGCTGTGTAGTCATCTTGACGATAATGTTTCGAGGAACTTCCTGGTATCCTTTCAATTGCTGAACTCTATGGATTGCATCTACATCGTTCCTGTTAACAATACAACCGATTTTTTCCCCGATAATCTTGACAATGTCCACTAAGTTTTCGTCTTGTCTTTCAGAGATATTTTACATTTTTAAATTATTTATGCCGCTACGTTGTTCAAGCTGGTCGATTTTTGATCCAAGTGCGGCCACTTCAGTTTTTAAAGACGCCTTCTCCACTGTTAAAATATCTACCGATTTCATATTCTTTTTTATGGATTTTAGTTCGTTTTTGAATTCAGTCACTTTATCCGAGCAGAACTGAACAGATCTTATGAGGGGTTCAAGTTTAGCATCCATTGCATTTATAATATCAGTTTTCAAATTGGAGAGCATTTTGGTAATTTGTGCCATATTGACGTCGTCTGTTACTATTGCTGAATGAACCTGGAGTTTTAAAGAACCGAAGTTGTTCGATCCATAAGTTGATGCACCTAGTGTGAAAGACACAGAGCAGGAACCACTACACTGAATCCCCGAAGATTTTTTACTTATTGCATCAGTACATGTATTGCACGATGTCGTTATAATGGTTAACAAGACAGTTTGATTTTATTGTTTTAGTATAGTAGTTTTATATAGAGATAGTTTAGAAATTTATTGTACTTTTTACAGTATCAATTTCGTCCAAGGTTTACGTATTGCTATCGCCCGGCGCAATGTACCCGTCCGCTCCACACATTTACCTGACAAATAAAGTAAACGTCAGTAAAACAGCATTTGTGGCAAATCAGTAAAGATACAATTTTAACATGTTAGCTAATTTAATTCATTGGTCAATGGTCATTCTTTCAAAAAATTTACTTTGTACATTCGGGTGCAATAGCCGGCCGCCAGCTCAGTCGAAGGAGGTGTATAGGTTTTTTTTTTTTGTATTACCTACGGCGAGTGCACCCAGGTGTTCAACGAAAATTCGTAAACTCACAATGCTTATGCACAAACACAATTCCTAAAAGAGGAGCTTCAAGTACAATAGGCAGCCGTAACTAAATTAAACCCCCATAGTTGACATAATCACAGTATAATTTCCAAAAGCTCAGGAGCACAGTACACATTATAGATCCACCAACAGAATCGTAGGTGGCCACAATATTACTTGCTATACTAATTATATTTGGCTAATTTAGCAGTAATAACATGAGCTACCTCAGACAAGAATTAAAACTAATACTCACAGTTTGTAATACATCAATAAAGCAATCGCATTATTGCACACATTAAAATTAGATTCAGGGGCAGGCAAAGATAACAGCGGCGAATCCGGTGAGTGCTTGCTTTAGGAGGAAACGCAAACGCGATTTCGGCTGCGAACTCACGGCCGAATGGTGTCACAATTGTCGGAGTCGTTTGGCCCCAAATTCGGGCGGCCAGAAGCTGGTGGCTCAGAGAGGACTTCACCGTGCGATACTGGGACAAAACGGACCTGAAGGTAAGCCTCCTTGTTGGATCCTCTCCTGCGCTTAGACAGCATTTGCAGCAGGGGTCAAAACGGGTCCGAAGATCCAGAAAAATTGCAGCGCATGAAACGTTCGCATATGCAAGTAAACCCAGCTGTAGTCAAAGCCTCAAATCGGCTCTCCGGTACTAGGTGCTATAAAAGAGGAAGGAGTCCGCATAGCACATAAGACCGACAGATTATTCCGAAGCGAACTCTTTACTTACCCTGAACGAAATTCCAGGCGAATTTGCGAAACACGTGGTAGCATGAAAAATTTTACCAACGGCATGGGAGTCAAGTTTCTTTCACATCGAAATTCGGGGACTAGGAAAATCCACTTCAAGAATGTAGACTCACATACACACCATCGAACCTAACGGCAGCCCAAAATGTAAAAATGAATACTACAGAACGCGAAACTTAACGACGGCTCAAATGAATCTTAATAAACATTTAACATTTCCTTGTTTATTCAACTAACAACTACGTTTTAGTACATTGTGCGTCCGTCCTCCTCGAGTATTAACAAGTGCCCTACACCGTCTCTGCATACTTAAAATTAAATTATTAACCTCTTCTTGAGGAATTTCCTTCCAAGCTTGCCAAAGAGCAGCGAAGAGTTCCCTTTGATTGTTGTGGACAACGCCATCCCGCAGAGTCCTTCTTTGAAGCATGTTCCTTGCGTGCTCAATGGGATTCATGTCATGGCTCTGCGGTGTCAGGGTCAAACCGTTATATTGTGCTCTTGGAGAAAATTTTTAACAATCCCCGCCGTATGGGAACGAGCGTTGTCCTGTTGGAGGAAGAAGTTTTCTGCCGCTTCGTCTGCAAACGGAAGAACAAACCTTTCCACAATCTGATCACAATTTTAAACTGCACTCAAACATCCACCAAAACGAGGGGCGTTCTTCTTCCAATTCCAATGCCACCCAATACCATAGGAGTTCTCCCCTTGAAATTATGAACCTCCTAGACATCTCGGAGCCGATTGTTTCGACCAGGTGCCCTCCACACACGAATCTCCTGGAATCCGGATGGATTCCGAAACGAGACTCGTCTGAGAAGAGCTCCATTGTTAATTTTGCCACCTAACGTGTTGCTGCGCCCAGTGTAGTCTTACAGTACGATTGCCCCGTGTAAGAAACTGACACTTCACAGGTCGTCGGGATCTCAAATTGACTCCTCTCAAGCGGTTTATGACGGTTTGTGATGATACTCCCACCCCATGGACCTCTTGAAGGCGATTTCGCAATTCAACTGCAGTCAGAGAAGGTCTCCTTCGTGCGGTAAAATTCAAATACCGGTTTTGCGCTGCGGTTGTTTTCTGGTGTCTCCCTTGGTGTCTTTCGTCCACTTGTCCCGTCATCCAGAGTCTCGATATAACCCTTTGCGTGGTCCCCAGCGAACTTGCCACGTCGACTTGCCTTTGCCCAACTTTCAACATTCCCACCGCCCTCAACATTTTGTCTTTACCCAAATGCCGTCTCGCCATCGCTCATTAACACTGTACTTGTCACTCACACTTTATTCCTCCAACTTAAACTCAATTTTAGTCCGCCAATTGACAAATCTCAGGACTTTCGAGTTTATGTCAAGTATAATTATTATTTATTTTCATTTCATTTTGGACGTCAGGGATATTTTCAACTTTTTTTTTTATTGGAGGCTAGATATTAAAGAGCCAAATCACTCATTTCGAGAGGAAACATTTTAAAATATTTCGAAATTTCACTTTAAAAAAATATTGTTAGACGTTTGGGTGTGTGTATATTAATGATGCATTATCACACATGTGTTATCTATAATTGCCCAAAATTGAGAAAAGTGCCTTAAGAAGAATGTCAGATCTGTCATTTTCAAAAATATTTAATAGGCAAATGTCATTATGTCATTCATTTGACCATTTTATTACATCACCAGTGGTGTAATGAATATTACACCAATAGTGTCAAATGAGTGACGCAATAAGTCCTTATCCAAGCAGTTGTACATAAAATATTATAATAAACTAATGAGGGTATTATCATTTTGACACTGTCCGTATTGCCATTTTAATTTCAAAATGAAGAGAATTTTTGATCGATTGCGAACATCTATTTGAAATGTTGCAGAATACTTCGAAAATAAAGAAAATGGTCATAAGCTTCAAAGGCGTTAAAACTTACAATAAGTAGGTTATACAAATTAAAACAATTGAAAGTCGCTTTACTTAAAAGTAGAATGCATACTTTCATGCCAAACTATATTCGTGATATTCGACAGTGAGATTCATAAAAAACCCTAACTTATAGCGCATTGATTATTAATAATGACAATAAAGTTTATATATTCCTAAATAGCACTATGACAGCTATACTTTTACATTATCTCTCTCTGCAGTCGTTAACCTCTTAACAGAAGTGTCGTGATCATATGGTATCGTTTCGTAGGCTTATTGCTGTACTAACTATTTACCTCCATTCATTCCTATCAGTGACATCATGGGTGAGCTGGTGAAGGGGTTTTCCAGTAAGGATTTTTACTTGATCGATCCATCTCTTTGGTGACCTTCCGCAGGGTCTCTTTCCCTCGATGCGACCTTGTACTATCAATTTTTCTAAACTACTGCTATCTCTTCTTGCAATATGTCCGAAATATTGCAGTATTCTTTTGAATATTGTAGAGGAAAGACGTTGTTCTATATTTAGATCCTCTAAGATAGAAGCGTTTGTGCTTCTTTTGGTCCAGGAAATTTTCAACATGCTGCGCCAACACCACATCTCGAATGCGCCGATTCTTCTACGGTCGCGCTCTTTTATCGTCCATGTTTCTGAAGCGTATAATAGGACTGAGCATACTAGTGATTTTACTATTTTTATTTTAGTTGCTTTGGTTATATGTCGATCCTTCCATATTCGATTGAGTTTAGCCATGGCATCTTTGCTCATTTGTATACGTCTCCTTATTTCGGTTGACGAGTCTCATTTATTACTTATATATGATCCAAGATAGATGTAGTGATCTACTATTTCATATTCTCCAATTTGGTTCACATTGGGTCTATTCTGACCAAATCTGTCTATGATCAGAATTTTGGCTTTGTTTCTATTAAGTTGGAGAACATATTCTTCGCTTATTAACGATATTCGTTGCATACGTTGGAGTAGTTGTTCTTCTGAAGTTGCCAAGACAGCTGTATCATCAGCATAACGTAGATTATTAATTAGTTCACCGTTGATTCTGATACCTTCTGTACCGTTTTCCATAACTCGTCTCATAATATACTCTCCGTAGATGTTAAAAAGGAAGGGGGACAATATACAACCCTGTCGAGCACCTTTTCGTATTCTAAAATCATCGGATAATTTTTGGTCGATCTTTACCATTCCCGTGGCGTTGTCGTATAGATTTTGAATAATGTAAATCAAGTAATCTGGTACTTCCATTTCCGCTAATGCTGTCAAAGGCTTTCTGGTAGTCGATAAAGCAAATGTATAGACATTGGTCATATTCTCTGGCTTTTTCGATTATCTGCTGGAGATTCAAAATTTGTTCGCGAGTAGCTTTAACTTTTACGAACCCCGCATGTTCTTTGAGAATTTTCCGTGATAAGTATGTTTTCAGCCTGCTATTAATAGTATGGAGTAGTATTTTACTAGCGTGCGCGATATGTGGTATTAATCTATAGTTATCGCACTTTAGTGTTGATCCCTTTTTGTGTATTGGGTTGTATACAGAATTACACCAGTCACTTGGCCAAATTCCTGTCTCCCATATCCTTTGACAGAGAGCATGAATGACGTCCGCTCCTATATCTTCCATGGTTTTAATTGTTTCCGCTTCTACACCATCGTTAGCGATAGATTTTTTTATTTTGAGATGTTTCATGGCTTGTTCAACCTCTTCTTTTAGGATACTCGGTTCTTTTATGTTGGGTGGGTCTCTCTTTTCCAGGGCGTGTTGTGTTACGTCGTCGAACAGTTTTTCACAGTAGTTCAAGGACTTTTATAATTTCTGTCGTTTTTCCACCTTTCTCGTTTAATATTGCCCATGTTTGTGGTTTAAGTTGTTTGGCTATATGTCTGATTATCTTGTATATATCTTTGGGGTTATTCTGATTCTCATGAGTTTGTATTTATTTACATAGGTTGCTGTAGAATTGGTTTTTATCATTTCTGCAAGCTCTTTGGATATTTCTGTTAAGCTGGTTATAAATACGTTGATCGTTAAGATCACTAAGACCACTGCTTTTCAATTGTCGTCTCTCTTCTATCATTTTCAATGTGTCTTGTGATATCCATTTTTGTTTGTTGTTTTTCTTTCCAGATAGGTTTGCCTCTGTTTTTATGGTTTCTTTTATATTTTCCCATATTGTATTAGGATCGTCATGTTTTAGATTATGTAGTTCCAATGTGTTAGCCATTGCATTTTTGAGTGCTTCTTTATTTTCTACTTCCAGTTTGCTTGGTATTTTGTTGTTATTAATTCTATGTAGTTTGAATTGTATCTTAGCTAAAAGTAATTGGTGATCGGATTCACAGTCGGCCCCAGGGTAGGTCTTCGAGTTCTTAATTGACATTTTCCATCGCGTATCAATGAGGATGAAATCAATTTCATTGCGATGTTTTATATCTCGGTGTTTCCACGTGTATAGCCTTCTTATGTGATGTTTAAATAGAGTATTTGCCACTGTGAATTTAGTTTCTGCGCAAAAGTTCAACAGTCGTATTCCTCGTTCATTTCTTTCGCCTATACCATAGTTACCCACTATTTCTCTTATATGGTTGTCAGTTGTAGTATCTCCGATTTTAGCATTAAAATCTCCTATAACAAGAAGCATTACTCGCTTAGGTATTGAGCGCATGGCATCTTCTAGGTCATGATAGAAGTTTTCTATTACTTCTTCTTTCGCGAGTGTTGTTGGTGCATACACTTGGATAATGTTAAAATTGCGTGGCTTTGCACGGAGTTTTATAGTTGTCATCCTATCTGTGAGTGTGTTATATCCCATAATATATTTACTTGTTTCATAATCTATTAGAAAGCTTGTTCCATATCGGCTGTTGTCATCACTACCTGAATGTATCATTAAGTTGTTTTGATTGGTTCTGAAGTGGCCGCGTACTTTATAATGTGTCTCAGCTAGCCCCAGTATATAAATGCCCAATCTTTCCATTTTGTTTTCTATTATTTGTGTTTTTCCAATTTGTAGTAGTCCACGTACGTTCCATGTTCTTACTTTCCTAGTATTCCTTAGCTGCATGGTTTCTCTCATTACCGCTCTCCCCGGAGATCCGAATGGGGAGCTATTTAACTCCGGGACATTTCGTACTAAGTGATACCATTATGATTCTCACGGAAGTTGAAGTTGTGTTGGATCAAGGTGGACACCCAGTTCCTTCCTTGATGGGATTGGGGAAGGGTAAGGTTGGATGTACATGGGATAAAGGTTAGGACATAGCTCTCGCTTGAAGTGGGAGAGGAGAGAACCATGGCTCACGTGGGCAGGGTTGCATCCCTGAAGTAGACTTACCTTCACCGGGACCGTGAAGGAGTGTCTACCAGCTACCCTTCTTTTATATTAGAGGTTTCTCAATATCTTTCAACTAGTTTAAAGGGCGATGCTCAACGTTCGTGTATTAAATGCAATACGCTGTATATTTATATTTACTATTATGGTAAATTTTTAAATTACCTTCCTAATGATATAGAATTACACTTTTGGTACATAGATTTACGAATTTCATTTATAAGACTTAAAATCTAGTAACCATAATTAAATACAAATATGAGCTAATATAATATCTAGATCTATTGCAGATAAAGTAAATTTGGTGTAATATGACAAATCTATCAAATTTTGTATGCTGTATTAGACGACTTTGTGAAAAAGTTGGTATATGGTTCAGAAGGGGCAGTTTATCCAAGGATGGGCGAGATGTGTTATGTAATATTCTTTTGCATTCAAGATTTTAGTCAGTTCTGGCTCATGATCTAAAATTTTAGACTTTTTTACATGAAAAGATACTCTTGGTTTTGGAGTCGCTGAGAGCAGTAGTTTTTGAGAAAAGTGAACCTAAAGATTGAAATTCGCTACTTCAGGAGAGAAATTGTTCACCCTTCAAACGTTAGGTTCGCTTTTCTCGAAAACTATTCTCACAGCGATTTCAAATAAGAGTACTTTTTTATATAGAAACATGTAATATTTTCGAATACTTAATTAAAATTGACTGAAATGTTGATTGTAAAAAATTATGACAAAAACATATCCCCACCTTTGAATAAACTACCCCTTCTGAACTGTATATTGGCTTTTTTCCAGACCATATAAATCAGCTTAAAAAATCGCATAGATAAACGAAATTATATAAATTTTGCTTTATCTGATATAGATATAGGCATCATATTAATTGTTATTTGTATTTAATCATGGTTATTACATTTTAAGTGTTTTATAAATACAATTCGTTAATCTATGTATCAAAAGTGTAGTTCTATAGTATACTAAAAAGGTAAGTTTAAATTCTACAAAAAATATAAAAATATACAGGGTGTTGTGTTTAATGTGCATTCAGAACAGTTGAACTATATTGACAAACCTATAATGTTAAAATATAGCTCTCATAATTCCATTTTAGAATATAGATACTTTATTAGATTTAATATTAATAACAAAAGCTCTATAACCTGAAGCCATTTTCATGAATCGAACGGTATATAAAATGCACGCTGGCCGAAAAGCAGTTAATACAAAAAGTATTCATAAACAGCTAAAACAAGAGTTTCCAGAGCTCTGCTGTTCAGTTTCGTCAATTAGAAAGTATGGAACAAAGTTATCTAGGAGATTTCAGCTGAACACTTGAAAAAGTGCGTGACGCACAGACACTGACGAAATTATTGAAGATACCTGCTAAATCGAATGTGCCCTAAATACTATTGATATTGAACTATTAGTAATAAATACTTCTGAAAATTCTGATAAAACTTTGTAGTTTGAATATGAAGGTAATATGAAATAGTATATTATGGGACCAGTGGTTGAAATTTTATTAACCACGAGTTGCATATACTATTTTCTCTACGAATTTTTAAAATGAACGTTAATAATAGTAATTTGTACACCAAGGCACTGAAGTTTAGCTTTTTATCACGAATGTAGGTTTAGTTATAGAAATAAACCACATGAAGAATAAAAAGGAACTTCAGTGCCGAAGAGTTGACATTGATTCCGGTGGTTGAAATCGCATTTCAACCACTAGAGGTTGAAATGTTCGGACTACCGGGATTTCAAAGTGTTTGACATTCAATTGTTGATAAGAGAAATGTCGCTTTAAGTTTAATTTTTTCTAACGTGCATTAATTTGTTAAAATGGGCTAAAATTGGTAGAAAAATTTCAACGTCTCGAGTTACTTTTTTCAACTCGCTTCGCTTGTTGAAAAAGCACTCTCAATGTTGAAATGTTATTTTAACCACTTGACCCATAATACACAATTTTTATTAGTGACATTTTTGAAAGTGACACATCTCTTCTCAACAATTGAATGTCAAACAGTTTGAAGTCCCGGTAGTCGGAACATTTCAATCTCTAGTGATTGAAATGCGATATCAACCACCGAAATCAATGTCAAAATGACATAGAATAGTCTCTTCCTGCGACGTATGCACTTTATTTGTATTTAGTTAAAAAAAACATCATTTCTATCTAATTCTATACGAAATGATTATGATAAATATCTTGGTTTGTCTCAGAGTAGAAAAAAGTTCATTGTAGCGTACCTCTGTTTGAATAAAAAATGTATCTCTAGATTTTTTTACTTAGATGTTTTTAGAAAAAATGGTTTATGAAACAAGTATTCCCTGAGTTTTGTAACCAATTAAACTAAAAACATCTACGTATTTGTGTAAGATCCTGTATACGAGTATTTATCATTTGATTCAAACTATTCATGTAAGTTTGTTGTTTGCAGGTCTATTTGGTCTAAATTTACTAAATTTTACTTGATTTAGATCTAAAATTTTTCTCTCTATGACACTGATTCAAGCAAGGTTGTCTTTATAAGGCATAAAGATTTGAAAAATTTTAACATTTTTGTTCAATATTGCTGACGACTTCCATTTCGACATTGTACGCAAATGTAACTCATTTGCATTTGATGTGATGCTTGCGGGAGCTGTGCAAATAATTCAAACAATCGATCTGCAACATTCAAGGAATTACTTACATCTGTCACTCTTAGGTTTCATTTTTAATTTGCAAGATTTGTTCGACTCTGGAGAGTGTAAAATGTTTGTTCCTTGGATTTAATTATATTATCGAGAGGGGTTATACAGTCGCGGCCAAAAAAAACGGGACACTTTTTTGACCTAATTCTCAAAATTGGTCGCAATGTGCAATTATTGTCGCTTGTCAGTGTCAGCACTTTTTTTCGAATTTTGATAATTAGATCGAAAAGAAGTGTCCCGTGTTTTTGGCGGCGACTGTATGTGGCTCTCTGCTTAAGTGTAAATAAATATTTATTTTAAAGCCTATCTTGCATCTCAATTAAATATCGAGAGATCCAAAAAAACTTAATCCTCAGCGGGCTGTCGAAATTCAAAGGTTTGAATAATATGTTGGTGGCACTGTAAGTCTATGTCAAAACTGACGCAAAACCTAACTTGCTAACCTCGAATTTGACACAGACTTACAGCCCCCACAACATATTATTCATACGTTTGAATTTCCACAGATCGCTGACGATCAGTTCTTTTCTCTCGATAGATACTATTTTACATACAATGAATTTATTTTAATGGTTAACATAGCAGTTTCGTTTCAATGCCAGCATTTAATCATACAGGTCACTTCCATAGTTACCAATGAAATCAATAGATTAGAGCATTTATTTTACGAGTTAACATATAAATTTGAATTACGTACTTGCTAATAAGAGACTTTAATTTTGTTACCAGAATGTAGGTATGCAACTAAAAAGTAGATAAGTAGGAACAACTTGTGGGTTGTATCTTTTTTCAGTGGTATACATTACGATAACTTTTAATTGTCTTTTTGACAAGTAATAAGTCCGATGTTAACTCGTAAAATACACGCTCTAATCTATTGGTGTCATTTGTAACTATGCAAATGAATTGTATGATTAAACGGTGGCATAGAAACGATTCACTTATGTTAACTACTAGCAAGATGCCCGTTCTTCGTACGGACTACAGATGTTTGTTTCTTTTTCTAAATCTTAAATTAATTCTGGAGTCCCCCCCCTCACACAATACGCTAAACTAACAATGGCTGCAAAACAATATTGTAGGTAAAAAGGAAACAATATTCTTCCGAAAAAAGTTCTCCTTAACTCTTTTATTCTTCACTTATCCCCTGGAAATGTGTATGTAATTGTCGTTACCCTTGTATAGATTGATAAAACTATACTATAACAATGAGATCAAATAAAAAATATAAGTACTTATTAAATATTGTATTCATAAATTATAGCAGGATACCCGTTTCCACCACTTGGGGATAGAATTTCAGAAACCCTCCTATTTTATTTTAAGAGATATTGAGAAATTCGTAAAAAGGTAGTTTACCCCTTTTCCCCTTTTAGGGGTAAAATTTACAAAAAACTCTTTCAGCCGCTTTTATCCTGAAATGAACCGAGAGGGAAAAAATTAATAATTTTAACCCCTACCCCTTTTCAGTTTTTCCTTTTTACCGCTTTAGGGGTGAAATTTAAAAAAACCCTAAAACCCCTTTCTAAAGATTTGAAAAACACATCTATATGACAGAAAAGAATGCTCTAACTCAACAAACATATGAGATACAAGGGGTTCTATAATTCACCCCAAATGCAGATTCGTACCTTTAAGGGTTGATTAGGGCAAAATCCTGAAATGTGTTTTTAGACATTTGCATTGGATACCTATGCAAGCAAACACCAAGTCGATATCTTATCGCGTCTAAGAGATATTGAGAAATTCGTGAAAACACAGTTTATCCCGCTTCGCCCTCGTAGGGGTAATTTTTTCCAAATTCCGTAAACCACTTTTTAAATATTATAAAAACACATCTATATACCAAAAAAATAATATTCTAACTCAAGAAACATAGGAGATACGAAGGGTTCTTTATTTCACCCCGTATCCATATTTGCACCTTTAAGGGTTGATTAGGGTAAAATCCTGAAATACGTTTCTAGGCATTTTCATTGAAAATTTTTGCAAGTAAACACCAAGTCAATATCTCATCGGGTGTAAGAGATATTAAGGAATTTCTGAAAACACATTTTAGCCCTTTTCACCCTCTTAGGGGTCGAATTTCAAAAAATCCCTTCTTAGCACTACCTTATGTAACAAATTGAACCTTTCACCAAAATTTCAAGTTTGTAGTACCAGTGGTTACGGCTCTGCGTTGATTAGTCAGGGTTGTGACTTTCCTTTATATATGTATAGATTAAAGTAAATTCGCTGTATATCTTGACTTACGTATCTGATTGTATTTAGATAAATAACACTGTTAAATATTACTAGTAATTTGATCTAGGAAGTCTAATAAATATATTATTCTAAAGCCTTCCACTAGTGTAGGGCTAAATGTAACTTCAGATATAACCTATAATATTATTTAGATAAAATAAATATTAGACCACAAAGATAAAGTTGGGGTCAATGTTTTAACTACTTTCGCCAAAGTGACTGCTAAGGAAAACTTGCCTTTAAGATCGCAATATAATTCTGCTTAAAAGGAGTTTCATATTTCCTATATGCAATTCAACTTTAATCTCTCTAAAAGGCTGTTACATTTTTGCTGCCGCGCTTAACGATCGCAAAACGTTGTAACCTTATCTGCTCCAAGCAATATACTAGAACGTATTTTCTAAAAAATCTGAATAAAATTCCCCTATTCCTTGTCATATTTCAGTTTGCTGGGTCATTTCCTCTTATTTACTAGCAAGAACAAATATTGAACTTGTTTGTTAGATATGAACACATGGACATACAATATACTAACGGTAGGTTAGCGATATCTTTTATGTACGAAAATGTACCCTAGAAACGCTTATACATGGTATAGGATATCAATAGCTTAACAGGGCGGGCCTTGGGATACTTTAAGTCAAAAAGTAGCAATGAATGTATGGACTCTTATTTCCCAACGTCCCAGCCGCTTCGTTAAGTGTTACCTCTTCAACGTGGGGAGAAACAACTTTTTGCCAGTAGAAGAAATATAGATATTCAAAATAATTACTACTATTGAAATATAATACTCTAGTAACGATGTGAATAGCAATGATATTCTCGGAGATAGATACTTACTTAATCGGTTCCTCTAGTACCGTTTTTAAAAGTGTCTTAGTTTTTTACGAATCTTCCCCATTCCTTTCTGTTTTCAGCATTGATTATAGCTTCTTGCCAGGTTATTTTCCTTTTTTTTTAATATTTCCCCATTTGGCAATTTCACGTTATAATTCGAAGTACTTTTGGTCTTCGTTCTTGCATTTTTAAAGTATTTTTGTTAGTATGTGTACTTTCATTCTTATTAAATGGTTCATTTTGTTCTTCTTTTGTCAAATGTACCGATTTCACAACTACTCGTTCTGGATTGTTTCATTCTTCCAGAACTTTTCGTAACTATATCATTTCGATCACCTGCAATCTGCTTTTCAGATTCTCGATCAGAGCCCAGGTTTCGCAACTGTATACTAAAGTTGAAATATTCTAATTTAATATATATCTTTATATTTCACCTTTGGTAATAAAATTATTATTTAGCATACAAAATAATCAGTTTATTGCTGCTATTCGACTGTTGAACTCTTCCTATATGTTGTCATTGTCTTGTACTGTATGTCATAAGCATTTCAAATGAGATGTATGCGGAAACCCGTGTTATTTATTATTATATTAATATTTGACTGTTTCCTAAATATTCTCATCTTTTTGATTTTTTTTGTATTTATGTATAGTTTCCTTTTGCTAAGAGGAAAGTTTAGTTATGGAAGATCGAGCGAAATTTAACAATTCATACCCTATCTTTCAGGGCGCGTTACTTACTACAGCACAAAGGCCATCAAGTACTTTTGTGGCCCACTTAGTGTAACAAGCAACTACATCAGAGGTTGCCAAAATTTAAAAAAACCTCTAAATCTGGTTTTAATTGTGAATATTCCGGTCTGTACATAAAATATTGTATGGACCTCATGCGCAACTAGATTTTATGACCTTTTTCGTGTTAGAGCCAGCCGCTACTCCTTAGCCTCTAATTTTCAAGCAGCGGGCGACAAACGCTATCTTACGCCCTTGGCACATAAATCACAATTATTCCATTTTGGAACCATAATTTGTTTACTGGTTTTCGATAGCAGGCGTAACATTGCTTTTATGTCCCGAGGGCCCTAAAAGTGCTGAGAAGTATAATAAATTCGAACAATGTACTACAGCAACACCACAAATCCGCATAGAAACCATAACACACTAGTACAGTGACTGTGTAATGACAGTGTGGTCAATTCGAGATGGCAGCCATTTTGAGTCATTTGTCTTATAGCTTGCATAGGCAAATTTTACAATATTTTGTTTGTATTCAATATTGCAGGTAGTAGTTGTAAATACACAGGCATACTAAATATAGAGTATAGTATTTAACAATTACTATTCTCTCTTCAAATGATAACAGATATGTTTTAAATGGTTAACAGAAATTAACACCTTCATGGATGTTTCTCTACAAATAACTCAGATTTTCTCAAAAAACTGTTTTAAAACGATGATACTGAAACTTGATATAATGGTTTTCAGTTAAAAACGTCTGAAATATTACTGAAATTACACTACCAGTACCTGTGTAAATCGCAGGAGTCGCCCACTCCATTTGTAGCTATAGCCGTTATAGCAGGCAAGTGAATTTTCTTAACTGTGTAAGTGACATTTAGTAACAAAATATTACTAAAGTCAAAATTATTGCTTGATTAAAATTTTGTTTGGATTATTACTTACTTTATTTTTGTGTATCAAAAAATAGTGTACATCAATAATGATACAATATAAATTTGGATACCTTAGCCGTATTCAGTAACGTCGCTACTTTAGATAAGTTATAAAGTGTCATTGTCTTATTTTAACATTAGTACCTTTTTGTAATTAGATATTCGTATACTGCTAAAAATATTCAATGGATATTGAAACTACTCAAAATGGCAGATATTAAAATAGCCTATCAGAAACAGGACCAAAATTTACCACATTGTCATTAATATAGCCACTGTACACACCAGAAATTCGCAGCGCCAGCACAAGTAGTCTGTAACCAAAATACTTGAATTTCGTCCATTTTGAGAACCAAAATAAAATGAAATGTTATATGTACCAATTGCATAATCATGATTAAGGCCTTAACACATAATTAACAATGATCTAATTTGATGTAATTAACTATTATCTAATTTGATGTCTTAATGTGGCTACTAAAACACTGAAAATAGTTTTTGTATAACGTCAAAACAGACAACTGACGAATTCGAAGTCAAAGTTTCTGATTGTTTTCATGGAAGGTACGAGCTTGGATGATACGCGTCGCAAAGAAGTTTTTAGACACTTAGCGCAATGTTAAACTTGACTTTCAGCCACGTTTGACAAAACACGACGCGTGCGTAAAACACTTACATTTTGTAACTTATATAATAAATAGCTGTTTCGTCCAAAATCATTATATTTTATGTAGATACTATAATTTGTCAAATGCGTTGGTAAGATATTCCCAAAGATATAAATCCAGAAACGTGATTTGTTCCATTTTGGAACTATAATTTTGTTAAAGGCCTTCGATAGCTGCGTAAAATGGCTTTTATGACCCTAGGGCCTATAAAGTTGATAATCGGTATAACAAACACCAACAATGTACTACAGCAACACCAACAATCTGCATAGAAACCACATCGCCCCAAAAATCCACAGCGCCGGCACAACGACGACGCTGTAGTCTGTAGTTCAAATACTGAATCGTTGTATTTTGTTCATTGTCAGAACCAAAATAAAAAAAAACATTGTATGTACCGCATGCCTAATCACGATTATACCTGTCCGTAAATTTAAATCTCTCCGCTTCGCGTCGCGCTTTCAAATTTCTTCGTGCTATAATCTATTGATTATGCCCTTAATACACACATAACTATTAAGTGTAGTGATGTATTTATTTTAGATAGCTTTTGATTATCTGATATCTCTAACAATCACAAGTATTACTGCTTAAACTAGTTTGAGATATTGTGCCACGTTTCCGTTTTACTCACCGTTTGCTGTTGCTACTATATTTTTAACATGTAACGGGTTGTATAAATCTCTAAATTAAGCAATAATTAAGATCACTTTGGTATTTTCAAAAATCTTTTGGTATTTAACCATTACAAATTGTGCAATGCTAATTTTAAAATTATTTAAATTACATATTTATCTAATACAACAGTATACTATGGGTCTTAATGAAAGATTTATTATAGTATAGAAGTAGAGAATTTTCTTAAAATATCAGTGGTTGGTTACTTTACCGTAGTTATGGAAAATCAAGCTGCTGAGAAAACTGAAAGCTTAAGATTGAAGTTTGCGAAACCTCAACCGACAATCGGCGAACGTTCGGAAATTGTGATGCTAAATTAACCATGAACAGAAGTGTATTGATCAAAGGAAAATATACAACGGAATCCCCAAATCGAGGGCTCCATTTCATACATTGAATATCATACATGTATTGATGAAAGGTACCGCATCACATGGATGGCAAAATTTTATTTATTGCCAAATATATTTGCTAAACGCAAGAACCCTTATCCATCCATAAGATATCGACCACACTCAATCTTGTTTTTTGGGGCCACGAAAATTTGCAATCTTTCGTTCAAGGAATTCTTCGTAATAACGTAGACACTCGACAAGACGTTGCTTTCTTTAGACGCAACACAATAGTATACAACTTTTGCAATCAAAGTCTTTGGGATTTAAATACGGCTTTCAAATCGAATTGCTATTCGTAGGCCTCTTTAATTGCAATGCGAATCAAAACTCCACTGATTTGAAAAGCGCGATGACAGCAGACCCTCACAAACTCGTTTAGCCTAGCAAATCTGTTGAAATGAGTTCGACCAGCAAATCCAAAGAACGCTTCGCATTCGGTTATCTGACGGACGTTCGTTCCGTTTGTTTGGACTAGAAAAAGTCGTGAAGTAGGTTATAATTATGTAAGACACTATTTAAGAATTGCTCAATACGCAATACATTGTACAGTAGTACGTCTTATGCTGGAACTAATATTAATTGCAGAACTTTGTTTCGTCCTCGTTTATTATCTTAATTGGCGTATCATTGCAATACATCAGCTCGATTTAACCCAAATATGTTTTCGGAATATCCGGCTGTTTCCCACTTTCCCAAAGGAATAAATTCAAACTAATAGCTGGAAAATTATGTTAGAATACCAGCAGTTTTAACACAAACTTAGGTCATACGAAAGCGTTACTAATTTTACTATAGTAGTAGACAGTTTGGGAATAAATTGCTCGTTGCTAAAACAATCTAGCGAGTATTTCTAAGCGCCAGTTTGCAAACAGCTCCAAATACAGCAAACTTATATAATGCTGTGTACATCAATTTATGTTGTTGATGAAAGCTTGTAAATTATCGATAGTTTGTTGATCCTTATAAATTCAGGATTTTCGTTACAAACTGATACAAGCAAAACTTTATTTTTAGACTGAATATTGGAAAAAGTGGGTCTATTATTCTGTATCGTTTAACAAGGATATCGAATAATAAGCAAAATAAAAACCTCCTTAAGTTTCTCGTTGTTGCTTCGCAACAAGAACTCCGATATACAAAAGCTATATGTAATTGAAATTGGAGTTGCTTTCTTTTGCTATATGTACAAGCTATAGATATGATAAAAACAGATATATATATATAAATAAACTAGGCGATAGGGTCCAATATTTTTTATATAAAGATGTCTGTGTCACAAAAACAAACTATACTCCATTCACACTTTACAGCTTACAGAATCTAGATTGAAGCACGGTGAAAATCTGAACTAATGTTAGAATCTAGTAATTTCCAAGTTTCCTATTGCTAACATTTTTGACATCTGTACTAATCATATACAGGGCGAATGCCTTAAAAAATAAAATTTTGCTTGCTTTACCTTAAGAAATATTACTTTAATAAAAGTAATATTTTGCAGCTCAGATCTTTATCCTTGACGAAAAAAGGTCTATTTTGAACCCAACATTTAAAGGGTAAGCACCTTAAAAAATAAAATGTTATTTCAACTTCAACTGAGAAATAGATAAAAGTGATAATTTTAACATAGTTCAGGTTTTACCTTTGACGAAAATGGGATCCAACAGATACAAGATAAATGTTCTAAAAAATAAAACAGGAGTAGACAATAAATGCGCTTCACACCGATACGAGGCGTCCTTGGTGAGCGAAGCAGCGAACGTCTGCTCTACTTCGGGCTACCGCGCCTATTATTAAAATATCATACGCAGGCTCGTATGCAGGGGTTGAAGTTCGAATTTCAATGTTTTTATTTGAAAATTAATGTAATTTGCATTACCAAATGGTTGCTTTTATTGTTTTAGTATTATTACGAACGTGAAGATAGTTTTACCCGTACTTACCAGGATTTTTAAAATTGTTTAGTGTCACAACGTCCATTTGCGCTGGAAGTTCTGAGTATAGCCCTTTACAGATCTTTTAAATTAAAGTGTATCCTATGTTCCTTTTATTAATGTAATTTTAGCACCATGGATGACAAGTTGATATATTTTTGTAGAAATAACTAGATAGACACAATTCCCATTTTATTTGTAGTAGATTTTTGCCTTGTAAGGTTGGAAATAAGTTTTTCTTTTGTTGCACAGTTTGTTATAGCCTCAAAAAATTAAACCGCCATAGTAGCAAATGGAACAGTGTTGTCAGATGTAGTACTGATTCTAATGGAAGGAGTAGCTTGGGGCCAAGTGATCTAATTTTATTGGCTTTTGAAGCAATCCTTAAATTAATTCAGATTTGCTAAAAAGGATCTGCAAAAAACTACATACTAAAAGATCGGTTGAAGAAGAAACAGTCCAAATTTACCAGTTAACGTTGTAATAAAGCAGGTGGCTCTACCATTTGAGGCAATTTTGTTAAATTTAAGTGAAGCAAAATTGTGTTACTTGCATATAATTTTTCCTTTTTGAAGCTACGGTGTGGGTTTATTTCCAAATTGACTCTAAAACATTGTTTAGAAAATCTTCTGATAGATCTCCCAAAAATAACGTTATTTTCTTAAACATTTTTATAAAATTCACATAGAGCACCTTCACTTACCAATCAATTATACTGATTAGATTAACTTTATAATATTTGTAAATAAGTCTATAAATACCCGCTTAAATACCCATTTTGGGTATTTACCCGGGTAAATACCCCGGATATTTACCCCTAAAAATAAATACCCGGGTAATTTACATCACTACAGGTGAGTATTAAAATTTTTAAATACTGATAACGAAAATATAAAATAATGGAACAACGGAAGGTACTAAAATAAAAGAACCGAAAACTAATATAAAAAAAACCAAAATGAGTAGAAATTATTAAGAAGTTTCGTTTTTGCATTATATACTCAATTATCTACTTTTATATAATATGTATATCCGACTGCAGCTGGGAAGATTATAAAATATCTAATCTTGGGATGAATAAGAAAAACATTCTACCTATGCTCCGTATCTTTTCTGAATAAAGATTGTCCATGCCCGTTTCCCCAATTTATCTGTGTAAAATCACTTGGTTGTGTTTAAATTTGTGGTTATGAAGTTATGATTACTAAATGCATTTAGGTTAGAATACGTGACAAAATATCTCCAAATTGAAAGTTGCCATATTTAAGAAGAAGAGAAAATAGAGCTTTTTAATTTCTATATGTATATGTATCCAGTTTCAGTAATTGTACAGTTGAATGCATTTTTAATCAAGTACTTGGAAGGTTTTACAATACATTTTGCATTTTAAATCTTTCTCCCCATGTGCTATCAAAATACGCCGGCCATCTGACAACAATATTCCATTCTGCCAAAAGGCAGTAAATGTGTTGTAGATTACATAGGTTATACAATATAATAGAAATTACGGTACCGTTCATGGACAAGTTAACAATAATATTCCAAGGCCAACTTTCATGCAAAAATGAAGTGAATGTATTATAGAAACATAAACTTAGGAATGCGAGAGGAACACTCATTTATTTCGTTTTAATTTCACATTGAGAGACCTACCTGGTAAAAACTACATACGTAATGTGATAATCTAAATTGTGCAAGCAATTAAATGTTGATAATAAACAAATAATTACAGGAATTACTAAATCGAATCAATTAACAGAAGAATCTATCTGTCCTCTATACAATGCAAATCAGAATTAACTAAAAGGAACTGTTATAAAACAAGCGAAGCGTCTCAAATTCAACAAAGAGATCAACAATGAACGTATAATGCATTCACAATGTTTCCTCCTCCCAGTAGGCTGTTAAATGTTTTTATTAGGTTGCATGCCTGAATTCTGATAGAAGTCAAACTGTGACATGAAAAAACTGTTGCATCTTTTTCAACTGATTTATTGCTATTGTTGCAATTTTAATGTAGAAATGTCGAAAATTATAAGAAATTACCGTCAACCATTAAAATGACAACAGAGACAGATTTCAAAAATCATAACCATAAATTGAATTCGGTTATTTTGTCATGTCTGGTTAAATCGCATGCATACCAACAGAAACGTCACCCTAATATAGCCTACTCGGAGGAGTAACATTGTGAATGAATGATAATTAACAGGACTGAACGCGCATTAAAAAGTTAGAAAATATCTGGTTGTAAACAGGTTCAATATTTTCTATTGCAGATGTTTTTAGAAAAATTATCTAGATGAGGTGATGAAAACTATAGATGGAAAACGAAGAAGTTAAAGACATGCAGTTTCTCTAAGGGACTTATGAAAATTATGTAAAATGTTTTTTACTAACAAGAGGAAATTCATGGTATAGTAGTTTGTATACCAAGGCACTGAAGTATAACTTTTTATAACGAATGTGGCCCGTAGGGCCAAGGCAAATAAACCACAAAAGGGGTAAAAAGGAACTTCAGTGCCGAGGAATTTGAAATCGAGAAATAGTGAAATTACAACATTTTAACCAACGTATCTAGGTTATGTTAATGTCGGTTGACGTTTACCTATCGCCCCGCCGCGCCGCCTACAAAAAGTCGTAAAACAATGGATTACTTTAATGCCGATTTCTGGTATTTTAATGACGATTTCGAGCTACTTTAATGCCGATTTCAAATAAACATAATTTTTCTATTTTTGTTAATGTTCCATGTACACGTGACGCGAGAGAAAAGATCCCTGAGACGAACTTGTGTATACACTTAGAAGCTTACCTAAGGCGTCAAATAGACATTTACATCTTTAACAGTTAAGATAAAAATTATACTGAATGTCAGCTGGTGACAGATTTTAACCCATGTCATTCTCTAGTACCTTGTATATTAAAGTAAAAGTAAAATTTTGGGCGGAACACTATCTTCAGTAATATTTCCTCCGATGTAATGACTACTACTAGTCAGTAATCGAAAGTTTATACAATCATTTCGATCTGCTTACATAGGTTTGTTTATTTTTCTAATATATTCTGCTCCACAAATGAACTGGACCACCCATAAAAATTGTATTTGTTACATTACGTCTATTATCATCAAAAGGGGTTACCGTTGGCTAATCTCTCAAAATCAAACCTAACATAGCTACTTGGATACAATTGCCTGCCGACCAGCTCAGTACGAAGACGGCGTGACAGTTCTATGAACGAAATATGCAAAACGGGCGCCAACGGTATTTTTAACAAAATAAGCAAGTGTATCCAGGCAGTAGAACGAGAATCCGTAAACTCAGTAGCACAAACAATCTGAAAGAAAGCACAACTCAAACATCGGTAGCAGTAACAAATAATAAATAAACACAATAAAATATCACAGTATAATTGGCATTTAAAATATCACAATACAATCGACAAAGCATAACTCTTAATATGAATGCGTCACAATTTACCAATATCTGCGTAACAACAACAATAATGGTTGAGCGGACGTTACGGAAAATCAGAACTTAAATTGCCGCAAGCCGAGAAGCGGCAGCGCACACTCGCGAACGGACATGTCATAAAATAATTATCTAAATACAGTCTAAAGTACAACCTGTTAGCGGCTTCCGTCGAGCACTTTCAGCATGCTTATCAAGAGTCCAGGCGTGCTGAAGATCTCCCTGAGAACACGCAGCAAGCCAAGGTCGCACATCGAAGATAGCGGCGGCGACAGCTGCCTCCTTGAAATTCAGAAAAACTGCACACTCGAACTGAATTGCCCAAAACTGCTTATGTAGACTGATTTAACCAAGACTGAATTGCCCAGACAGATTACTCGAATTTTCGCCCACGGCTGCTTGTTCGAATTCCGCCCAAGACGGCTTGTTCGAATTCCGCCCAAGACGGCTTGTTCGAATTGTGCCCCAGACGGCTTGCTAAAGAAAACGAAATCCAGAATAAATGCATGCAACCCTTTGGTAAACGACCAACAAAATAAAACGGAACTTACCCCGGGTGAACTGGGCAAAGGCTAGATGCGGCATGGCGTAGAATAAAATCTCACATGCTTCGCTTTGCAGCGAGGCCCCAAAGCTCCCATAACTAACAAAATGTAGCGGCAAGACAAAGCGGATCACCAAAGCCAGCATAAAACATCTTCGCCGCGTTCCGTCAAACCAAAAGGGACGCGCTCAGCCAAAAGAATGCGGCCTCGAGAGCGCTCCGACCTCACGCTGTCGAGCAAGGCCAAAATCATGCCTGAACGATACGATAACAAGCCCCACAGAAATCGCAAATTAACGAAGGCGTAAATCTAGCAATGCAGAACTACAGGGAGTGACAAAATAACCGTAACACGTCATAAAAACTATATATAAAAGTTTTTGTTTTATAGTATACGCATATTAAGCACATTTAATACCACCATCCTCAAATATCAACTGAAGAATTAACAAAATCGTATTAATAAAATTAAAAAATAATAAAATTATAAAAAAACTATATTTCACAAAAATAAGAGGAATCACAAAAAAAGGTTAATTAATAGTTATACTTCCCAGTCCGGTCCTTATAGAACACATAGGTAGTTGCATATTTCATGCAATACGTTCCACTTAAGTTGAAAGCAGAAATCCACACCACTATGACTCAGTTCCCGCTGCTCCAGCTCATTACGCATTTTAGTGTGATACGTTCCGGGTGTGTTTTCGTGTTCGCGGTCAAAACTCTGCTTTCACCATGCCAAAAAGGCCAGCACAACGGCTCCACACCTTAAAGAAGAAGATACGGAAGCTAGAAAAGATGATGGAGGAGGTGTCCTCAAGTTCCACAAGTAAGTGTTCACTTTTGACTTACATCGGTGGAGGTTTCAACTTCTACCACGCTGCGGCGGGGGTGGCCTTCCTCGCCCCCCCCCCCCCCGCTCTATGTGGCAGGCAGACAGGGTGGCTTTCCTCGCCTACCCTACTATCTATGCCTCCCAGGGATCTGCATCCCTTCTAATAAAATCAGACGTATTTGGGGAGGCCTTCCTCGCCTTCCCTGTCTACGATCACTTGCAGGGTGGCCTTTCTCGCCCCCTAGGAACAATGGAACCATAGGGTGGTCTCTTTTTGACCCCCTTTGCAGTGGTCCTTTTCAACTTACACATTGCGCGACTCCAGGGTCGCGCGGCCTCGACAGACATTCCCGCCGGCGCGACGCCTGCGGGCCGGTTTAATGTCTTCGAGGAATTTCAGCTTCAGCTTCCGACAGCTGATGACGTATTTTCTGATTCCCCGAAACGACGTCATAACAACATGACCCCGGAAACTGTATATCAATGTTGATTACTTTTTTACCGTTCATAGGCGAAACTGAATCCGAGGACCGGAGAGTACCCCTGCCTAGGAGACGGATAATTATTGATTCAGATTCTGATGAATCCCTTCACCAAGACGCCCTTCCACGTCAAGATCAGTTTGTAGACCTTTTGGGCGCGGACCCCTCGACTAGGGAACTGAAGGGCGTTCCGCTACATCCCGAGGTAGTTAATCGCTGGTCCGTTTACTTAACGGAGGGACTCTCGTCTGCCCAGAGAGAAGAAATTCGGTCGAAGTGGCTTCTTTCTGAAAGTTGTCCCTCACTCCATCCTCCCGGGCTCAATCCAGAAGTTGAAGCTCTTCTTACGGAGGTGGAAAAGAAAAAAGACTCGTATCTAACCCATCTTCAGGCGGATTTAGGAGCGGGTCTTAGTGCCTTGGGAGGGGCGCTAAACTTCCTTCTCAATAGCAATACGCCCAACAATGAACTAAAGGAGCAGGTTTTACCAGGGTTGGTCGATTCTGCAAAATTTGTGTGCAACGCTCACTTTCAATTGTCGATGCACCGCAGGCACCAAATTTATCCGCTCCTCAAGCCCGCTATGCAGAAAGTCGCAAAAGACTCAAAGATGCAGACCATGCTTTTTGGAGAAAACTTCCACGAGAAGTGTAAAACAGCACAGTCGCTCAAAAAGTCCGGATTGGATCTCAAAGCCTTTGGAAAGGAGAAGCCACTGCTCTCGGAGCCTGGTCCGTCCACGTCAAAACAGTATTTAAACTACCAGCGCCCACCTCAAACCTCCAAGTACAAACGACAACCTTTTGTATCCCGAGAAAAGCCTTACAGGAGGACGGGGTACCAAGGGGATCGGGACCGCAACCGAGCTTCTCTCCGGACAAGGACTCAGCAATACAGAACGAGACGCTAGAGGTAGGACTCCCCCAGTTTGCTGGAAGACTAAAATTGTTTTGTCACAAATGGAAAACGTTGTCTCGTGATCCATACATTTTACAATCAATAAGTGGTTACCGTATACCCTTTGATACACACCCCAGTCAATCTATCAGGCCGGTTAAGACCCTAAACCCCCACGAGTTGCCTGAATATCTCAAGGCGGTTAGTCGATTAATTAAAATTGGGGCGATTACTGAATGTACACCTAGAAAGCATCAATTTCTCTCCTCCTACTTTCTAGTCCCTAAACCGGGAAATGAGTTTCGTTTTGTCCTAAACTTAAAACGACTAAATTCCTTCATATCGCCACCGCACTTCAAACTGGACGACTACCGCTCCGTTAAAAACCTCATACACGAATCTTCGTATATGGCCAGATTTAAAAGATGCGTATTTTCTTATACCCATTTATAAACCACATAGAAAATACCTGAGATTTGAATTTCAAGGTAAACTGTTCGAATTTGCCTGTTTACCTTTTGGCTTGTGCACGGCTCCATTTGTGTTCTCAAAAATTTTAAAACCTGTCACGCAATTGCTTCGTTCAAGAGGTTATATCTCAATAAACTATTTAGACGATTTTTTGTTTCTTGGAAACTCTGTTTCAGATTGTGTTACCAATATCACTCAGTCGATTTCCTTGCTGGAGTCGCTGGGGTTTGTAATAAATTACAAAAAGAGTTGCCTAATTCCCAGTACTGAATGTAAATACCTTGGGTTTGTATTCAATAGCACTACCTTAACCCTAGCGCTCCCACAAGAAAAGATAGAGAGATGTTTGAAGTTAATAGGAGTTTTTCTCAATCTCAGTCATTGCACAATTCGAAAATTTGCAAGGTTACTTGGCACTTTAGTTTCAATCTGTCCAGCTGTCAGGTACGGCTGGCTGTACACAAAGACGTGTGAAAGAGCGAAGTTTTTAGCGCTCAAAACCAGGGGTGGTAATTATGACGAGCATATGGTTCTAACGGAAAAGGTAAAATCTGAGTTGCGTTGGTGGTTAGACGCTATCCCTCGCGCTCAGGAGTCTTTGGTACCTCGAAAATACTCCCTTGAAATATATACGGATGCTTCAAAAACCGGTTGGGGAGCCGTATGCAAAGGTGAACCTGCGCGTGGGTTTTGGAATAAGGAAGAAAAAAGACACCACATTAATTTTTTGGAGTTGTTGGCTATCTTTAATGGCCTTCAGAGTTTTGCTCGCGCAAAAAACGACTGTGCAATTCTCCTTAGAGTAGACAACACCACCGCCATTGCATATATTAATAGAATGGGAGGTATAAAATACAAAGGTCTTTCTAAACTAGTTCGAAAAATCTGGCAGTGGTGTGAGAGTAGAAACATTTTTATTTTCGCTACCTATATCGAATCGGTACGTAACACAGAAGCCGATCGCGAGTCTAGGTCACAGTCAGTCGAAACCGAATATAGTCTAAATGATGAATCTTTTAGAAAAATAGTATCCTCATTCGGTATGCCAAAAATCGAATTATTTGCCTCAGAGCGGAATACCAAATGTAAAATCTACGTCTCCTGGAAACGAGACCCTCAGTCCTCTGCGGTGGACGCTTTTACTCTTGATTGGTCTGATATATTCTTTTATGCCTTTCCACCTTTTCCTTTGGTCACCAGGGTGCTAAATAAGATTCGCTTAGACAAGGGGGAGGGGATAGTTGTGGTCCCCTTCTGGAGATCCCAACCATGGTATCCACTTTTTCTGGAATTACTAGTTACAGATCCCCTTTATTTAGGACCTAATAAAAAGCTGTTATCGTGTCCTTTCAGGAACTACCATCCAATGTGGCAGAACCTTATCCTGGTTGTGGGTCTGTTGTCAGGAAAGCCTACAGGTCGAGAGGACTTTCTGACGCATCCATCAATGTGTTAACGTCTTCCTTAAGCAAGAACACGTTGGCACAATATAACGTGGCTTACAAGAAATGGTGGAATTTCTGTTTGTCTTGCAAAATTGATTTTCTAAACCCGTCAATAAATATTATAATTGAATTTTTAAATCAGGAATTTGAAAAAGGCTCAAGTTATTCTACCTTGAATACATTGCGCTCTGCACTAAATTTAATCCTTCCAAAACAAATGGAAGCTCAGTTAGTAAATCGCTTCTTAAAAGGGGTATTTAGAATTCGACCAGTTTTTCCTAAGTACAGTGCTACGTGGAACCCACAGCCTGTCTTACAATATTTATCAACTTTGTTTCCTTTACAATCTTTAACTTTAGAAATGCTTACTTACAAATTGTGTACGCTCTTAGCTTTATGTACGACACAAAGGATGCAAACACTTACAAAACTTCAATTAGAAAATATTTTTGTACTAGACAACAAAATAGAAATGTTAATCCCAGAGATATTAAAGACATCGAGCCCTACCAGTAATCAACCTAAGATTGTAATACCATTCTTCAAAGATCAACCGGAGTTATGCGCTGCGTCAACTCTGCTCTTTTATATTGAATTAACAGGGCCTCTAAGGGGTGATATTAAAACTGTTTTTCTTACTCACAAGAAACCATACCATGCAGCCTCAGCTCAAACTATTTCGAGGTGGATAAAGAAAACCCTAACCAAAGGGGGCATTAATACCAAAATATTTACCGCCTATAGTACACGCCATGCTGCAGCATCGGCAGCATTCAGAGCTGGAGTTAATATAGATACACTTAGAGCCACTGCGGGGTGGTCCAAAAATTCAGATACATTTTTCAGATTTTATAATAAACCTTGTTCAGTTGATGATACTGAGGTAGCAAAAAAGGTTATTTCGCTTTCAGTGTAATGTATTTGAATGTAGAGTATCTTGTCCTAGTACTCTTAATAACGCTAAGAAAGCTGTGTAAGTAACTAGAAATAGGATCCCGAATTTTTGGGTTTATTATTAAGATTTTTTTTTATAACTTTCGTTATAATATATGTTGTTATATTGCATCAGATCGCTTTTGGCTTTAAACAACTACCTATGTGTTCTATAAGGACCGGACTGGGAAGTATAATTTAAGATTAAACGACTTACCTGTAAGGAAGTTCGATCGTAATTATACGACCAGTCCGGTCCGCATAGAACACTCCCCTCCCTTATTTACCAGTGGTTTAAAAACCCCATCCCTAAGGACAGCGATCTGACCCAAAAACGCGTAATGAGCTGGAGCAGCGGGAACTGAGTCATAGTGGTGTGGATTTCTGCTTTCAACTTAAGTGGAACGTATTGCATGAAATATGCAACTACCTATGTGTTCTATGCGGACCGGACTGGTCGTATAATTACGATCGAACTTCCTTACAGGTAAGTCGTTTAATCTTAAATTCTTTGGGTCTTCTGGGAACGTTTAAAAATGTTTGGCAACGATTTGACATACTTTGTATGCAATGTGCTATCAACATTTGGGCAAAATAAAAAATTTTCAAATGATATTTTATTAATGGACATACTGTTATTTAAACCAAATTATGAAAAGAATTGCTTTTTATAGTGACACAATCCTGAAAGGTTACCAAAACCGCAATGCCTTTCCTTTTGGAAAATATCTTTAAAAATTGCACCAATAAATGCAAATGGTCCAGTTCATGTGTGGAGCAGTATATATTGTATTCTGCTAATCACCGTCGTAAACAGTATATTGTCAAGATGTACATCGACTGTTGTAATTTACTGATCGTATTGAAATTCTAACACCATGAAGACAGTAATTTTTCGAATCTGTTAAATGGTTTAGAAGATCTTATTTCTTGTTTGGATATATGCCAGAGAAAAATCATACAGAGACATCCAAAAATATTGAAGACCATATGGCTAGTACCGTTTTGGTATTTAGTGATACGTATAATACCTACTATCTACATGCATCATCATTTTTCAGCATTGACGTTAGTGGTGTAACTTTGAATTCTCAGTTGTACTAATTTTCTAACTTGCATCATTATATTTATTTGTATCAACATATGTTCTATTTAGAGCTAAGTTCCACACTTTTGAATTGTTTCGCAGCTTCCTATAGTATATTAGTTCTTTAGCATGTGACAGGCCACTGTTAGTGTCAGATTTAAAATGCGTAAACGTGGCTGTCAACAGCGTTGAATGGGTTGCCTATATTATGTGCTCACGTGATCTTCAATGTTTTTGGAAGTCTCAATAGTGCCAAACGTTTTATTTTCAGCAAAAAGTGCTGAATTAGAAAACATTGGCATTTCATATTTTTATATAAACTTGTATTCGTCTCATGCTTCCAAATTCCGAATACCAAAACAAATATTCGATAAGGATATTGCACAGATTATTACTCACAACTGTCACATGACTGATATCATCCAATGAGAACAATTCATTGTTTGAAATTCGACCTATGCCGAACTGATTCCATGATAAGTCCCTTAGTGCTGATTATGGACCCGGTAGATGGTGTCATAATTAGAAAAAGGAGTGCAAGAAACAAGCAGTTTGAGTTTTTTTGGCATTATTAGATCAATTTTAAATCACAATTCGTATACGGGTTTTGTGTAATAATCTTCAAAATGTAATCGCGGGCAACACACTAACATATAATTTTGTCCGAGCCAAGAGTCATCGTGCTGGTTGCCCATAGAAAACTGCCCTCGGGACAGTTTGCATTGAAGCCAGCACTCGACCTTTGGCGTATGCAAAATTATCGGTAAGTATGTCTCGCTCTTGTTATATTGCTAATGAAAATCGTACGACACTCATTAATGACCAATACAAAAATTAGTTCACGAGCCGTAACCAAGGCAACAACAAAATTTTTTGGATTTTTTTTAGGTAGACCAACCTAACTGTGAGGATTTGTGTCGTTACGATTTTCTTACCAAATCTGCATTCGAGCATTAATTCATATCCGGAAATTGTTTTCCGTGCATTCCAGCAACGTCGCATTAATTTGCCCGAACGGGACGCGAGAATTAGTGTTCTTATGAGATTATATGTCATAATTTTTGCAACCTATTTTATTTTGACAACTTTATATGAACAGATCAGTATTTAGTCAACTTTTGAAGACCTGCAAAGCGTGGAGAAATAGCAGGAAACTTTGGATTCAATAGATAAACGAAAACATAAATTAAAAATCTGTATAACTGAACTGCTTTATTATTTCTTAAATATTTAGCTATATTTATTTTTGAGAATCAAATGTTTGCATAATATTTGGCATGGAATTTAATTATTACTTATACCATATCCGGTAGCGGACAAATCGATGCGCCCAACTCGATGCAGCCAACTCGCAAATTATTAGTATAGAATTTTTAAGATAAAATCATAAGGAATAACAGTCATGAACATATAAAAGTAAACAAAAAATTAGTGGAATTTACCGAAAGAAAATTTACCGAAAGGAAAATGTATCGAAAATTATGAATATAGATAGTATGTGTAGGCGTAATTTACATAATCTGCCAATCTTAACCAACATTTAAAAGGGTTCCTTCGGTAAATCGTTTTTCCTAGATCCGGATATATTTTTACTGTTATGCTTTGTTTTTTTTCAAAATACTATACTAATAATTAATGGCATCGACTTGTCCCGCATCGAGTAAGGGTCCCATGGAGTTGTCCTAAATCGACCATATACAAATACCTACTATTATTATCTGTTTTAATAAACCAAACGAAATCTACTACAGCTACAGTAATTACTCTATTTCAATAAAAACTTGCATAGCTTCTAAACTGTTGCTAAGATATAGCAAGTAATTAATGTAGTCGTAAGAAGGGCGTCATTAATAAAACTTCGATTTTGTGTCCTTGCGTGTTTTAATCTATCAAAACTGTAAAGGTATAATAGAACTCGGGGGATGAATTGGAGAGATTATTAGCAACAGCAATTTATAAATGCGATTAATCTATATGAGAGTGGATATCATTTGTAAGAGCTAGTAGTTTTACCACAATGTTTATCTAAACTTAGAAATTTTTTGGTTCAAGGAAGAGTATTGCTACTGAAGGCAGCTAGCAAATCACATTGAAAATTAACTAACACCAACGTTGAATATAGCGAAATGCGTTTTTATTGTTGGCAGCTGTTACATTTTCTATAGTTTAAGCATTAATTGGCATTGAAGCTACGGTGTAATTTATCTAAACACCGGCCCCGGATGGATTTATTAGTGACATATTTCAATTCAGCCGTGGACAAATGGTGTTTACTTTGTCAAGAATGTCATGATCTCACGGTCGTAAACTGAATTTAGATTTTGATGCACTATTATTATTAATAATAGTCTGATTCTCTAGGTCGCAGAACAAATAATTGGCTATCAGTTTACAGACTTATCCTAAGGGCGTGCTGGATGGCTAAAGTTTACACGAGGCGCCACTAGGCTTCGCTATTAAGTGCCCTCGATTTACATGAGAGGATTTAATTAATGGCCTTAGTATTTATTCGGCTACTTTAGCCCTTATAAATATTCCTGAATACATTACGTCTGGAGCTGAATATAATATCGGATAGAAAGGATAAGAGGCTGTCAATTCAAAATATTTTCCGCTTCAGTGCTACTCTGATTTCCAAATAGTAGTGCTCTTGCCTTAAATAATTTTCTTTATCTACGACAGTGTGTAAAATTGCCTTTTAGTTGGCAGTTTTATGTTTGTAAAACAACTGTTTAATAACATGTTTTCATTAGTTTACGTCGTCAGTAGTAACGTGTTTAAAAGATTTCGTTAGGTACGTTGCCAGTAGCAACGTGTTTTAAAATTTTTAAAACACGCAAAATTACGACCAGTGGCTGGTAATCCTAATTTACATTATTATTTTTTTATATTTACCGTGTTTTCTAGATTCTATCGTAGATAAAATATTGTACGATACACATCCGTAAAGCATCTTTAGACACCCGCGGGGCTTAAAACGCTCGCTCACTCGCGTTTTAACTCTACCCCACTCGTGACTAAAAAGTAGCTTTACGCACTTGTATCGTAAATTACTATTATTATCTTTATGAATATATAAAAATCTGTTTATATATGCTTGCACAATGGTAACTTTATTGTAGAGATGTGTTTTAATACCGAAATACATTTAAACAGGAATGCACAATGAAATAGTAGAGATAATATAAAATTCTACAGTAAGATACATATATAATATTTCTTATTACTATTAACACATTTATTACAGCACTTTCAATTTAAAACGTTGTTGGCGTTATTAGTTACAATAATTAATATGGTTTTAGATTAAATATTTATGCTCCATATTATTACAGCAAGTAAAATTAAGTAATATCTGTTTATTTCATATCATATTCTTCTGAGATAGCAATTACGCAGCTTATTTATTGGCTACATTAAATCTAAGTGCAGAACCATTTATCGCCCTACTTCACGCATTTACGTTCTACTGGATTTATATTGTACCTTGAAGTAATCATCAATGTCAAATTTTAAAATGTAAACTACGCAAATTTTAGAAAATTTGCTGTGTTCTTCGCCTAATCAGTACCGAGCGTTTTTAATTAAATGAAATTCTTGTATGGCCCAAAGAAACCTCACACAGTATTGCTTCATTTTCTTTAATATTTTTATATGATAGTGATTTGAAACTACACCGTTTATTTGAATACGTGTCTAACTGAAGTTGGATTAGCATATCTATTGGAGTACTACTATTGCCTTGTTAATCCTGATACTTTTTGGTTCGGACTCTCATAAAGAAACTATTTAAAATATTTTCGGTGTATTAGTCTTTAATTACATCAGTTCATTATTTATGCTCGACCCTAGTTGTTTTTAAGTGTATATTTCGCGATGTATCTTTCGTCTTATCTCTACTACTTCAGATGGTTCTACGGAATGTATCCCGATAAGCTTTAAAACCTGGCGCCCTAAACTTTCGTTTACTGGTAACGACTTCCGTTCGTGGCAGGATTATTTCTTTATTTTATTGACACGGGAATATTAGGCACATCCTTTTATTCAACTACCGCAAATTTAAATAGTTTTATTAATAGAGTTACGTTGTTTTAATTTCTGAGAAAAGTAAAAATCATTTGTATTAGAGATAAAGATTAGAACAATAAATCAGTATGAATAGTTTGAGGAGAAAGATCCCAGAGATTTTGCAGATAACTGAAAATTTTTGCTACAATGACGATCATAGTTTTATTTTTAAGCGGAAATTTTGGACGCAAAATTATGATAATGTTAGTACTATAACGTTTCTGAAGCATTCGAACAACGGCATTTGAATGTATAATAAAATACCACACGGAGTATTTTACGAGATGTTATCGATGTAGCTCCATATTTTACATAACATACAAATCAGGATTACACGTGTGCCTTTTTCATTCGCGAACAAGGGCGCCTGACAAATTAATTCAGGTAAAAGTTCGCGACAACACAAACCCACAAGGAAAACTTTGTGCAATTACAATTGCAAATACGATTGTATTCTTTTGTGTGACTCTTAATTATATCATTATGACAGCTGCACTAGGTGCTCTATATTGTTCCAATATCTTAATGTCAAATTTTACTATTATTTTCATTCCTGTTTGGACTCATATTATTGTGGGAATAACAATTTAATTAAATTTCAGGATTTATAAGCCAAGGTATACAACCCGGCACTACTGGAAGGAAGAGCATCAAACCAAAACCGCGTAGTAATCCTAACCTTACCGCAACTCGCGCGGAATTTAATACATAGTAGATTCTAATGCTGCAATTTCCGATAATCCTCGCTTGCACTCAAATGCACACACATTTCTGAGTGCCCATGGGCGAGTTATTCTATTGTATATTCTTATAAGCACTTTGTAGCAAACGATTAAAGAGGTCCTGTAATTCCAGGTTAGCGAAATAGTTCAAACGCCAATTTCAGTTACTCTAGCTTTAAATTTGCCATTGTACACATACAATATTATTTAGAGCGGAAAATTACAAGAAATTGCTTATTATTTGTAGGAGATACACTTGCAAGAAGACGGGTAGCTGCTCCAGCAGTTTCAGCTGTGCACCCTGGATTCAAACAGTATGTAATTAATTGGTTACAAAGCAGAATGCGGAAATCGCACCATTTTGTATTCAAACCTATTAAATTATGTAATTATACTTGTGAGTTTTCCCGGAAACACAAGTTAGTAACTATGTCAGGTCTGACCCGCTTCGTAATATACGGCTTTTGTTTAATGTTGTCAGAATTGCTTATGTTTTGCCAGTAGTTACAGTATTATCATTGGCATTGGCTAATTGATGGAAAACCTAGGCTACCTATTGCAAACATCTAACTATTTAGAATGTGTAATGGAAACAAAGATGCAAATGTAGTTAATAACCCTTTTGAATAAAATTTTCTTTGATCTTAGGTATTGAAGTCATGCGGTGAACCTTTGTGCATCTTTGAGTTTTAATCAAGGTGTCTTGCTAACGGGGTTTAAATAAGCATCGATAAGCAATGTTGAGGGATAGGCAAAACACTGCAGAGCTTGTGACAAGATATCAACAGTAAAGGTCTTACCTCAAAACGTATAAGACTTTCCCCCTTTTCTTGCGCATATTGAATATAAACAAACCAGTTCAAAAAACGTGTAAAAAATGTATTAAAGTACAATTGTTTATATTCACTTGACGAACTTTTTAATTGGTGTTAATAGTTGTACAATTTAAATGTGTATATTATTGTATTTCTTTCTATGGTGATTCCACAAATTTATATATTTAATGGATAATAAATTATTATTATTATTATAAGGCCTAGAATAGATCTTCAATGCCTTCGTTCTTATTCCTTCCTTCCGCACAACGCACCCCTCAAACAACAAAGAATATTTAATAACTGCACAGAAGAATGGCTTTGGTAGTGCTACAACATCCAGATAGGGACGGTAACATACGATCTGCCAACTTGTGAGTTTTACATATCTGGCTCCTAAAGTGTACTGATTTGGATACGAAATACTAGTGACTTTATCGGTAAAAGACGTTAACAATAGGAAACCGCCGGCCTCCAACCTCAAAGAGCAAGTAATTCTTTACATTTTTTTTACCAACTTATTGCATAATAAGGTATATTAACAAAACCCTGAAACCTAGTAATATTTGACGACTTAATTGTTAAAAGTAGACATGAAATAATTTATTAGCAAACGCCGTAATTGGGTCACACGTTTGTAGATGGATTTTGCTAAATGATATTATGTAACATCAGTGCCTTAAATATTGACTATTTCTTCATCTGCACACAGAAAGACGAGTAGTAAAATCCCCACTTGTTGCTATATTTAGAAATCGTCTCTAAATTTCCTAAAATGGATTTAATGTCTTTTAGTATTAGATTATAATCTAACGTGTTAGATCAGTTTGAAAATTGCATGCCACCACTGCCTTTCTATGGAGCTTGGCGGTTTGTCGAGTCCTCGCTTAAAGATTCCAGTCAGGTGACGTACCAAAAACGAGGTGTGCACATTTGAGTATTACTGCTCCGTTATAATGTAGCAGCTTTTTTAGGGAAACTTACCGATCAATTTTGACACTCATTTTGACAACATCGAATTTAGCAACTCTCAAGGCATAGCCTATAAGTCTTCCATTTCTTCCATTGCATTGTTGTGTAATGTAATTTTATTCGTACCTCTGGTAGGATATTTGGAGAACCTCTATAATCCTGCCACTAAACGCTTCTCAACCGCACCGTCGAGCCACGTTTTGAGCCAACACAGCCCTAAAGGATCTCTCTTTTCTTCGCCCGAATATTGACTCTTTTAACTGCAGCTGCCTACTCTTCGTTCGTCAAGCTTCGACAGATCGATCCGCTAACTCCCGCGGTCGGGATTTTGCATTCAAAGCTGTTAACTAAACTGCCGCATTCCAACTACAGTTTAATATTTATATAAGTTAAGCAAGGCATGTTGTAAATTATCGCCGTTCTGGATTGCGTCGGACACAAGTTATTAAGCACACTCCTGCCGTAGCAAGTTGCTACTGACCTTCTACCAGAATAGTCACAGAACGAGCAAACACACCTGCTGATAACAAAAGCCATAATTCGAACGTCGCTGTACGACCGGAAACGGGGAAGGGCCGGGAGCGCGCGAAAATACAAAATCTGCACCACCACACTGCGAAATAGTAGGGGGTAATCGCACCTTTCCCTCGACTGCTTGAGCGTTAGGCTTTACTCTGTGGAAAGGATAGAAAGGAAGAGGCATAGTTGCTGCATTACGAATGTTGCATAAACTGCACCACAAGATTTTTGTTGAATTTAGCAACGCCACCAAGAATTGAGTTTCAAAATTTAGTTGTATACAGAGATTTTGCTATTAAGTTCTCCACTACACATTTCCAGTATTCTCACAAGGGATATATTTAATTAAAATCATGTAGTAGTACACTATATCATAGACACATTACCTCATGGTAGTAATAAAATGTTTTGTTTTTCATAAAATGTCTGCTGTTCAATCCTCGAAAAATCAGGTCGGCTGAAAACAGCAATGGAATATATTTTACCAAATATATAAAGGAATGCGTATTCCACGTGAAAAGTAATCTTCTTGTCTAATTTATGAATTAATTACTAAAGTTTGCTTATGTGATGAGAAAATAGAAGTGGGAGTTGCTCACGAAGAAAATTTCTTTCGCATCTATTTTTAGGACAATTTTTCTTAAATGTATAAATTACAGGTGCAAGTAGTTATGAACTGCTGAGGATATTAGACATATCTGACAGTAATTCACTGCTATTTTATTTATTTTTAATAATAAGAATAATAATGTTTACTCTTCAACTTTATATATATTTTAATTTAAAGTTGATTTAATATACAGTATCTCGCAGAGTATCAGACAGGGAAATTAGAATAATCAATTATTGCTGTGTATGCAACGAGGTAGGCGATTGATGAGATATAAGAAAAATTTGATTTTCCGATATTAATTTGGTTGTCTGATGTTTTTCAACATCTCCATAAATATTTTCTGAACAAATGTAGTCTAATTACATGGCTAAATGGTTTTTTACGTTTATTAATTTTGTTTTCGTTGATGATACGAAATAACTGATAAATATTAACACTTAATAAGCATACATCCGATAATGCGGTCTGGCGTACTGATTATTGATAAATTACTAGCTACGAAATAAGTATTTGAAGAAAGCACGTTAAATTTTTGCAAAGATAAATATGATAGTCTTCAGACAAATTATTTATTGTTGTTGTGATGTAGAAAATTTACCCTTAACAAAAGCATGAAGAACCGTCATCTATACCGTATACATTACGTATAGCTGATGTGCAGGTATTTTATTGTTAAGATGAGCTAGTTGCTTCCCTAAAATAATTTTCATAAACCAACTATGTATGAAAAAGTCTTACGTGTTTTGTGTTCAGCCACTCAGTGTCAGATAGTTTATACGCGCTCGCATTTCGTGGTCCCATGACCATGAGAATATTTCAAGCAGGCACTTTGGACTCTCTGGACTCGTTTACTTAAATCTAGATTCAAACGAGGATTATACACTTCAGAACAGAATGTGAAATGTGATAGAACAAGAGTTTCACAAAGAGTAAATTTTATTTCTTTATTGATATGATTTGAGATTACTTACATTTTGAATGTAGTTGAAAACATTTATAGCTAAAGCTGTTATTTAAGACAACGGGTATTATTTTATTTTCGATGTGAACATTGATATTTTGTTAACCTCATATTCATATTATTTTGTTTTAATATGTCAATACCCAACACTTTTCAGGATTTAAATCAATTAAAACATGTTTCTTAATCGTAGAATGGTAACGTATTGTCGCCCGTCATGCAGCCAATTTTATTTTGGCTGTCTAGTGAGCTTATGTAGAGAAAGAGACTATATTCGCATATAGGTATTGTCATGCCACGACACCATATTAACATTTGCACTGAATGAAGTAATGTTACCGTTCTAGGGTTAATTGCATCTGAGAGATGATTCAGATCGTTATTAATAATCTCGACTGAAATTGTTGAAAATTCTAGGTTGAAAAAAGTGGTGAACTTGAGTACCGTCTCTATGACGTCTGAATTTCATAAATGGCGTATAATAATGGACCAATAATCGATCCATGTGGACCCCCTCTTTGAATATATAACACAAGAGATACACGGCCATTGAGTTTAACCTGTCGACCCCTCTAGGACTCTGTAGGAAAAATTATTTTCATTAGTAGATGAGAGTTGGTACTAACAGGAATGTAGTGTAACACAGGTAATACCAGTTTGTGATGCTATAACGCATTACTAAAATTTAAAAGCGTCAGTACTGTTAAGTAATAGTATTGAGGATATTGCACTTAAAAAATGTATACTATATACATGGTAACTTGATATTCCAAAACACAATTTAACATAATATCTACTGATACAATCGTTCTTTCTTAATATGGTCTCTTCCTTATGATTTTCCTCATTCAGTCCAGATCTCTTCGATCTGCGTGCAACACCTATATTCCTTACGCCCTTATTTTTCACTTCTCCTTGTTTTAACATCTTTGCAGTTGCAAAGCATGTGGGTTCGCGTTTTCTTCTCTTCTTCGCATAGTTTGCATTTCCTCTCTATATGCTTAACCGGTATCTTCTTCTCTCTTTCTTCATTTTCACAATAAACCCGTTTCTGAAGTAGCTTCCCTCTTCTCCTATCCTGTTTAGAAAGTAACAGTTCGCAAAATATTGTCTTTTATTTAATGTGGAGCTTTTTTGTTCAGCTTAATACTTAATACTCGAAATTATTAAAACTAAACTGCCTAATGTTTTGAAAAAAAACTGCAGATAATGCATGTTCGCAGTACCTACCGGATGTAATTTTGTGGTCAATTATTACATTTCTGTTTTTCGATGTTCGATTGGGATCCTTAATAATGATCTGATACAAATTTAATGAATCCAACATATAATTGAAGTTGTTATGTTATGTTGTACCTTTTCCTATATTAATATCAGCATCAATGCTCCCAATATTTGTGTTATTTGTAAGTTATTTTCTGCTTTCAAAATAGATTTTTAGTATTGCTGTAGTGAGACGATCTCCTTGAATAAGATATTCTCCCATCCAAGCTTTGTGAGCAAGAATAACATACGGTACAAAATCAGGCCTAGGTAAGCGAGCATGTAATATCATAAAGTTATTCTCCAATATAAAATGAAAACAATATTGTCAATTTCGTTATAGCACAGTCTTTGTTAAATTTGAATATCAAGTTCGAGGTAGTAGTGTAACGACTTTATTTGATATAAATACTTGCGTCTCAAAGTAATACAAAGAATTTGTACGTATCACAAACGACATTCTTATCGAGCCCTGGTTTTTAAGGCAAGTTGTACGACAATCGTCTAGCCTAATAAGTGTGAGGAAAACATGGCTAACATTTACATCGATTTTATCCTCGTTCGCCCATTTGTGATCATTGGACTGGCCAGTGTATTTTCATATAAATGACTCGTATACGTTTTTTTACTACTGATTTCAAGTGACAAAACAATGTATGCAACTATTACCTTAGAATACCCTATACAACTTAAAAGAAATCTGTAAAGTGCTTTACTCGGAACTTCTCTAGCAAGTGGAAGCTTTAAAACTAACAAGTTTGAAAATATCAAAAGAAAAATGAGAACTTAATTTTTTTAAGTTCACCCTGCATCTGTTCGGTCTAAAATACGACAACTTTTATCAAGGGTAAAAACCTGAGCTAGGTGCAAAATATTACTTTTATTTAATTCGTAGCTCTGGAGTTAAAATAAAAACATTCAGAATGTTATTTTAAGGTGCTAACCCAATATATTGTCATGGTTTACTGCCCACAGCAATTCTGATTGTCTAATTAACTAAATAAATCAGGTCCAAATGAGCACAGAATTAAATATTTTATTTATTGCAAGATAATTAGTACTTTACATGAATAAAGGCACTTGATATGAGCAGCAGTAACTAATAATTTGAGGGATAAAAGTTAGCATGAGATAAGGCAGGTTTCAGAAGGGTTACTTTTAGAGTTTCGGATATGATAAATGTTCGGAAGGGCCAATGCAATTTAATTTGTAACTGATGGATTTGATTTTAGTAATGTCAAACATAATGTGAATCAAATGATACCCAATGATTTGTTAAGTACAGAAATTATATGAGCGTTATGTATTCAAAGTTTATAATCCAGCAAACGGCAAGTTAACTGAAAGGTAAACTAAACAAAGTGCTAGCAAAGCAATAATTGCTTATAAAGCAATAGAAAAGTGTAAGGCAACCGTTAGAAAGCCAATTAGTGAGATGTTAAAAAAACTTAAGTATATCAGTGTATTACAAACCAAAGTGAAAATTAAAAGCAGAGCAAAGTGTGGTGACATGTATCCCAAGAAAATGACAATTTAGTGAAAATGCAAAGACATAACATCAAAACTGTAGTCCATAGATTCAAACCTGTAATCAAACCTAATTTATTTTAAATAATTGTAAATCTACGGGACAGTCAATTGTCATAATTAATAAAACAAGCTTAAATTTTTCATGCTGGGGGAAAATTACTGTATTAAATTATGAATAAAAGTTCTTGTGTGAAGCCAGTTTCGTGTTAAAGTTATTCAACAAGTTGCTGGGCATATGCGGATGTAGTTTTCAAAAGTCTAGGAGCTTCTAAAATAGTGCAATATAGGCCAGCAAGTTTTCACCAGGTGCGGCGTTGAGTGCGAGCCAATTTCAGTGAAGATTTTGAGATAGTTTCAGACATCGGAAGGCGGATCTTTTTGCGCTACATGAGGAGGAGGCCGACAGCTACCCCTGGGTAGTAAGCCATTTTCAAGCGAGTAGTTACCGTCGCATCCTTTCAGTGTGCCAACCAACAGCGGGGAAACTCTTAAAAAAATGTAGGATTTCATAAAAACTAGGAGCAGCAGTTTCTTAGAAACTGGGGTTCATCAAGAATAGACCTTTGCCGAGAAGTTCAACGTGTTTCCAGAGTCCCAGGTTTATTGAGCTTTTAGTAATTTAGCTGGCGTCCCTAAAAGGTGCGAATTGGGGCAGCAGTTGCAGTTGTTGCCGTAAATTGAACAAAAGCATATCACGCTTGGGTTTACGTCACACTAGAAACAAAACGAGGTTAGCCGTTGCTACGTCACAGAATTAATCGTATTTACCTGATGAATTCTTGCCATTTTGGTGTTTAAAATTCAGTTTTACGCTATTTTTGTACTGACGGATCATCTTGTTTACTGCACTCAATTTAGAGGTTATTTAACTGTTAGTTGGGAACAGTACATTTGCCCTAATATCAGAAAGTAATTGTCATACAACGAATTATTTGTCATACAAAGTTTTCTACTTAATTTTATGAACAGACCCCCTGCGTTAATAATTGTTTCATGTTACCGGAGCTAAGCCTTAATGTATTGCAAATAAATAAAATAAGGAAAGAGCAATAAACCATTTATTTTTGGTAATTATTGTTGCATTCCTTTAATTTGCTCGGAGTTTGACAGGCAAGTTCTTAACTGAAACTGTCATTTTATAAAGTGTAGTTTTCCTTGCCCTAATTATACATTTTGTATTTTATTTAAAACCCCATTTTAAGAGAAGGTACTATTACAATATATTTGCCCGAAGGTATATTGAGTTTTCAGCCAGGTAGGCGATTTTTTCACTATTACAATACTTTCTTTGCTTTTCGGACGAGGGAATCAAAAATAAGTTAAATAGTAATGTTGAACGAGGTGAGAAACGAGAATGCACGCTTTTGGGAGATTTAAATAGAAATTCTAGTAACTTTCTTATTGTATCCATATGTATTTATAGTTAAATGGTAGTATTATTGCATAGTAACTGCATCTAGATACTACATAAAGGTGGATACAGCTAATACTTGAAAAGCTTCTAAGTTTTTAATACACTAAAGAATTGAGTTAAAAAAACTGAGTAAAACGCAACTACAATAAATATATTTAGGCTGCAGTTTTTGATTTCACCATTCTTATGTTGCTCCTACATGCTCTACTAATTAATACCGTTTACTCACGAGTAAAAAATTGTTGAACGACCATTGTTCCATCATGTCCAACTAAGCCTAACAGGTGTATAAAGTTTACAGGTATATGAAGATTACTCTCAAAAGTTACTAAGCGCATTTCATTGTGAAACCGGGGCCGCTGATTCCATGATAGACGAGAACGCGGTCTTGCTGAAACCGTAAGCCATTCAAACGAGATAAAACTTACTGAAAGCGACACTTTTAAGTAGATACCTTCTCATTAACCATACGACACATTACAAAAGTTCAGCGCAGCACTCTGCAAAAGTGGCGAAGTTGCAAGCCTTGCCTTTTGTTTAAAAGTTGGTATGCTGAAAAGCTGCAGATTGTGGTATTTCTAAAGAAGGCAAACAGAGTATTCACATTGCAAAATGAAAGGCAAACATTTGTCAGCTATGCCGGCGCCGATATCGGAAGTGGGCGCGTCATCCACTCAATGGATTAGTTTGTCATCGGCCTGGACGACACATTTTGTCACAAGTAGTCCGTTTGAGTGTTTGTACTTCTGTCAAGATCCAGTATTGTGTTTCAGAATCAGATCGATTGGCTAATTATTGGAAAAACGAATAATGCGGCTTCGTTCAACGAGCCGTAAATTAACAAGAGAAGTCGCTCAAACATAAAGCTTCACTACAAAAGTCGAGGCAGCGGAACAGCACAATCATTTTTGCTGACGTGCTGACATTCCCCTACAAGCTAAAGAAAAGCTCCTATATTTTAGCTCAGAGTATGACAAGCTGAGTAACATTTGCATTCCTTATGTTAATTTCAAATTGTATGGCTTCGGATATTCAAATTTCAAAAAATTACTGCTTTTTGCGTATGGCCACAATAGCTCGAAGCTACTTGGTCAATACATATACATACGAGTACATACATACGTGATATGTAACTCCTGATACCGTTTACACAGCTATAATACATCAAAAATCATGGCGATTCTTGACGGAAGACAACTATTTACATTGTTTGGACAGAGAAATCAAAGAATCGATATAATTTCTGCTACGGTTAGTAGTTTAACGCGAAGAGTAGACTATAGCATCAAAACCAACGGTGAGCACCCGTATGCCATGCTGTGCTAATGCCCAGTGGAGAAAATATATTTCAGAAAATATTATACATTATACAGTGACCGCCAAAAAGTTGGCATCAAATGGGAAAAACTTTCATTTGAGATTTAAAAAAAAACTTTTTATGGCAATAATGTGTGCTTGTCTGAAAACTTATTTCAGATAGATCGAGTGTTTTCTTACTTAGTTAGAAGATGGGAAATTAAGTAAGATTTCAATGATATTTTTTGCATGTGTTGATAGCTAACTGAACAACCTCAAGGCCAAAAATAACTTTTTTCTTTAACTTCAGCAAAAACTGTGTTTCTCAAGTTTTTTAAAATATTTTTCAAAATTTCACATCCCAAGACTTAATTTTAAAATTTTAATTTCTTTAGGTGACGATGACCTTTGAGATTTATAATTGAAAAAAATAGTAAAAAAAATAATTATTTCTTTACATTGTTTACTACTTACCGAAAAGTAATACGTTCGCATAATTTTTACGTTTGTGATAAAGACGTTTTTTTAGGGAAAATATTTTCTGTCTATGAATTACTGATGCAAAAATAAATCCTGTAGATGGTCTTCTCCAATTGTCTAAGTCGGGAGATTTTTCCTTTATTCAGTTGTTCTAATAATTTAGGATTTTCTTTTCAAAATGTTGTGCCATTTTTTATTTGGATAGAAAGTCACATTTTAAACTTTTGTTTGTAATTTTTGTTTCTCTCTCGTGGCTAATAAATGGATTTTTCGCAAATATTTTCAAATAATATAAAATTTTACAGATAACGGAAGTCAGGTGACAACTTGTGTTTTCTAACCACCTCCGGTTTTGATTTCTCAAAAAATTCTAAATAAAAATGTTTCCCAATTAATACCAATTTTTTGGCAATCACTGTATATTATCAGGGGCAATGTAATAAGCAGTGTACTTATTGTCGATTATTTTTTAATTAATATTATGCGTTATAATCCCAAAACTGAACACTGCATTGGAATTATAACGAAATTATATTATTTAAAAATTATATGTAGATTACTAGGGGTACTACGAATTATATTCAGGGAGAGAATATAATGGTTTATAATATATACCAAAGAGAGCTTAATACTATTTTATTACGTGATGTTCAAGGCTCATGACCGATGTTTGTCCCAAACACATGATTTGCTTTTTAAAACGCACGACCTAACCTAGAAAAATCAACTGACACTTCTAAATTGGTTCATTTGACAAGTGAAACAAAACTAGGTTAGCTCGTACCAAATCGAAAACCGCGAATCGCTATATTGTCAGTATGGTAAAAGGCCCTAGAGGCATTTTCATATTTGATGGCAAAAATAAAGTAATGTTGAATGTCACAAAACCAACTTGTCAGTGTCAATTTTTCCAAGGACGTTACATGTTACAATCATTAGGGAGATTTTGCAAAACGTTCCGTTAAAATGGCGGTCCCCTAAAGCTAATGTTACCTAGCGACGTCAATGACACAGCCAATCCAAATCTATTTTTTCGATTTTAACGTAACGTTAGTTTAACGTGGCGTTTTGCAAAACTCCCGAATTATTCCCACTTGCAATGTTTATGAGAATTGACATTTGTTGACACTGACAAGTTGGTTTTGTGACATTCAACAGCGTTCTATTTTCGCCAACAAATATGAAAATGTATCTATTATCCAATGTCTAAAAATGTAAGCAATGGTGTTTGGCACAAAATTCAACGAATTATATTCTTGTATAAATTACAACCGCAAAGGTGTAAACGATAATAATAGTAAAACAACCAACCAGTTGTAAACTAGAACTGGAAAGAAAAGTAATGGTGCTTTTGATATAGAATGTAAGTTAGAAACTTATAGGATGCCTGAACAGCTTGATACGACAAAATTATGCCTATTTTTTATACCTTTGCATTAAACATGTGGTATTTGCAATAATAGTCGTTCACATTAACTTTTTCACAGTATTGTTTGTTGTCCCTGTCGGTTGTTATTCAAAACGGCGAATACAGAGCGGCTATTGCACAGCGCGTTTTCTATGAACGAAGATATCAAATTTTTGCGAAGATTAACGTCACAGCTTCAAAAACAAATTCAGAAAAAGTCAAAGATGTATTACTGGTGTGCAGGGCGTGAATCTGTTGGTAACAACGATGGTAGAAGAACCTGAAATGCCACATTAGTGAATGACCTCTACATAGTCTACATACCTCAATATCTCAACATGTAGAGAACCTATTCTTGGGCGATAGGCAAGTAACTGTTCTTTAAATAGTGGAGAAGGCATCCATAAATATTGAAAGTGTTGAAAACATATCCCTTATCATATACATCTAAATATTAAATTCCGGGTTTGACGTGAATTGTACCCTCGTAATTACAATCAGTTGCCTGATCTCTAATGCTTAAAAACTATCGCGGAAAAACAAAACACAAGGCAACAGCTGAGAACAACGTTACGAAAATGTAATATAATGCAGTAGAACTATCTCCACGCGTCAGTTTAAGAAATCATAAAACAAGAAGACAATCTAGGCTGGAGTATAAAGTAAAATAGACAAAAGCAAACTAAAATGGAGACTACAGTGAAAATAGTTAAAATAAATGAAAACGATACATTTTCTGAAGCAGAACTAGAAGGTTTACTAAAACCGTAGCAGAAGGTCTGGTTTTCGTAACTTCCTGAAATTAGGTTTGAACGTACAGAGACCAGTGCTAATAATTAGGGAAAAGAAAAACGATGGGAATCATCAATTCGTTTTAGAAAGCGGCCCATTTAACAGTTTGAGACTTGGAGATGTTCGGATTAAAGCGTATGGGTAGACAATATTTAGATTTTTATAAGTTGTTTATTTTCAACTAAACATTAAGGAAGTTTCGCGGAATGCTTTTCCAGAAATAATGTCTTCGATTCTTCGATTTGGAAAACGACCAAACTTAACAAAAATTTAATTGCCCGACCATAATGCTTCATTATCCACAGTTATTTTCTGCTTGAACTTAAATGTGGAGGATATACGTTAGAAGATGAACAGAGACCTGGACGACTTCCAGTAACTGTTTGTGCTGAACATGCTAGTGCTACCGAATATCGTAGCTGCGTCTGTTTCTGAAGCTCTTGATACCCTTTTCTTTCGTGCTTGAAGTGTAGATCAACCAATCGCTTGTCGTTTGGGTGGCATAATTGATTTGAAATTAATGCTTTGTGACGAATATTACAAATTCACTTGGAAAAATCAAAAAATATGTGTGTGATATCTATTATATAATGTCGATCGGCCATTGGAATTTCACAACCAACACCACTTGTTATGTCACACACGAAATAAAATGTCGCTGTTTGTATTTGATTCAATGCAATTCTGAACTCATACACCGAAAACAATGGTTGTACTAATTTAGAAACATTTGCGAGCGTGCGCACGGTTCACCCAAGTTTCATCGCAATCGGATGAACGGTATAGCAACGCATACGGGACAATCAAAATCAACATTCATTTATATATAAGTTTGCCTTTCATATGTCTTTGAAAACAGAGTTTACGTGGCATTTTCTTACACTATAGTAAAGTAAGTAAAGTAGCACTGCAAGGGCCGCAAAAAGATTAAATTTCCATACGAATATAAAGTCCAGCTAATGACTCGCCTTCTATATAATCCAGATATGCATCATCATCATCATCAACAATCCTATATGGGAGTCCACTGATGGACGCAATTTTGGTGTTTTCGTTTGAGGTCATCCGTCCAACGAGTCGGTAGTCGTCCCCTACTTCTGAAAGCCTCTTGCCTCGGTCTCCACTCCAGTATGCGATTCGTCCATGTACGTATTGTCGGTTGTTCTCGTAACGTGTCCAGCCCAGCTCCAGTGATGAACAATTTGGCGAACCGCTCGTTGGGTACCAATTCATTTGGGTCCATGAAGCCTCACATACACTGTTGCATTTTTGTACATATTTTTAATAAACGTGGTCTATTCGGATTTATGTTAAGCATTTTAACAGTTTTAGTTCGTTTACTATATCGAATGCCTTTTCGTAGTCTACGAATATTAAGACCAGGGGCTTGTTATATTCGTTTTCTATCAAGCCTTTAATGGCCTGCATATGGTCGTTTGTGCCAAAACCTGACCTAAAACCAGCTTGACCTCTTGGCTGGTAGAAATCCAACTTAGCTGTCAGTCTGTTAGTTATAATTTTAGCAAAAGGTTTATAAATATGCCCTTTATAATGCATTCATAATAAGGCGAGAATCTGCAGGAGTTTTTCTTCTTCCAGTTTTAATGATTCGGCTACTATCCCGTCGTAGTCTGGTGAACTATTATTCTTCATTTGAGAGAGCGCTTTTTTAATTTCAACAATTTTGATCTCAGGCATTTCCTCAATCCCTTGATTTGCAATTTTTGGCATGGGAGAGTTTGAGGCAGTTTCTTCAAGACTTCTATAGAGTTCATCTTAGAATCTTTCAACAATTTGCAGAATTCGATCTTTATCTGTTATAATTATGCCCTCTGAGTTTTTAAGTTTAGGAATATGCTTCCTCCCCGTTGAGATTTATTGTCTTAGTACTCTAACACTTCCGTTGTTTTCCGTTACCTTCGAGATCTCATTGATATTATAAGTTCTTACATTTCTTCTTATCGCTTATATTTCTATTAAGTTTCTTTAATATTCTTAAATATTTACCCTATTTATCCTTAAATTGCCTTCGGTCTTTTATGTTTTCCAGTGTTTTCACTCAATTGCGCTTCCTAATTTTGGGACACCCTTTTTCTTCAGGTTGTTGTCAGGCTCGTACAATGGCAGTGCTAAGGTACTCGATCTCTATATCTTCTTCGTTGTTTTTTTTTCTTGTATGTCATCATCGCCCTCTAAATAGTGTAGATATTAACCCTAACTATTTCCCTTTGTTTTTAAAGGTTAAGAAATCATACGTGGTAAGCGATTTCCTGACGCAAATGCGGTGGTTGCTAACAGCGAATGTTTGACAATGTGAGCCTATTTTGGGAAGTTTCGAACGAATAAACAAATGTGTTGTGGCTAAGAGTGAATATTTTTAAAAACTATAAAATTGTAGATTTGCAATATATGACCAGAAAAATAAAAGAGGAGTATGAAAAAGCAGGACTTTCAATGAGTATAGAGAAAACAAAATACCTGTGTATCGGAGAAAAAACGGGAGACCTAATTTTAGAAAAAGGAGAAACAATAGCAGAATGTAATAAATATAAATACTTGGGAGTACAGATCCGGAAAGATGGGAAAGACGAAAAAGAATAAGACAAGCTAGAAAAACAATTCAGAGATTAAATGGAATATGGTGGAGTAAAGGAATTACGAAAAGATCCAAGTATAATATTTACAATACAGTACCTAGTTAAAAGTATAGTACTGTACAGAGCAGAAGCATGGGGATGGACAGCAGCAGATAAGGGAAGAGTAGAAGCTGTAGACATCGACTCCTTGAGAAGATCATATCGAATATCAAGATTAGATAGAATTCCAAACACTGAAATAAAAAGAATAATCGGCTTGAAGGAAACAATAGTGAAAGAAGCAGAAAGACGACAACTCATCTGGTACGGTCACCAGAAAAAAATGGCAGAACATCGATTGCCTAAATTAACTTTTGAATGGCTCCCACCCGAAAGGAGAAAACGGGGAAGGCCCAGAAATTCGTGGAGCGATAATATAAAAAAGCCATCAGTGAAGGAAACAATGACAGGACAAGAAAGAGTGGAGAAAGAGTTTGAAGGTCGGACAGCGTCGACCCGATGAATATATGAATATATATATATATATATATATATATATATATAGGTACATTTCCATCGCTAAGACCTCCGCTATAGTCGCGGGCGCTCAAGCCTCCACCACACCTGGTGCATATATAAGGAAACTAAAAACATATTTGACTTAAGGGGAGAGTGGTTAATAAAGGTTTCTATCGAGGGGTAACACTTTCTTCTAATATTTTAGATTGTATGATTGGATCGCTCTCACCTCCTACAATATATAACATTATTCGCACGCTGAGACCTCCGGCGCTGTTGCCATTTGTTTCACGTTAAACATAAGTGTTTCTGCATTTTCTCGCTTATTCAGTCTCCTCTACACCAGAAACTCTGTCGTTCTCCTGGTCAACCGATTACGGGAGTACTAGGAGAATGCAGAAATGGAGCACAAACGCCATCGGCTAATACTGAAATTCGACTAGATTAAGTGTAAGTTATTAAGCAAGGTATTTGACTAAGACAAAATAGATCACTTAAAATTTTCATTTTTTTAACTTTAAAACATGCAATGTGAAACTATGTTTCGGTAATTTGGAATAAAAAGTTTATTTTCAAATAAATACAATAAAGATAAGTCTCTAGTTGCAACTTATTATTCGGAAACTAATGGAGCATGCACATTGGTTGCCTTTAAAAAAACTCTAACATTTGCAACAAACCTAGAAACTAATTTATTATAATATACTACTCTACAAATGAACTGGACCATTTGCATATATTGGTGAAATTTTTAAAAATATTTTTCAAAAGGGCAATCATGGCATTTTTTGTAACCTTTCATGATTGTGTCACTATAAAAAGCACTTCTTTTCAAAATTTGGTTTCAAGAAAACTAAGTCCATTAATAAAATATTATTTTAAAATTTTGAATTTTGCGCAAATGTTGATAGCACATTGTATACAAAGTATGCCAAATGGGTGCTGAACATTTTTAAACTTTCCGAGGAGACTCAATGAACTATTAATTAACCTCTTTTTGTGATTCCTTTTATTTTTGTGAAATATAGTTTTTGTATAATTTTATTATTTTTTAATTTTATGAATATGATTTTGTTAATTTTTCAGTTGAGATTTGACGATAGTGCAATTAAATATGCTCAGTATGCGTATACTATAAACCAAAAACTATTATATACGTATATATATTTTATGAAGTAATGCAATAAATACAATTTTTATGGGTGGTCCAGTTCATTTGTGGAGCAGTATAGTTAGAAATAAATGAAAAATTAACACATTATTTTCTCACTTAAGATGACGATTGGAAAATTATTCAATGAGAGCGCTATTATCGATTTGGTGCTTTTTTAAAGAAAGCGCGGTGTGCAATGTACAAGGTTTCTCCAGTTTTAATTGCTATAATTTGTTTAAAGAGGTTTAGATCTAGCGGATAATACCATTTTCTACATCTTTTGCAATGATTTTCTGTGCTCAATGTATCGAATTTTGAATATCTCAACTTTAGTAGACACGCTTAGCACAGAAAATCAATACAAAGGATGTAGAAAATGCTATTATCCGCTAGATCTAAGCCTTATTGAACAAAAATGGTGGTTATTAAAACTCGAAAAACTTAGTATATTCACGCAGTGCTTTCTTCAAAAAAGCACCAAATCGATGGTAGAGCTCTCTATGGCCAATTTTTTAATTGGATCGCCATCTTAAATTATTGGGTAAGACTGTTTGCAAGTGATAAAACAATTGCTATTTTTTCTGGTTCAATTTCATTAAATGCTGAAGTTTTGATTTGACTAGTACAGGGTCCCTTGAAATGCAACTCTTATCCAAAAATTTTCGGATTTCCGCCGTCGACGGATATATGTTCTTGGTCATATATGTATTTCGAAAACGCCTTCTTTAACAGAGACACCTCTTTTAGAGACCACCCTGGAAACATACACAGTTAATAATCTCGGATTATTTTTGCCGTCTGAATTGGTAGAAGTTTTTGTATGATTATTAGTTTATCGCAATCGGAAGATACATTAGAACTTAGGCAAATTATACTTAATTAATATAATATATTATAATTAATATAATAATAATTATTCTTACTCGTTTTTTCCGTTCCACCTCTACTTGATCCTCCAGCCACATTTCTCTTTGAAACATTTTTTTTGCTCCTTGCCCTGCACTCATCTCCACTCATTGAACTGCTATCCTAGTCACTGTTTATTTTCTCTTCGTTAGTACGTCTTTCCACATTCTCCTCTACATCTTCCAACACAGCTCTGATTAGTTTTTCTCTCTTTTTAATCGTGATTTTAAGATTTTTCATTCCTTCCTCCATTATTGAGCCGACTTCGTTATTGTCCGCTGTGAATATCAAATTTCAATTTATCGTCAAACATTTTATTATGTTCTTACTATTATCATGGCTATATGGTGGACAACTGAACTCTTTACTATTTAAATGGTCTTCTTTGGTAAATTTTCGCAAAATGTTTTTAGGTATTTCTTCGTCGCTTCCATCTTTTTCCATATCTTCATCAATTTCCTCGTTACGTACCCCATCGTAATAATAGCTCTTTAACACTTTCAAATCGTTTTCCTCGACATATTTGCAATCAATGTCGATGTCTGATAAAGATTTTACTTGGTGTTCTATGGGCACACCATTTTCTATCATCAGCAATAGTTTTGACAACTTCGCTGTCTGATAAACATCTACAGGAAGTCGAAAAATTAACAAATAAAAAAAAATAAATTAGAGGATTTCGAGATCTTACTCATAAAACTCTTCATGAGTCTTAACCGTGTGACCCATGAAATTGGAAAACTGTTTGACATCGCCTTTCGAGAAAGTCAAGATCTGCATTACCGTGGCAATTTGTTTTATCAGACGATTACTAGTAATAGCAGCAGGGTTTTGCAAGGGCATCCGTCTAGTGAGATAGCTAAGTCTTCCCCACTTCACCTTGTGTCCTGAGATCGAAAAGAGGTAGTTCTCTTCGAAAAAATACTTGTGTCTATGTTTCAAACATACTTGTATGAATTCATCGATATCCTTAGGTATTAAGACTACCACTGCTCGAGATCCTTTACCACTATTCAACACCCTCCTGTAACGCGTTGCCAGAACTTTCTCAGTCGCCGATAGCGCATCTTCAAAATCTTTGAAATTACTCTTTTGCTCATTCTTGTAGTCTGATATTTTCATATACTACACATCATCAAATTCTTCTTCTATTAAAAATGATGAGTAATGATAGGACACATTGCACAAGAGTTTTGTAACCATTCATTTTATCCTTATCATCTTTGAAAGCTGCAACATTTTTCTTAGCGATTTTATGTCTCTTCTCTGAAAAGTTTGATATCAGACACCAATGCAATCAACAGTGGCTTGTTCCAATTCTTCTCTTGTAAATCCCTGCTTGCCAAAGAGGCCATTTCAATGTTTCACCTGGAGATTACTAGCTGCTTCATATTGTTGTATCACCCCGAGTTCTCGATCTAAATTCTTTCGTATCTTTTAGAGCTAAATGATACAGATCATCACAAAGCAGTTTTAGATTGCCTCCGAAATGCAATGCTAAGCTAGGTGCAGCGAAGTTTCTATTGGTAGGATCGTAACCAGCTAAATTTTTCACTGCAGTTACAATAGTGTCAAAATGACAAGGGCGGAGTAAGTTTTGCATCTCAATTTGATTGATTGCTCATAAGCTTACGGCATTCTGTTAATAATCTTCCAAATTCCCTCATTTTGTTGCTACACGTATAGACACTCTTTTCCTTTTTGTGTTTCTTCAGATACGAGTTTCCAAAATAGATTATCAACAAATACTTTTTGGCAGCAAACGCAATATCATCCCCTCTCATCATATCAAACACCTTTTCCTTCACTTCCAATCATGCCTTCTCAGATACGATTTTTTATACAAGCCCTTGCACTGCGTGCATGGATAATACTGGGGATCTTGGTCCTGGCTTTTGTTGTCGGCATCCAAATTCCTGCGTGTGGGCACAGTATTACCGTCAATATACAGCGTGTTTTAAACGAAGTGTGCACTATTGCTAACTTCTTTATTATTGGACGTACTATATCGGTTCAATTATCAAACTAGTAGCATTTTTTCTGTTAATTAGAATGGCAAAAACAGAAAAACAATTGAACATCGCCTTCTCGAGAAATTTGGAAAAGTTTACTTTTGTTAAATGGAACATCCTGTATATTTTTATATAACAAGATTGCAAATCGCGATCTAAACATAAAAGTTCATATAAGGTGTGGGCCTAAAACTGAAAATGACCGAGTTATTCCAATTATTTACTTTTAGACGAGGTGGCTGTATATCCATAAAATAAAATTTATGTTTAAATAAACACTGTAAATAAATCTAAATAACATCATTTATTAGACAATTAAAAAGCAACTTACTAAAAGAAAAAAAACCTATTACTAAAAAAACAATTTTATGTCCATATGTCAGAAATACACAGCCACCTCGTCTAAAAGTAAGAAGTTGTAATAACTCGGTTATTGCTAGTTTTAGGCCCGCACCTTTTCCTCCTACTAACATAATCTACTATTTTTTCTGATGCTTTTTGAATTTTTTGGGTTATTTTCGTGACAACGGTAAAGTCTTCGATATATTTTTTTAATCTCAACTTAAATTTTTAATTGTGGATTTTGAAAGAACTGCACGTACTTTTTCTACATACAGTAATGCAATGTAGAAGGTATGCTGCAAAAGAATCTTTTTGAAATAAACTGTACTGTTCTTCATTTGAAACATTACTTCCGGTGTTATAAGCCGCACTTCCATTCGGATTCTGTCGTTTAAATAATCTACATTATACGAAGTCGTAGAAGGAACATTTATTAGATTTTTCATTTTTCATAATTATGTATTTACCAAACACCCTCCAACCTCTTCGACAAAACAACCCCTAAATAACCTAAATATTAAAAAGCTTGCAGGTCACGGTGGCTTTATAGTACTAAGACTACCTCGTCTGACCGCTGTATATATTTTTCCCCACCCCAACGCCTTTTTAATGAGACAACCCCTAAATCTTGGACAAATGCAGATAAGGGTAACCCGGTTATGTTCTGCTATACGCCATTTACCATAGGAACAGCGGCTGAGCGTTCTGGGATTCCAGACATTGTTCACTAGAAGATTGCGAGGTAACTTAATCGAGACTTATAAATTCTTGAATGGGTATTATTCTGTGCAAATTAACATTTTTCTAATTAGTAATGATGAGAGATTGCGTGGACAGAATTACAAGTTGGTGTGCGAAAAACTTCGTATACTGTGTCGACAGCACAAATAGGGTTTTTTTACATGGAACGGTCTCGATAGCAATGTTGTGAACTCATCTTCAGTTAATTTTTTTAAAAACGCATACGATGAGCTGAATAGTAAACATTGTTTTAAATGTATGAGTATGTTCAATATTTGAATCCGATATGTACGTAGAATATTAATTTATTTATGTTATGACTTTGTTTTGAGGTAGTGCAGCACCCTTCTATCTAACAGCATTATATTTTACTCTTTAACCTCACCTTCTTTTGAAGAAAACATTCCCTAAATTTCGAGACTACGATGGTTTTATGGCCCTAACGCAATGTTCCGTTTGACAGCATAGTTTCTTACCACCCATTTGGGAAAAATTGGGGTAACCATTTAAAACAAATATCAATGACGTCAACGTTACTACAAAAATTGAAAAAAAAAATCAAAACCTACCTCAAAAAGTGGCATTTGAACAGAATCTCTTGGCATGTCTCAGCGATTTTGAAAAAAATTGTAACAATTTTATCGAACCTATAGATTACTTTCGAAAGCACTGTATAACTTTAAATCCCTTAATGCCCGTGATGACCCACAAATACCTGAATATTTCCTGCTGGAGTTTGTACTAGAATAGAGAAGTTAGAAATTATAGTTGGTGAACTACGGTTAAATACTCACGTAAGACGGTGCAAAGTATCTTCCATTCATGAAAACAGTTTCACTGGCAAACAAAATATTCAATGACAGATTGCAGTTTTCCTGTTCTTCCTAAAACTGCCGGTTGTTTGTACCTATCTCTGCCGTTAAGAGAACGATTACTTTTACTACGATGTTGCCAAATGTAGGAGGCGATAAAGAGCGATGTTTATCTATAATTGTTGCGAAAATATGGAGGAGGTAACAACGTGCCAAGTATAAATATACGCAAACGACCGTAGCGCTCGTGGCGAACGGCTGAACTAAAGACGAATATGTTTCGACAAACAACGGATCTTATGACCTCCATCAGAAATTTCAGAGGTAGATAGCTGCCATTTAGTCTAATGTCCCACTCTTTTATTTCACAGGATACGTTATCACCTCCGAAACCGGAGGTGGTAACGTCATATATGAGGTAACAACGTACGCTGTTTATATAAAACGGAGGCGTTAAGGTATAGGTTATGAATATATATATATATATATATAAATATATATATATATACATACTCCGTTATCTATCTGGCACCCTGCACACCGAATGTTTATGCGACACCCAACATATACACTGTTTATAATAATTGTTAGAGTGACACTTGTATAATGTGTTATACAACTGACACCCTTGAATATATGAATAGGTTGTTAAAGTGGCACCTTACGAGGTTGCCAAATTAATGGATGCCACTTTTTTATTGCATTTCTCAGTAGGTAGCACATAGAAGTCTTTATGCAGTAGTGACGATTTTATTACAGTTTTTAAAGGACTTGCTTACTGTCACAAGTAAAGTACTCGAAAAAGTTGAAATAAAATAATTATCACTATTTATTTATCACTGACGATGTAACACATGGTGAAAAAAATTGCACTTCAAATTAAATTTTAACAGTTTTAAATTTGTACATAAACAAATTCAAGGCTTCGTATTGCATAGCAACTTCGATAAACAAAACCAATAACTACCCACAGGTTGTGGTTGTGTTAGTGCAATGTTGATTCTATTGGATTATTGTGTTCATATAACTAAAAATGAATTAATTTGAGTGGATCTCGATTTTAACACAAAAACTTATTCTACAATAAGCTGACATAACAAAAATAACACAATGACGGTAACTTATACTTTGTTTATTTAAAAATATAATGATAGATAGAATACATATTACATTTAAGCAAAATAGTAAAGGTTGACATTTCAAGAACAAAATAAGAAAATACAATTTTGTATCAAGTTGTATTTTCAGTACACATTAAAACTTAAAAACACTGAAAGGAAAACCGTTATGTTTTCTAAGAGCATAATAAAGACAACCTATTTGGAAGAGTTTTATAAACACACTGCAATACAAACAAAGTGATATAATTATTAAAAGCAACTGCATTGTGTGTTAAAATTTCAATCTATATTCATTAAAAATAAAAGTTTTCACTCGTACCCATCCAACATCTTTAAACTCATTTCTGAATTTTTCCAGGAAACTGTCACATTCTTGTCGTCTCAAAGCTTTCTTGCTTTTCACATTTTGTGCAAAGTATTTTCTCATAATTGCTTTTTGTGCGTTGCTCCATTTTTGCCTTCCACCTGAAAAATTGGATTAACTGTGTATTCAAGTCACAAATCTACATTATCAGTTGTTGTTGCAAATTTGGTGAAAAGTGGGAATAAAAACCCCCCACACAATTTACAAATCGAATTATAACTTCCATATACAGAAAATTTAAATTTTTCATACATGTTATCAAAGAGACTGTGAACGTTAATATCATATCTTCACATTAAAAAAATCTTACCAGCATTTTTCACGTCTTTAGCTAGTGTAATGTCCATATGTTCCACTTGAGAGCCTGTTAGAAAGAATGTAATTAAATACATAACCCATATAATCAATAGGAAGTTTCTAGACTTAATAACTTACTCGTTCCAGGCAGTGGTTCATGACTGAAGCTATCATCATCGTTTTTGGCCTCTTCAGCAATATCTACTTAAAAAATAAATCAATGCAGATAATAAATTTTCTGCCAACGATATATTACCTGTTCCTGCATCACACATTTCCTGATTCTTGCCCTGATGTAAAGCAATATCATTCCGATCTTCATATTCATAATCTATATTTTCCATATCTATATCTATTTCTTCTAATGATTTGTTTTTAAATTGGGTTACATTTCCTTTTTCAATAAGCTGAAGAATTTTTGACACCTTTGCCACTTGGTACACATCTTGAGGTAATCTGAAAATAATTAAATTGTTAAAGAAAATTGATTAACTGTTAGTAAATGTGTACCCACTTATAGAAATTCTCGTGAGTCTTGGTGGTGTGGCCCATGAATTTGGCTAATTGATCGATTTCATTATTTTTTAAACTCAACACCTGGGTCACAGTAGCAATATGCTTCCTTAATCGACACGACGTTAAAAGTTCAGGATGCCGAGCATTACTTTGTTTTGCATATTTTCGAATCACATTACAACCGTTAATCCATCGAGTAGATTTGGGGTATGTGAAAAAATATGTATTTTCATTGGAAAACCAACTGCAAGTAGTCGTTCTGATGCTGTAGATCATATTAAAGTATTCCTGAATATTTTTTGGAATTAAAATGGTTACAGGTCGGCTTCCTTTGCCAATTGAAACGATTCGTTTATAATGGTTCGTCAACACTTTCTCATTTTCTGTAAGAGACGTTGCCATTTCCATTTGTAGAGTTGAAGCGTTACAATTCCTAATCTGCTTATTATACGCATCCAACTCGAGATATTGTATGTCTCCTACCCTCTTTCTATTATGCAGAATACTCAAAACAAGTGTAGTCTCTGCCAACGTTTTATAAGCCGTGATTGATTTAGCTTTCTTCAACTGTAATTAAGCTTCTGCTGCATGTTCTTCTACTTTCTTTTTTAACTTCATTATATCTTCTGTAACCGGAAGGAGTTGTGGTTTGATAGCCGATTTTTCATTCAAATCTTTTAGTGCTACACTGCCAATTTCAGTTGTCCATTGACTTTCGATTATTTTTCTGAACCTTTTCAGCTCCAGTAGTGTGGTTTCTATATCGTTTACTGGTAGTGGTATCTTTTTTCTTAAAAGTAATTTTGTCGCTAGATCAGACAATTTTTTCATAGTTGTCCCAAAATGTAAAGCCAGCGACGCTGCACCAAAACTTTTTGTTTCAGTGTCATACTTCGACATTTTTTTAGTGGCTTCAATAGCATCATCAAAACTATTAGGCTTCAAAGTAGAAAGCATATCTGTATAGGGACCAATTTGCCTCATCATAAGCAAAAATTTTCCACATTCACGCAGTTTATTAGATATGTGATATATGCTTCGTTTGTTTTTGGTTTTTTTGAGTAGATCTTCTCCAAACAACATAATAAGAATATCATCCAATACTACTGAAGTAATGTTATCAGCCTGCATTTTAGAAAATATTGCTTTTTTCGCAGCTAATTTATTGACAATATCTCCATATTTTTTATGACAGGCTGTGTAAATGAGCGATTCGTTCAAAGGACGTATATTGGTTTCATTGCATTTCATCTGTTTAGCAAAGCATTTTTTTACATGTCGACTCAGGGATAAACGTTTATAGTAGGCTTTGCAGTGCATGCAAATAGAGTAATCTGCTTCTTGTATTTGAGAACCTCTTTTCCACTTTTTGGGAATTATGTGTCCTCGAATTCCTGGGTCCATATTGCCCTCGTTTCTTAATAATGTAAGAAGCTGTCGTCTTACAGCACTCTTTTGCTCATGGGAAAATATTTCCTTGACTTCTCTTTCACAACTATGATTTCGTTCGAGATGTCTGGCAAAATGTTTTGATACTACTTGATCGTCGCAGAACTTACACATAGTCTTTTTATATTTATTGAGTTTGCTAACATCTTCCACCTGAAAAAGATTGATAACATTTTGAAGACATTTCAAAAGTAACATAAGATACAGGTATGTTGAAACACATTTTGCGTCTGTAACGAGCAACTATAAATGCAGACAAAAATCCGTTTATGAAACTGGTATGACATGTCTGCCTTCAGACTAATTTTAACCTAGAAATTATTTATTTCCGTGTACAGTAGTTATATTTTTCTTGTAGACAATCTATCTAATAAGTTAATTTGTTTTTTCACTACTAGTTTTCATTATTGACCAGTGGTTAATAATGAAAACAATTGCTGTTAATTTAGCATTCAAAATTGCCACAAGGGGAGAAAATTAACATCTTGTAAAAGTGATTATTTAAAAGGAATACAGGTGCTAGTCGTGAAAAAACTAATATATAAACCACGGTAGAGAAGACTGTTTGTTCTCAGCTTCGAAACGTTTACTTTTCAGCTGAGAAAAATGTTTTCTACACCTTGGTTCATAATATACTATTATTTGATGCTAAGGTGACGTTAATTTAGTTTTATTATCACATTTTATAACATCAGTACAACTTTTCGAATTCTTTTTGGGCGTTTGAAACCGGCGTCAGAAAAAATACAAGATATCGGGTGCCATGAAGGTATGTATCTTTGACAAAGGCGCTTTCAAATGCTTGGACGCTGGCGTATCCTCTCCAAACTCCATCGTTTCGTCAAAGACCGTTTTCATACTTTGTAATGTAATCTTCTATTTTTGAAATTGTAAATTACGGGGTTGTACAGGAATTTAAAGAATCGACAATGATGTGTCACCTTAGCATTTGACATTTTTAGGAGAGTAAGTAGGGGGATGAAGGTTCGGGTGTATACCTATATATTCTATGCAAAAATTGTCGCCGTTTAAAACTAAATTGATATATTTTGTTGTTTTTTAGAAAACTGATCTTCTATAAATTTATTTTGGATGTTTAATTATAATTACTGTACTAGGTGATTAAATTACGACTAGGTATACCATTGCTGTGTCCTCTTTGAACTTAAAAGAGATAACTTGACATAAAATTGTTACTGCAGTGGATTTAATAAAATATGCGTTTCCATTGACATTTCTGCACTGCGTAACGATTGATGTAGTCTATGCAGATAATAGACATGATCACTGATCAGGTGATCAGTTACCTACCTTATTGTCTGCTTTTGTACTGGACGTTTCCAACCCTTTATTTGACAGCTGAGTAAAAGTATTTTCTTCCTGTAATACTTTATTGGTGCCTGTCGGGGAATAAGTTTGTTTTCCAACGTCCAAAACATTGAAATTTTCATTCCACAAATTAATTTGGTTTTCAGCGACGACACTATTGATATTTTTACTCGACGGGCTATTTTCTTTTGACCTCTCATTGAGATACGATGCATCGACTATTCTTACCAATTCGCTCTAACATATATAATAATTAAAAGATAATTAATAGTCCGTTCTGATAAAAAAAAGGAAATTTAACATGCAATAATTCTACATGTAAATTTACCTTTACGAGTGTTTCATATGAAAAAGTAAATTCGGAAGAATAATATTTTTGAAATAATTCTTGGAACTTTCGTTTTAATTTTACAATTATAAAAAGAATTTCTGTGATCTCTTGGTTTGGCCTTTTACGACGAAGAACTTACGCGTGGGTGAAAAAGTAGGTCACATGCACATTACTGCATAAAATATCCATCAAAAGCCCCGATTAATGATACAAAATCTTTTCACAGTTATTACAAAATGTAGACTACAGACTCCGTGCAACAAAGAAAATGCTTGCAGAGTACAAAAGACCCAAGTTTAGCCAATCGTTTATTGGTTACGTAAAACTCTTTAAGAGAAACTAATTAATAAGCGAAATAGTTTTAGTTTATTGTAAATTTAATTGATGTTTTTTTTAAAGATCTAGATTTGAATAACTCATGTCATAATTATTAGGTACTTATCGAAGATCAGCAAATCGAATAATAAACGCGAATTTGGACCATATTACTTGTAAGCGGAAGAGTTACTTATTTATTTATTATTATTAATACCCAGAAAAACTTTTAATACTTGATATAACGAGTAAACATCGTTAATCCCCTAACGAAATTGTCGCGAAACCTTATTAAAAGTAGTTAACTTACATCATCTTCCTCTGAATCAGAAACTTCTTCCTAATGAAACAAAATAAAAGGTTTATTTAAAAAAAAATGATATGGCTACCGCAACATTTATATTCTTACCTGTTCAGGGGTTGAGGAAATATATGTGGCATCGCGGCTATCGTCGCTTGCATCAAAATCATATATGTCATTTTTGTCACTTTCTGCAACGAAAAAATTAATGAATGCTCTTACATATACCTGAAATAAAATTGGCTTGTACATTGTTTGGACGAAACACACTTACAGCTTCTAAAATAGACTACATATTTCAATTCAAAATTTAAATTTGAAATTTTTTTGCTGTCTGCATCTGAACTACAATTAAAAGTATCATCTCCCATTAATCAAAAAGCACGGCTGGAATTCTGTTCCCGAATTCGATGATACAACAAAGGTCGGTCATCATGCGTAGGTACCTGTTCTGGAATATTTAGCTGAAATTCTCGTTATTGCGTAAAAGAAATAAAATTAAACAAAAATCGGAAACACAAACGGCTCCTTCTCTGATAACTTTAAAATATGGAAATATGGATGTTTCAGAACTCTATTAAAGGACTACTGAGAACAGGTATACGGAAAAGTTTAAATTCCGTACTTCATTACAAATTTTGAAGTGTGAAGCTATTAGTCTTCAGTAAACTATGACAACAAAAATTGTGCGAAAAAACTGATTGTGAACATTCCCAAGTTATAAAAGAAAAATGTACGTTACAAGAAGGTGATACATCAAAATTCAATAAAAGTATTTTAGCAACTTACCTTTCAAAGCCAAATTTAAAATTCTTTTACTTCTCTCACTCATTATACACAAAAATCACAATCTAAATACTTCACTGTACAGGCAATTGAAACGCAGCTGACTGAATCACCACTGAACATGAGACGCACGAGTCGACAAAATAAATAAGAAATATGATCTGCATTAGCAAATTTGCAGTTCAATTCCGAGAAAAACCGGACACGAGTAAATCCCAAATCAGTAGCTTACGACATATGTATTACGCAATTAAAAATGGGCAATGCCTAAGGAACAAAACTCCAGAGGCCCTTGCTGATAAATACAGCAAGGGTACTCTTGCAATAATTAGGAATAATTTTAATATCACAAAATAAATATCAATTAAATATAGGTAGGTACCTAATGTTTACATTTAACTACATTAGAGAATATTTTGTTCACACAGAGTTTTGTTATGGTTGTTTTTGCAACACTTCTTATTACCAATGATTACTCTAAATCTTTATACAAATTTAAATAAACATTATATTAAGCAGCTAGGTAACTGGTGTACTAAAATTCGGATACTTCATTATTAGTAATTTTAGAAAGCATTTACAAATAGGTATAATAATTAGGGCCGCAACATAATGTTTTTTGCAGGTAGTACTCGAAAATTTAAAACCAAAGAGTTTGCACGCATTTTAAGGTAAAAATAATTATTGTCCTATTTTATTTTAGCGCATAGTAGGAACTGCAGATAAGTTAGATCACGAAAATTTATAAACTTTAAAAAAATCGATATTTTTTTAATATCGTAAACAAGATTTGTTGAACGATTTCCTTTTCGAATTCAAACAGAATTTAAATAAGCGCGCGCATATTATTAGCTTTTTAATGGTCACAGCCAAGTTTCATTTAGCGTTGCTCTTACCAACTCGTAATAAAAGTCTAAAATTAACTTCGTGCAGTATTGCCATTTTATGGATGCCACTTTCGGCAGTGATTGTTAAAGTGTCACAATGTCCGTGTTTTATGTTGTACAAGGAGCTGTATAAATTATGTATATCTGTGAGCGCCATCTGGAGGTAAAGTCGCGAACTCGATCAATATATCCGTAACTAAATATTTTCATTTTGACACCCTTCGGATTATTTTGTTTTTAACATTGATGACGTCACGATACCAGAAAATAATTTTCAATGTGGAAACGTAGTGGCACCCAAAGCCGGGTGTCAAATTGTATTTTTGGGTGTCAGTATTACAATCATTATGCAGTTTGGGTGCCATAATGACAAAAAATAAATATATATATATTTGTCCATTGTAAACAATGGGGACATTTAAGATGGCGAAAAATGGCGCGAAAATAAGGCCACTTTTTATTTTATTTTATGACATCTGCATTAAAAAAACCTTGTTTGACATTTAATAATTTTGCAAAAATTTACAGTAGAATTTGAATTATATAGTTATAGGCATTTTGAAGACCTTAATATATAAATTGGTTTGAGTCCAAGCTAAGATTTGCGCATTACTGTTTTAGAGTCAAATTCGTAGAAGTTAGACAAATTTTAAAGCAGTTAACAGCTTAAAATGATGATCAAAAGGGTTTGAAATCACTATTGCTTTAAATTGAAGGCTATATTTTGATTATTTCTATTTAATTTTTGAAATTTATTACTAAAATTCTGAAACATAAGCAAATACATCATTTTATGCATACTACGTTCTTCCAATTTGTAATCAAGTTGATTTTGTATTTAGAGAGATATAACTAAATTTTTTTAAACAGAGACCAACCTTAAGCTTGGTCTTATGTCTATGATTAATTCGACCCTTTAGTGTTTGTTGCTGATAATAATATAATATATATGCAACAAAATCAAAAACTGAGTTAATAGCTTATTTGAATCTTCCAATGCAGAAAGGGTTCAAGTGAAATTTTTTAAGAATCACTTTTTTGTATAATACTAGGTCTACATACAACCATTCAAATTTTGATTTTACATACCCAAGGATATTCTTAAATTAAGGCGTTTATATTTTATTAACACCAGCAATTTGATTGTTTAGAATAGAAATGTCCAGCTTGTTAGATTTATCTCCTATTTTAAAATGATGGAAAACTTAACTTACAAGCATAATTCAAATATCTATCTCAGGTGTTATTTGTGTTGCATACTATCGGTTACCAGTTACATAAGGAATTGGGCCTCAAGATATTAGCACAGAGGAATATGCTTTTTGATATTATGTAATAATGTATTAAGACTTACACTGGGTTACAAAGACGTTCATCAAATTTTATGATTAATTAATAATGTAACTAAAAATCATGTAATTTTCATCTTTTGTGGTAACCCTTTCTTTTGCCGCTGGATTTCAGTAACTCGCAATAATTTCTTCCTTATTGTTGGGAGACTGCTTGATGAAATGTTCGCTAGAGCTTAAGCTTGAAAATATCACCTATCTGATGCCACATTTGAATGTCCTTTAGCTTCAATTTTGTCTTTAATAATGTCACTTGAAATCAGCATGTTTCACTCTGTAGCCCCTCAAGACCTTCAGTTCTACTTTTTAGGCTTTATTTTTGTAGCTTTAATTTTGTTTTTAATTATGAACTTAAATTATTGTGTTTTGCACTGTACCTAGCAAGTTTGTTGTAAAATAAGATTTTTACAAATAAATTGTTGCCATTCTTCAAGCATTTTAATATCTATTCTCGTACCAAAACGCTACCTTGAAGTGAATTTATTTTTCTTCCTTACAGGTAAATGCTCGGTTGTACAAACGTACATCAGATTAATGATTTATTAATAAACGGTTAAGAAATTATTGCTATGCTTATAACAATCGTTAACAAATAAAAATTTGATGAGTCGTTAAGACAAAATTACATTCGAGAAGAAAAAACTAAAAACATATCTTAAACCTAAATTATATCTTGAATCTTCATTTCTTTTTGTGTCAGTCTAATCTGATGCTGGATGTGACTTCTTAATCTCATGGGAGACCTGCTACCTATCACTTTATGTCTTACGATTGCTTCTTGGCATTCCTCAACGCTGGGATATGTTCCTCGCCGAATATGATGGCCAAAAATTCTTCGAACACAATTTTTTTCTGGTGTGCTCCACCCTCGTTTCACTATAAGAAATAAACACTTATACTTCTACTCTGGCATAATTACATAAAATTTTTGTTTTCATGTGCTCACTTAGTGCAAATTAATTTATTTAATAAATTAATAATCAAAAGGTATACACCCAATCAAATTTCAAATTTGGTGAGGTATAAACTGCTCGATTTTTTTTATTAATGTGTATTTTTTAGAACACAAAGTGGCCTGCTTCTTTATTAACATATTAAGTTAAATTGAAGTAAGATTAAGGAAAGTTAAACTCCCGATTGTCAACAGAAAGAACCAGAACCCTACGAAGTTTAACCAAACATTTTGAAATACTTTATAGAGACCTACCCACGAAATTTTTCCTCTCCAACTTTCTGTTAAGCTCAATTTTCAAATGGTTCTTCAACACAGTTGGAGTGCGCTTCTTCAAAATGCAATTTTCTGCCGTTACAGCTTTGATCTCTTTTAAAGATGGCAACTTGTTGTTTGCAATCATATTTCCAAAGAGTTCAAATAATTCTTTATTTTCTGCGAGTGAAAAATACTGATGGCCTTTTGTTGTGCCTGTAAGTTAATTTTTTATATAAGTATAATACATAAGAGTACTTTGAGTTTTGTCAAAAATATTTGTCTATCTGAATACGAAAATAATCATGAGCGCTGGAGCGAGTTACTTTCCAAAAACAGCAGCATCTAGTAATGAAGAATGTCAAGTATTTAAACATTACTCAAAGAACAAGTTGTATTTGGAAGACAATTCAACAAATCAAGCATTTTTTTCAATATTTAGACATTTATCTAACATAAATATTGTCATATACCAGGTGTCCGTTCTCAAAGTCGAACATAGGCGATTAACATTGTATTGCACGTTTTTGCCTTTTCCTGCTCGCCAATTCAACTTACAGTTAAGGTAATGGTATCAATGGAAAGCTATAATTATTAAGCATCAAATGATACCAATAATAATATTCAAGATGCGATTTTTATGTTAAATACTAATTTAAAAGTTGGGAATTCTTAAATATAAGTTCGATAGCATTTGTCAAAAAAATTGGTAATTAGTTGACCTAAAGCAGGTATTTTCTGTCAACGTCTGTTACAATTATCTACAGAAAAATGAATTATTTCAATGAAGAACGAGTGAATGCATTAATGTTAATTGCCTATGTTCGACTTTGAGAATGGACACCCGGTATAATACGAGGGCTTTGAGTTTTGCCAAAAATATTTGTCCTTCTCCATACGAGTTGCTACTGTGACGAAAATAATCACGAGCGCTTGCGCAAGTTATTATTTTCCAAAAACAGCAGCAACGAGTAATGATGAATATTTAAGCAAAACTCTGTCGCTGAAATATTCTGTCGGCTAGGTAGTTAGGGCTAAATTTCATTTTTGAAAAATGATGAGTTGAATTGTTAATTAAAAACAGTCCTTGACAAAATAAAACATACATACTTTTCTGGATTTTTTTTTGTCCTGCAGGCAAGTTGTAATGTTCTTGAGATTTATCAACGTCTTCAGTATTATAAATGCTGCTTGTACCAGGTCGACCTTCCAGAAGTTGTTCTGCAGCATTATTCTCATGCCTTTCTTTATTGCTATTACCATATGGATGACGTTCGTTTTCAAGATGCATGCATTGTCCTGTTGTCTCACTTAATTCATCTTCACCAATATTTTCACCTCCCTGAGCGATACTTAGCAAGTTAGACATCGTAATAATCTCTCTTTGCAAAACAGTTTGGCGATAATGTTGGCGATGAATTTTATCTGCGTGACCCATAAACTCTTGCAATCCATCCAATTCTGCTTCGCTTAAGTTTAAGTTGACAGAAGTTGTAGCAACATGTTTCCTGAGCTTTGTACTTCTAAGACCTTCAGGTACGTTGGCTTTACATAAACAAGAATATTTACGAAGAAGACTGCAAGCACGCAAGTATTTATAGGTGTTCCCTCTGTCTAATCCTGGAAGACCGAATATATAGGGGTTCCATCTATAACATTTGCTAATGAACGGAATTCTAATATGCAGTCAACAGCAATTTTCATGCTCTTATGCAGAAGAACTGGTACATCTCGACCTAATTTTCCTCGAATGCCAAACCTACCATATTCGTTAGCAACACGTTTTCCTTCTTCACTTAAGGCACAAAACAAATCTCTATTAGTCTCTTCGGTAATAGTTTGGTAATTTCTGTAGTCGTCAATGTAAGCTCTTTCAAGTTCTCCAGGGCGTCGTCGATTGAAAATTAAAATGGAAACTAATGTACATCTTGCCAAGTTTAACCAAGTCTGATAATCAAAACCATTATTACGCAATTTTTTATAACAAGCAGTCCGTTCTTTAACCAAGTATTTAGTCAAGCATTGAATGTCTGAAACATCGGGTAAAACAATTTTTTTTTGACGTCTTCGTAGTCTCATGGTTTCAAACGCTGTTTTATTTACTGCTATTGGTATTTCCGTATTGAGAAGTTTGGAAAAATTATGAACCTCTTTTTGTTTCTCAGTGTCTTCCAACTTTACATATTCTGATAGAAGCAAACTACAGTTATATTTAATTAATGTGCTTAAATTTGTTGCTACGGCCGGTGTTGCATATAATCCTGTTCTCTTGTCGAGTTTAGCAATTTTATTAATCGCTTCAGTCACATAATCGTAGTATTTAACTTGAAAAACAGAAGCAAAATCCGTTATATGACAACACAGTTCCTTTATGGTGATTATAAATCTTGCTAACAATCTTAGTCTAGCTCTGATCATATCGTGGTGATGTTGATCTCTATATTTCTGCACCATCTTATTTCCGTAGACAATCAGCAAAAAATCAAACCTGATTATATCAGAAATTTTTCCTACTCTGATAGGCGGTATTACAACATTTTTTAATGTCTCCGAAGCTTTGGGGTGCACTTTCTGTGTTAGTGTCCTGCTTAATACTAAAATATTGCGGTGTCCTTTATTCCCTGGCTCAGGGTTGCATCTTCTGTAATGCTTACGTAACGATAATTTTGAGAAATATCCCTTGCAATGAGGACATGGCTTGTAATGACTGGGGGACAAATTTATTTTTTTTGACCGTCTTACAACAACTAGATCTTTGGTATCCGCTGCATTATATGAAAAATTGCCCTCTCGTCTTAATGTTTCAATTATTTTTAAGCGATCCGAACTCCCTGAAACAAAAGATTTCTCTCATTTACATATCAAAAGTAAAAAATACAGGATGTTTTCAAAGTCGAGGCGTTCTTCTTAAGACGTGATCCTATATGCATTATTCTTACAGCCAGTCCTATAAAGGCTACTAATCTGACGTTAACTTTAATTCGCTGTTAAAATAAACAAAAGCTCATCAAAATTTGTTTACTAATGAGTGAAATGTCATAAGCACTAACGTTTTGATGCGCTTTTGTTTGTTTTAACAGCAAATTAAAGTTAACGTCAGATTGTTATTGGTCGTTATAAGACTGGCTGTTAGAGTTTTAGCCTAAGCCTAACTAACCATACTAGCATATTCTTTAATCAAATTTCAAGCTTCATTTAACTAAAGTGACATTACAATGTGCACAGTGACATGAGCTACATACGAGGGTCGTTATTTTTTTCAACTTCCGGTGGGACAAGTTTGTATAAAACAATGACTTTATTACTAAACGTTATGTACACTTACGGTTACTTTTCGACATAATCACGTGGAGATTGAGACATTTGTCGTACCTATGGACAAGCTTTCCAATACCCTCTGCATAAAATGTTGCTGCCAATAAATTAAAATGAGTCTTGACGTTGTCTTGAAGCTTCTCGTTATTTTGGAAGTGCTGCCCTCCTAGTCACTTCTTCAGTTCAGGGAAAACATGGAAGTCACTCAGCGCTAGGTTGGGACTGTATGCCGGGTGATCGAAAATATCCCATATTACTCAAGGAGCCGGAGGGAAGCCCGTACAGTGCTGCTCTAACCCACCAGTTCCTTGAGCAATTTCAAGGGGATATTTTCGATCACCCGGCATACTATCCCGACCTAGCGCCGAGTGACTTCCATGTTTTCCCTGAAACGAAGAAGTGGCTAGGAGAGCTTCCAAAATAACGAGAAGCTTCCAAACAACGTCAAGACTCATTTTAATTTATTGGCGGCAACATTTTATGCAGAGGGTTTTGGAAAGCTTGTCCACAGGTACGACAAATGTCTCAATCTCCAAGTGATTATGTCGAAAAGTAACCATAAGAGTACATAAGTTTTAGTAATAAAATCATTGTTATATATACACTTGTCTTTTTGGTACGGCCGATCGGAGGTTGAAAAAAAATGGCCCTCGTATGTCATCATGCACATTCTAACATTTCTTTAGTTAAAATTAAATTTAAAATTGATTATGAAATCGGCCCTAAGAGTTAACATTTCTGATCTTTTTCTTACACATTATAATGTAATAAGTCTCATTTTCTCAAATGAGTTTTTTTGAGAATTTCATGCCTTAATCACAGAGCCAATAAAAACATACTCCTAGCGTTTACAACCGTTTCTACATCAACACTGTAAATCTCTCAAAAATTTTATTCTGGTTACCCTACAAAGGCAAAATTAATAAATGGAAATTTTTGGCAGGAAATACCTCATGTGTATTTTAAAATTAACACTTTTAACACTTGCAAAAATGGGTTATGAAATTCTCATACCGACCCCTTGTGCATTGATTTTTCCTGGCATTTTTTAAACTTCATGTCGGATAATTACAATTATTATAAAGCTGCAAAAATGACTCAAAAATTTTCCGGAAAGAATCAACACCCAGATTCACAAAAGTAGGTTAAAATTGTTGCTACATTAGATAGCTTAAAATTCATGATTCTGATATTTTGTACTGACACATTTGGTGTAAACTCGTCAACGATCTACAAAACTTGACGTTCATTACAATTTTTTTAAAAGTTACTCACCTTTAGGAAAGTTCATAAATTTTTCAACCTCCGGTTCCTGTTTATGTTTGTTTTCCAAATGCCGTACAAGTTTGCTTTGTAATGTATGACAATAAAAACAGTAATTCTTCTTTGTTGAGGAGCGATGTGACTGCGTTGATCTAGATTGTTCTGATGTAGATCGTTCTGATGTAGATGGTTCTGATGTAGATGGTTCTGATGTAGATGGTTCTGAACGTTCTGAAATAGATACATTTAAACAGATCCTATTCATTGTATGGAGTGCAATCATCATCTACCTGTAACTCCTTTAGGACAAACATAATTATCTTGCTCCCAATCAAATGGACTAGGAGAAAATTGAATAGGTGAATTTGATTTGGAAGATGGACATACATAATCTGGATCTGCATCACTGTCATCCGATAAATTATACCATGAATGGCGTACATCTAAAAAAATTATTATTAAAAAGAAGCTTTACACATAGGGCGTAGACACAATTTATAGAAATAAGTAATTTTTAACTTTAAAGGCACAATTTTTTAAACAAAATTTGGAATACAGTGTGTATAAAAACTGTTGCACTAACTATTTGTAGTAGCATACAGTAAAAATGTAAAAAAAATCCTGGTGTTTTTCTGTTTTATCTAATTTTGTTAATTTTTTTTACAATTAAAAAGGCTTCATTAATTCACTATGATTTATTCAAATATTTTGTAATATAGATTTTAAACATGCTGTACAGAGGCTGATTCAGAAAACTGCTTATTGATATAGGTATATTTAACATAACCATTTTTAATTCCACGAGATATGCTAATTTTAAAGACCAGCAACATTTCACGTCTAGAACTCTACATGGATAGTTGTAAACTGCAAACATTTCAAAATTTGCGTGGAACTACTTACGAAATAAAATTATTTTTGGTTTTAATTACATCATTGTGAAAAACGTTCAGACAAGATGTGTTTCATTATAAAAACTCTTAATAAAAATCTAAATTAACAGAGTAACTAAAAGGGAACAGACATGTAATTTAGTATTTCTCAATTGTTTTCAAGAAGTGGATTTTATTACAGTTATACAAAGATTTAAAACACTACTTGTTTTAATGCTAAAAATCTGGTGTGATACACGAACACAACTTCCTTTTACAGTGATCTTATAATTAGCCAAAAATTTGATTTTAAATTTTTAAGCCGCGTTTTAAGCATTTGTCAAAAATTTTCAAAAATTTCAAATTCTACAAAAACGGTGCAAATTAGAGCGTTAGGTGAAGAGACAAATTTTCGCTAGAATTTTAAGCTGAATTCAAAAATATAATAATATACCGGGTGTTCTATTTAAAATAGGAGTTAATAAAAAAATAGAAAAAAAAGACAAAAGAAACCCATTTTAGAAGTATTCAACTGGAAAATCACCTATCTCACATCAATACACACTAAAAATGTAATAAAAATCAGAAGTTTGAAAAAAATCGTTAGAGCAGTTTTTGAAAAAATCGAAAAAAACTGAAAAATCACAAGAGTAAACACCTAATTCCGGTTATGCGATTTTCTTCAAAAGCTTACTGTCGCATCTACATAGTACACAAAACTTATATATGGAGTTTCAACCCCATACCTCTTTTCGTTTCTGAGATATTCTGTTCACAGGCACACAAACAGACAGACCACTGAAAAAAATATCTTTTTTGGGACCAGGGGACTCTAAAACGTGAAGATCTGTTGAAAACTCAATTTCGAATTTTTGGGGTGAATCCAATACTTCCTTTATTGTGATAGGAAGTAAAAATTGGCAAATTTTTATTTAATTTTTTTAAATTTTTCAACGGTGCTCATACGACATATCAATGAACAGATGTATTTACTTATATAACATAAAATATAGATAGTGTTCCATTAAAAAAGTAAGTATTGTACCCCAGTCGCATATCCAAACATTTTCCGTTTTACTTAATAAATACATAGGTACCTAGTCTAAATTTGCCTTTTGATATCATTTAAAAAATAGCTTATACAAAATTATTACCTTTTTCTTCGTCATCGTAAAACAAAACTCTTTTACATTTTGGTGAGACAGGCCGAAGTATTTTAGGATTTATCAGATTTTCCTCTCTTGCGTTCTTATTGATTTCCAATCGTTCCAGCACTAAAATAAATTACTACATATTAGAAAACTTCTGCCTTTTGAAATACAAAGATGAGCCATATTATGAAGTCAGAAAAAAATGAACCCATAGGACTGATTTAAGAAGTAATGGACATTCTCCATTACTGCTATAAATCAAGCATTATTAATTATTTCATCACTAGGTAGTACTAGAAATAAAAAATTTAAAATCCAAGAGTTATAGTCACAAGCCATTTGCCAAGACAGTCGCATCGACCTTGGAAATCGAAAAAAAAATTTGCTTGTACGAGAATGTAGTATTTTTATTTATTATTCAATTAGTCCTTTTGTATTCAATAACAAATTGCTATTTTTTGCTGATTAGTGAGGTTGCAGTGCTTGTGTTGAGTAACGAATTTTTACAAATCCCTGGATTAATTTTTTCCTCATATTGTTAATAAAAAAATTCACACAAATTAGTATTATTACACTTGGAAGAAAGTAAGCTTTTAAAGATGTGAAATTTGATTCCTCGTGGTATTAGAAAAAACAAGATGGCCTTCACCTTGATTATATCAATAAAGTTAACAGTGGAAATAATTACAGTGAACAGGCTTCAGTCACCCCTTCATATGTGCCAAATTTGCATTTGATCCGATAAACGGTTCTACAGAAATCAAAGCGGCCCATACTTTTGGGACACACTGTATTATTTTAATTGACACAACTGAAACGGAGTGTAAATAGAGAGTAAATACTTACCCACTACCAGTTTTTTGTTATTCATACTAAATACCGGATCTTGGCAACGCATCAGGACATCACATATCACTCCGAACAAAAGCCGCGATAATCCAGCTTCCAAAGGATGATAATTTAAAAATTCGGTAAAACTAAACAAACTTTGGCACAAAAACGCACAGCCTACTAGCCTCTTGCGAGTCTCGAATTGCAATTGCAGGATTGCACTCACAAAACAATAACTAATCTTGCACTACGGTATGCTTTGCACCCTCGTAGCAATGCTTGTAGCCTGTACCAGGACGTGGTCTCCCCTCCCCGCACCAGCAGTTGCTTATCGCTTCCTTATTGCAAGACGTGTGAAAAGCTGTCGATTCGAAGAAATGATATTAATCGAGTTGTTGGAAATTTTATTTATTTGTAATTTAGCTGCAGACACATTTTCCCGCAAACTTTTACTCGCTAGCAGCTATTATCAATAACAATAATTAATATACTATTCAATTTTATTGTATTTAAAATCTCATTAATATATCCTTTTCTAATGTTAATAACCACTACCACTGTTATTATAACGGGTTATAGAATCTAGTCTAATAATTCTGTTAAATAATTTAAAATGCATAAACAAGAAAACCTATTGAAATGGGGTGACGAATAAAGCTGCACCGTTTACCTAGAACTGAATTAGTTTTGGCCATTTATCAACACCCGGCGTGTAGTAGAAAAACAGATAAAAAATACAAAGCTTTGTTTTTTTACTTTCAGTTGCAGAAATTTTGTCAAGTATGCAGTAACCAGTGACGAAGTTTGTTTTTGGTGTCTCCGATGTCGGATTAGGTACCTACATACGTGCCGAAATGACATCACGCCAAGAACGGGGAAGGAATGAAGCATTGTTTCCAATAATAATCAGTTTTCCAAATAATGAGAATAAGAAAACAATACCTATGTACATATATCAATGTACAGTCGTGTGCAAATAAATCTGGGACAGTGTTTTTTTCACATGCAGATTCAGTTAAGAATTGAAGAATATCTCCATGGATTTCCTGCTATCAGAAAGAGTTACATTAAACTTTAACAGGTACTGAAACCCGTAACTCTCTCTGATAAGAGGAAATCCATGGAAATATTCTTAAAATTCTTAACTGAATCTGCATGTGAAAAAAACACTGTCCCAGATTTATTTGCACACGACTGTACCTAGTTGTACTGTTTGAATATTATCAGTTATCGATGTCATTACTCATCACGTTTTACAACTCCCAACTTGAATTTATGTGAAGCTTTTGTAGATAATGATTTTATTGCAGTTCTAGGTAATTTTTATTTTTCCAACTTTAACCACTGAGAATTGGTGTTACACCCGGAATGTTAAATTGCAAGGGATGGTTTAGAATTTAGAATATTACTTGAAAAAGCATTAAATTTGCAATACGGTGTTTATTACATTTTTATCTTAGACAAAGTTAAGGTTTCGCAATTTTTTTAGTTACCCAATTAGAAGCCATTACCAAAATGTATGTTCTCCAAAAGCTAAATTATGTATTATGACAGCGATTTTAAAAATTATAAGTTAACACAGTTTCCAAAAAATTGGATAGATTGTCAAAAGTTTGAAGACTTAAAAATTTGCCAATTGGACAATCCGATAAAAGCGTTTAACATATGTACCAAGTTCGAATCGTCACAAAAAGAAAATCACAAATATACTTGTTAAAACTGGCTTGAAATTATAATAAACGTATATTTTATCCCCAGTGCCCCTGACACGCGAAGTTGAAATTCGTAACTGCATCAGCTCTCATGCACTGATTAATAAGCATTTAATCAATGCTCTCATGGCACGCTAAAAAAATCTTTCAGAAAGGAAAATTAAATACCCAACTATTTTCAATAAAAATTATAAACAAAGTTTTAAATACTAAAAGGAAAAAATTTAGGTTTTTTAAAATTTTTTCGTTTTATCGACAAATAAATATAATGGATTTCTCCTTCAGACTCCGGTTGTTTCGTACCAATGTTCAAGCGTTTCTTAAACTAAATTCGCGTCGTCAGCAAACAAAAAATATAAATGTTTGTTAAAATTGAGTTGAAATTATTACAAACATCTAGATCTTTCCGATTGCTTCCTGGCAGTACCTATATCATAGTGTATCTATTCGAATTATATCACTTTTTTACGGCGTCCGCATTAAAATTCATTAAGTGCAGCTCTCGTGGATTCTATCGTGACTGTTTTTTTTTAAATGCCTTTCTTTCATGTAAAACAAGTTATAAAATTAACTTTATTTACTAGGGATATTTCAAATTATTTCTCCTTCAATCTCATGGTAACCATGCAATAGGGTGCCACTTATTTATAGGTAAAATAAATTTTCCAATTATTTTGCTTGGACTCCCCCTAAATGTGTTTCTTTAGATATAAAGAAACAATCCTTAACATTTTAGCCAAATCGGATAATATTAACCCATGCCGACTTCCACGTAAAGTTTAACTGATACACCAAATTGAAAAATTACTCTATCTCATGACATAAACATGTAATTTATTTCTGAACAAGTAATTTTTGTGTTACAATGATTCTTCTTACTCATAAAAATAATTGGGATGTTAACACAGACGTTGAATAAACATTTAGGCCTTTTTAAAAAAATAATACCTATATATTTTTGTTTCTTAATGTTTTTTTTTGCATCTGGATACCCTTTTCGATAGTCTGCAATTTCCTAGAAAAAATGAAAACAAAACATAGCCTAAAAATTGTTCAAAATATTTTGTAGATTTATGGGTACTTGAAATAAATATGTTTCCTGCTCAATACTTTTTGTTACGCTGTCATTGTAATCTGTCTGAAGTTTCACTTCTCTCTCGGCCGTATCATTTGTTCCTACAAATTTTTTACAACCTCTACTCCTTGTATAAACTCAGAACAACTTTTCTATTCAATCTGTGGTCGATTTAAAATTTTGGTGGAAACTAAAAACCTGGTAAAGAAATGTCTGAACTTTCCGCTTATCACTTGAATTAGAATGTCACTGTCTTCATTCTGTAGAAACTCTGGCACATCTTTCACTCTTAAAATACATTTCTTGGGCACCTCATTGGAATCATCCTCTTGTTCTTCATCGCCGTCTCTTTCACTTGATCGTCATAACCAAAATCATCATCTTTGTCATTTTGGTTTTATTTATCGATAATAATTTACATATTTTTGCCTTCGTCTCGTTACTTACATCGTCGTCATACAGAGATAAAGGAATATATTCATCTTTTAAATAATATAACTGGTTTACTAATTTCTTCACTTTTATTTCGGCAACCTCCTTAATTGGTTAATTGTATAAACTTTTTAAACATTTCAAATCTGCTAATAGTACCTTTTTTGCCCGATGAGCTACAAACCAATACTGACAATATCATTTCACTATGAAATCATTAACTTGTAATAACGCTGTTGTCTCTGTTGAAGTCAGTTTAAATTGTTCTCGAAAAAGATATATCTTTAGGGAATAGATCCCTTTGGCCATCCAGCGAGCATGGTGGCAAGCTCCAATACAACAGACTGAATTATTTTGATATCCTAAAAATAATAATAAGAGTTTAAGAACCTAGTTGAAATTTTCAGAAGTCTTTTGTTGCATCCAAAGGTACAAATTTTAAAATTTGGAAAATAAGTGGCACTTTACCATGCAACTACAAACAAAATCTTAGCAACCATAGATTCAGGAAATCCTTGATGTTACTTACATATTCTTACTTTAAATGTAGTTAGCAAATTTTGAAATTTCATACAATTAATACTAATATGCTAGTAAATAAAATATTGTATGCACCACTGGAGATAATCATGTATTTTACCTTCGGTTAACTTAGTGACCTCAGGGAAAAATATATTTACAGTGGGAAATTTTAAATGTTTTATTTTAAAAATCATCTGAGTACTTTTGTATGTAACAGTGTTTAAGTTACTAAACTACTACTTATTAAATAATTCATTGTAACAAAAATAATAGTACATAGAACAACTAAGAAGGCAATACATACTTTTATAATAATAAATTATCCTAAAGGCTAATACAAAAAGTTTTTAAACAAAGAAAATAAACATTAAGATCTCCAGAGCAAAGAAAAGCTGAAGAGAGAAAAAATGCTGACCCAAATACAGTATATTCTTCTTATAATAGACTTGCTTGTAATCGATTGTCGTTTTGCAATGTACCTACTACCAAAGTCCCGAGTAAAGAGTCATTCAAATGTAACTTTTATAAACACCTGGCTCATAATCTAACTGTCAGCATTTTCCTACTCCGTAATTAGGATGAATACGTGTATGTTTTTCTAGGAATGTTAGAGGTTTTGTGTTCACACCTAGTTCTCCGTTTTCCTCTATTTTCCTTAAATACCTAGAACGCCACCCTACAATGTCACTCCTTTCCACGAGCAATTTTCTTTTGTCACATTTTTTTTATAATGAATGCCTATTTCATTAATAGCCCAGTTAAATTAAACAGAAACACGCAGCATCTGCAGAAAAAATCCAAGTGAGCTGAAATTTTGCATACACCTTTATTTTGACATTATATATAATGTCTCAAAGGTCCCCATCGATATCGCGCTTGCGTTTTGAGTTATTCAAGGTCAAAAGTCACAGAAATAAGTTTTTCGCAAAAATCTCTCTTTCTATGGGTCGTATGACTTTTTAGTTATTACAAGAAATGAAGGCTAGGAAATTTTCTACAAAAAAGACTATACAGGTTTTTTACGTACAACTAACCATTCAGTAAATAATACACTGTTAAGTTTTGCAGACAGGTTTTACTTCCCTTTACGATCAAGGAAGCATTGGACTCACTCCAAAAATTCGAAATTGAGTTTTCAACAGATCTTCACGTTTTAGAGTCCCCTGAACCCAAAATACATGTTTTTGCTCATTGGTCTGTGTGCCTGTGTGTCTGTCTGTGAACAAAATATCTCAAAAACGAAAAGAGGTATGGCGTAAAAACTATAAGTTTTGTGTACTAGAAGAAAATCGCATAACCGGAAGTGGTGTTTACTCTTGTGATTTTTCAGTTTTAAAATATATTTAAAATAGAAGTTAATAAAAAAAACAAAAAACACAAAAGAAACCCATTAATTCAACTAATTTTCATTGGTTGTGTTTTACATGCTCTTAGAAATCATTGATAATACAGTGTGTCTGCTTAAGTTCGCACCATATGGAAAACTTTTTTATTATTAATTTTACGAAAAAAAGTTATTCTTTATAAAAAGTTCTGCATGGTTCAAAACTTAAAATGCAATCATCAGATGTCAATGTTTTAAGCCGTATACGAGGAATGTCAAAAAATATGAATTCTACTCAAGAGTAAAGTACCTTTATTTGTGACAATATCGAAAATTGTTATTAATAAAAGTTGATTACAATCCAAAACTACGTTCAAATATCCAATTACACCTATCCACGATGAAAATCAGGTTTTGTTATTTTTCAAATTTTTTTTAAGTTGAATTTGGTTGTTGTATTCGTAGTTTTATAACAGACTAGCTGACCCGGAAAACAATGTTATGCACAAAAATAATTTGATTTTGTACACACATCTTCTGAATATAAGTCAAATCGGACCATAAATACACATTTTCGTAAATATCTTGACTCCAGCGCTACCTACCGGGTTCATTTTTTGTAAAAACATTTTTTTCTACGTAACCAACGTATACTCTGAATATGAGATAAATCGCACCATAAATACACATTTTCGTAAATATCTTGACTCCAGCTCCACCTATCGGGTCCATTTTTTGTAAGAAAATTTATTTCTACGTAGCCAACATATTCCGAATATGAGCTAAATCGGACCATAAATACACATTTTCGTAAATATTTTGACTCCAGCGCCACCTACCGGGTTCATTTTTGGTATACACATTTATTTCTACATAACCAACGTATATTCCGAATATGAGCTAAATCGGACCATAAATACACATTTTCGTAAATATAGTGACTCCAGCGCCACCTACCGGGTTCATTTTTTGTATACACATTTCTTTCTACATAAACAACGTATATTCTGAATATGAGCTAAATCGGACCATAAATACACATTTTCGTAAATATAGTGACTCCAGCGCCACCTACCGGGTTCATTTTTTGTCTACACATTTCTTTCTACCTAACCAACGTATATTCTGAATATGAGATAAATCGCACGATAAATACACATTTTCGTAAATATCTTGACTCCAGCTCCACCTATCGGGTCCATTTTTTGTAAGAAGATTCATTTCTACGTAGCTAACATATATTCCGAATATGAGCTAAATCGGACCATAAATACACATTTTCGTAAATATTTTGACTCCAGCGCCACCTACCGGGTTCATTTTTTGTCTACACATTTCTTTCTACCTAACCAACGTATATTCTGAATATGAGCTAAATCGGACCATAAATACACATTTTCGTAAATATTTTGACTCCAGCGCCACCTACCGGGTTCATTTTTTGTATACACATTTCTTTCTACGTAATCAACGTACACTCCAAATATGAGCTAAATCGGACCATAAATACAGTTTATCCAAATATCTCGACCCAGCGCCACCAGTTGTAAAATGGTTGTTCATAAACCTTCGTGGGTGTGCTCACAATAACTCACCAAAGTTTCATCTCAATCGGATGAATGGTATAGGAACGCATGCGGGACAAATAAATAAACATTCATTTATATACAGGGTGTAACATAAATGTGGGCCGCTACTTCAGGAGCGTATTCTACTCATCAAAATGATGAAAAAAGTTGATATAAACATATGTCCAAAAATGAATCGTTTACCTGTTACGGTCATTTTTGTGTTGAAACTTCTGATTATTTACCAAGAATTATTATTTTATTTTCAGCCATAATGAAATAAAAGAATTAATTATCCATGGAGATATGACATGGAGGTGATATCAGTTACCATTCGAAGAAAGTTAAAATGTATCTAATGGCCTTCCATCAAATAAACAAAGAAAAAATTAATTATTTAGAGTGTTCACATTACTTGTTGTCAAGTTTTTGTAACGACTCATTTTTGGACATATGTTTATATCAACTTTTTTCATCATTTTGAGTATTTATTTAGCATTCAGACTATCGAAAATGTAAAACCTGCTTCATGGTGGATGGCAATTAAATGCAATCTTAACGTAGTAACTTTTGATTTAGTGATGCAGTTACATACTGCAGTTGCTTCGTCAGCTGGAATCGAACGATTGTTTTCTTCGTTTGGGATAGTTCACTCGAAGTTAAGAAATCGATTGGGAACCGAAAAAGCGTCGAAAAAATTTTTTTTTTCTTTTCGAATAATAAAAACCCTTTGCTTGAAGATACAGAATAGCTGTTTTTATTTTATTTTATTTTTTGGTTATGTACTTAGTGATTTTTTTATATACATAATTATATTTCTGTGTAACTACGTTAAAATACATATCTATTATACAGGGTGTTGCACGTAACTTGTCCGCGGCTGTAGTTAATTTATGCAACCAAAATTACATATATCATAGCTACTAAGAATACATAAACATTAAAAATCGCATTAGCAATCATGGTTATCTACCTTACTGATAGATAGATAGTCAGCAAACTTCAAATGTGATTGCATCGTTGCATAACTCAGATACTGCACTGGGCAAGTTACGTGCAGCACCCTGTATATAGTATTGAGTTATTTTTATTTTTCATTACATGTAAGACTGAAAATTCAGAAAATCATGTTTAAAACATGGCAGTTTAAAACATGTTTTAAACGCTTGTTTAAAACATAGGTACTGGTTTAAAACATAGGGCTTGTTTTAGACACGTTTTAAACATTTCTTTAAAACAATTTGTTTTAAACGTGCCAACCCTGCATCACATACAATATGTAGTATGATATTATATTCTACTAAACATATCGTAAGGGCAACAAATTTGCGTTGCTTGTTGCTACTGTTTGTTGTTTACAAAGATAATTTGTTACATATGCACTTAACAAATAGAAGTACTGTATTTTTATCCTCTTCATTTAAGTGACATTAGAATGTGCAGAGTGACATGTGTTACATACGGAATCATGTACTATGCAAGACAAAAAAAACTGGTACAGTAAGTATGGTCTGTTGTGAATGTGACTGATTTAATATATACAGTTGCTAGGTATTTCTAACTTAACCGTCAAATTTTTTAGACGTTGCTATGCATATAATAAATATAATTGTTCAAAGTCTCGTTTTAGCTAATCAAATTATTCTAAAATCTCTATCAAGAGTTGTACCAGTTTTTTTTGTCTTGCATAGTACATCTAACATTACTTTAGTTAAAATAAGATTTAAAATTGATTATGAAATCGGCCCTTAGAGTTAGATTTGTTAAAACTGACTTGAAATTATAACAAACGTGTATTTTATACCCTCAATGCTCCCTGACACGCGAAGTTCAAATTCGTAAGTGCAACTCTCGTGGAACGCTAAAGAAAAAATTCTTTAAAAAGATGCAAATTAAATACCCAAGTATTTTTAATACAAATTATAAACAAAGTTTTAAATTCTAAAAGGAACATTTTTAGATTTTGTTAGCTTTTCACTTACCTTTAGGTCAGCTTTCTATATTTTAACTTTCAAAAATTGATCACTATAAAAGTGTACTTGAGGCAAGTCCCTAGCTACAGTGAAGACGTCGTGTATTCTTTATTAATGTGATGTTCAAATTTGAGCGCCAACAAGTTTAATCTCAAGGTAAAGAAACTTATAAACTTCACTATATATTTACAGTACAATTCTTGAACCTTCAAAGTTTAAATGAAAGAAGCAATACTTTAACTAAATTTATTAACACTATTCGTTTTGCTCAACATTCTATGTTATATGCATTGATAGGGACAATCGAACGGGGTACTCCACTTAACTTGTATCAATATTACTAATGGGCATACACTGTTCTTATTTTTGGCTATATACGAAATATCATCAGATTATCATTACTTTACTTATCTGTTACGTTGTTACACTTGTGGCATCGACGACCAGCCCCTGAGAAGCTTAATGAACCTGCAATCCCCGCTCCGCAGGTCAATACTCTCCCCAACTGTCAGTCTGACAGCCATTAAACGTCAGTTGTCATCTACCGCAAGCAATCACAAGATCTCCGTAACGAATTTAAGAAGAAGAGCTTCCCAAACTACTACATTTCTCTTGCCTAATACTTGTTGCTATAATATCGAATTCGTGTATTCTTTATTAATGTGATGTTCAAATTTGAGCGCCAACAACACGTAACAATTTTTTAAATTTTTTAGTTTTATCGACAAATAAATATAATGGATCTCTCCTTCAGACTTAGGTTGATTGTACCAATGTTCAAGCGTTTCTTAAACTAAATTCGCGTAGTCAGCAAACAAATAATACATTTTTTTGTTAAAATTGAGTTGAAATTATTGTAAATGTCTAGCTGCTAGATCTTTGCGAGTGCTTCCTGGCAGTACCTATATCAATGTAGCTATTCGAATTATATCATTTTTATGTATAGTGTCTGTTTCTTTAAATACCTTTTTAATTACCATTTTAATTACAATTTTTATTTAAATTTTCTCCACCCATTAAACTTCGGTTTCCATAATTAAAATACGGTTAAATTTCACGATCAAAGTTTATTAGCAATTATATTTAAAGCGTTTTGTACATTATACAGAGCGCCTAAAGAAGTAAATTTGACTAAATCACGATATTTGGTTTCTGAGGCAAGTCCTTAGACAGGTCAACTTATTTTTTAAAATCCTTCACTATCTCTTGATTTTTTAAATATTCAAAATTATTTTGGATGTGTCTTTTGATAGTTTTCTACTCTCTTTCTAACAAAATAGATTTTTGTATTAATGTAACCTTCACAATACTTTTGAAAAACAAAAAATTCCTTAACTGGCTGAATAAAATGCAACTAAAACACGAAAGCAATGCAACATTTTATTCCACTAGTAGATCAAATGTCATTTTGCATGGTTCTTAAGTATGGATAAAAAACAATTATAAGTTGATTGTGGATGAAAAAATTAACAAATAATAGAAATAAGTGACTCTTCTTACCTGAAATTGATGGATGCATGCGACTCAATCGAAAGATTATGATAATTGACCGTTTATTTTTTTGTCGAATTTTGCTATTTTATTAGCGAATCATAAATCAAAGTACCCATCCATCACTTTACTGTCCATATGGTTCATCAAGAGCAACATTTCTGACTGCAAGTTTGTTCAACTACATAATTAAATTAAGTCGGTAACATTTTTCTGTAAAATTTATTTTTCAGTAAGGTTACAGTTACATTAAAAAAGGATTGTGAAAAAATTACAACTTGTGAACGAATGGTTTCAAAAATTTAGCACTAGGAAAAATGAATTCAATATCTATTATTTAAAAGCGGCATGTAACCAACATTCCCCATTTTGTTTTTATCTTCAGTTTGGTTTAAATTGTTTAGCTTTACATATATACGCTTGAGGACAAAAAAAAACATTTATCTAGTTTCTGGTGGTTGAGTCAATTTAGGTAGGTAATAGATTTCACTTCAGAGCGAATTCAGAGAATGTCTGAAAATTCCAGTGAAAATCGTACGACACTCATTAATGACCAATAGAAAAATTAGTTCACGAGCCGTATCCAAAACAACAACAAAATTTCTTGGAAATTTTTTGTAGGTAGACATTACGTCTTTTTAGGGTTTATGTCGTTACGATTTTCTTACCGAATCTGCATTCGAGCATTAATTCATATCTGGAATTTATTTTTCGTGCCTTCGACCACGTCCTAATTTGCCCTCGCGTCCCGCTCGGGCAAATTAATACGACGTTGTTGGAACGCACTCAAAAAAATTTCCGGAAAGAATTAATGCTCTTATGAGATTATATGTGATTATTTCCTTCATATCCATAATAATGCGTAATCACTATGGTTTCTGTCAGTTTAATAATGACATAAATTCAAACGTCAAAATTTAACCGCGGTTAAATAGGTATATGTCAAAATTTAATCGCTTGTGCGTAATTTTAACATGATTATTAAAGGTGCTTCACCAACTGAATTCTATCTATTTATTCAGGAAATAATCACGCCGAACATCCCGCGTGCATGTAAACTAGCCTGAATAAATTTTGACGATTTTGTGTCAGAATGTTTTGCTCTGAAGAAATATATCTCGTAAATTTTCCGCCCCAAAATCCCTCGTCGATACACTCGGGATTCTTGTTGAGAGGTAAATTTACTTAACATATTTCTTAGCAACACATTCTGACAGAAAACGTCAAAATTTAATCGGCTATTTTAATGCACTTGGGATATTACTGTTGATTATTGCAAAGTATGAAAATATAAAAAAAAGATCTTTAAACTTGAAGCCCAATGATTGGCATTTAATCTCGTGAGTTATTTTATGAAATATAAGATATAACAACGATAACAAAATGCAAAGACTTAATAATATACCGGGTTCAAATAACACCCTTGGATTCTGCTGTCGCCGGCGCCGCGCCGCTTGACCTCCAAACTGAGTTTCCAGACGAAACAAGTATTCTATACCATCAAACAGTAATTAAATCACATCGCTTATCAATCGTTGTTACTGGCTCTTTTTTCAAATAATTTTTTCCTACATCTCATCACTATCGATGAAAGTAACAAACTTATTGTCAACATTTGATTGATGTAAAATATGTTTTAAGGCCCGTCGGTATATTAAATTCTTTTACAATTTGTCAAATATGCATACCATTAGTTGGCAATGTAATTATCATGGATCTATCAATACAAAACCAAATGTCACAGCAAAATTCAATCGACAATAAAACTAAGTTTATTGGAAAGCGAATAGATTGGCTTCAAAAACATATTGATTTGGGCGACACATATTATAATAATTATACAAAATAATAATAATCGAATGAATTAATCAACACCTATCCCATAGAAGTACATACATGCTGCATTTTTTTTAAATTTTCGTCACAGTCTACCATGCCATACGCACAGGTGAAATAATATATTATACCAGATACGCAACTCTCCGTCGGCGCTTTTGAAGTAGCCCTTCAGTTCACAATGACCTCGGGGTTTTAAATTGGCTAACAACGTTGTTGCCGCGTGCGACAGTATTTCACCAACGTCGCAAACAATACGGTGTTGCCACTACTGTTCGCTAAACGTTTAAGGGAAATCCGAATTTAAAAATAAAAATCTGGTGTGATACACGCACACAACTTCTTTTTACAGTGATCTTATAATTAGCCAAAAATTTGATTTTAAATTTTTAAGCATTTGTCAAAAATTTTCAAAAATTACAAATTTTACAAAAACGGTACAAAATAGATTGTTAGTTCAAGAGACAAATTTTCTCTAGAATTTTAAGCTGAATTCAAAAAAGTAATAATATACCGGGTGTTCTATTTAAAATAGGAGTTAATAAAAAAATAGAAAAAAAAACAAAAGAAACCCATTTTAGAAGTATTCAACTGGAAAATCACCTATCTCACATCAATACACATTAAAGGTGCAATAAAAATATCAAGTTTAAAAAAATCCTTAGCCGTTTTTGAAAAAATCGAAAAAAAACTGAAAAATCACAAGAGTAAACACCTACTTCCGGTTATGCGATTTTCTTCAAAAGCTTGATGTCGCATCTACATAGTACACAAAACTTATATATGAAGTTTCAACGCCATACCTCTTTCCGTTTTTGAGATATTCTGTTCACAGACAGACACACAGTCAGACACACAGACAGACCACTGAAAAAAAAAATTTTTTTGGGACCAGGGGACTCTAAAACGTGAAGATCTGTTGAAAACTCAATTTCGAATTTTTGGGGTGAATCCAATACTTACTTTATTGTAAAAGGAAGTAAAAAAGTGTTGAGCTTACACTCAAATAATCTGTATTAATTTTATTGTTTTTTAAAATTCTATGTTTAGATTATAAATTCATTAATATAAATAGTTTCCTATTTTGCTTATTATTTGTTTATAAGTTTGCAATAGTAGTTTTTATAACATAATATATTTTAAGCTAACGTGCAGTTTGAGTAAATAATCTGTTGGGAAACTATTACAAGGGTTTTGAAAACCTCCAATGTTCTTAAAGAGTTTGTAGATGTTGTTGCCAGGTTGATTAATAATATGATGATCGAAATTATCAAAAAAATTTCTTCTACTGCAAATACGTAATTATAAAAACTTTTGAAGAGATTTAAGACCTCCAAATACAAACGTTTCCGTATTATAAGCCATAAAGTTTAAAAATAGAATGGTTTGATTTGATTTTTTGTCTGTGTATATATTTATTTATTATTACTCATCGTTAGTGAAATAATTAAGATACAAGTTTTCCTAAAAATCTGTGTTTTTGTCATTCAAAACAAAACAAGAGCGTGGAGCGTACGAAAAAATAAAAAATCTTGCAAGCAATATGTGGAGTTGCGGACTGCGGAGGCCGTTGACCTGTTGTTTCATCATATTCTCCCCTAATAAACAGCGACATCATACATTTTCAGTAGTCAAGTTCATTAATGAAACGCACATGTATACAGGGTGAAAGTACATGCATACAATCAGTGAAAAAAAATGAGACAAAAATGACAATAATAATTATATAAAGAAAAAAATCGAAATTTGCATCCAAGAAGTCATACCTTTCTAAAAAAAGTATTAAGTTCGACATTAGAATGCCAGTGTGACAGTGTGTCGATTTTATTGATAACTGAATAACCTGATTAAATGTATATAATACTAAAATTGTGAATGTTCCAAATGTTTGTTCATCAAGTGTACATAAATGTAGGTAATAGTACTTACGTGAACTATTTATAAACACTGTACGAACTAGTCATCAAAGTACACAATAGAAAAACTACTGGTTTATGCCAAAGAAGCTTGAAAAGAAAATTTCAAATCTTGAGAAGAAAACGTTTTGACAGAAGTTTGCAATAATACTTTTTTATTGCGCAGTGTGCAATAATAAAGTACTTTGGACGTATCGTGAAGTATCAAATAATAGTCTCCTTTATACAGTGGTAGTTGAAAAAATAATTTACATAGTCGTAGATTGACGTTCTGTAATTAATATTTCTTTACCTAAAATCGGTCCCCGAAATGCAAATAACTAGCAAATAAAACTCGTATATATCTGAAGTGTATATCGAGGACTTGCTCATAATATCAGTCTTCAAAGTGATCGTCAAACATACAAGTTTTGTATGTTAAAAGACTAGTTTGCAGACATTTTAACATCTCTCTTCAAAATGAGCATTTGACATAAAAAAATTAAAGTTGCTTAATTTCTTGAAGAGAATTATTGAATAAGTAACTAATTCGTTTAATGCAGAAAGGGGCTAAGTAGCATCGTGTATTCTGAGAAAAACAAGAAAATCTATGAATTTTCTCATTTAAAGATAACTGATGAAGTTTCTTATTAATGTAAATAAACGTAATTGGGTTATAAACTATAACTCTTTTCTACTTCGCGTCTATACTAAAGCTGGTACAGCACTGAACACTGAACAGACTCCTGTACTAGCTTTTTGAGTTTTGTAATCCTTCATAGGGTGTTAGAGCCTCACCATTATTATTATTAATAGAACTAGTGTAATTGTTTTGCCACGTTGGTGTTCATATTCAGAAATGTCACTGTCAAATATTAAAATTAACCTCAAAACGAAGAAAATTGAGTTTTCAATTTAAAATGACACAATGAAGTTACATTTTTCATACCAACCACGACAAAAGTCCAAAATTTTACTTAAAAGTGGCATAAAACTTGCGAAGTAGAATAATATTTGCTTTATGTTACTCATTCTTTAATATACTATTTCGGCACCAAACAAGGGGTATACAATAGGAGAACTCAAAAATACACGTATCTCAAAATGACGGAAAATATTACTTGGTCGCTTTTTGCAATAAATGATTCAATTAGTTTTAAGTCTCTAAATAAATGCCAAGATGTTGAAAATATAAATTTTTCTTAGGTTAATTTAATGAGTATGGCTGGTTTCAGTACGAGCGTTAGCGAGTAAATACTAAATATTTACATAAAACTGATATTAAATGTCAAAACATAACCAAGCTGAGCAGAACTCGTTTCTATGTACTAAATCACAATAAGCAGCTCCAGTTGATGTTATGCGTTTGGCAGTACTGAAGTGTACTGTTGGTGACACTGTAAGTTTATGTCAAGTTCGAGGTTAGCAGGTTAGATTTTGCGTCAGTCTGTGTCAAAACTGACCCAAAACCTAACCTGCTACCTCGAATTTGACATAGACGTACAGTATCACCAACAATACACTTCAGTACTGCTGAACGTAAAGCGAATAGCTGTTGCTATGCAGAAAAGTGTTGCTAATGCAGAAAAGTGCCACATTTCTAAACGATTTTGAATGTAGAACATTAGGAAATAAAATGCGATAAATACATTTATTAAATAGTATACTAACATCTATAATCGCTTAAAAACTTAACAAGTGACACGAAAATAATAATTTAAACCAAGTCATTGTTTCCAACAAAGTTTAGTTTCCTACACGTAGCATGCATTTTGAATATAAACACTACACTTGTATAAAGCAGCATGTTGTAAATATTTAAGCCAAGTAGTGAAGTTTTTGTTGGATATTTAATAATTATCATAAAATTTGTTGGGCTCCTGTTCCCCAGAATTAGTCATTCTCCTTAGCATTTATCAATTACGATTTTGCTGTACTAGCCAAAACCCGAAGTGTAGTACGTACACATGTTAAGCAGGAAGATTTCGGTTCAACAATCGCTTTGTTTTGATTTTTTTTCTCGAGTATGTAGAAGCTGAAACTTACTTATTGAAAATTATCGACGTTCGACCATCTCGCCTTACTTCCATAGAACATGAAATATAAATATCAAACAACCTCATTGAGCTTCTTTTATTAATTTTTATGTTGAAAATAAAAAAAATATTAATGGTCCAAGGTTGAGTTATTGGAACCCAGGCAGCCAAAACAGCGGATCGATCCTAACGATACGGACTAAAAATAAATCGTATCGTATTGTATCGCTTACTGAAATATGGGAATAAAATATCAAGTATCGGAAGACAAAGTACTTGTACTTGAAAATATCTGGTCGTACAGCACATCCCTAGCCGAAACACAAGTTTGAAAACTGTTTTAGAATTAAATTGAATAACAATAAATCTGGAAATTAATTATAAAACGATAAAAATTTAGTTCCACAATTACCACAAACTTTGCCAGAGCGCCATTGCCTAGAAGTTCTCGTTCTGTATATTACATTTTAGCTGCTTATTATTACTGTTATTAAGTAAACTAACCATAATACTGAGTTGAGATTTATGTCCCCAAATGGCTCAATATAATGAATAACTTGAGGTTATATCATAAGTTCTATTTTGCCCTAGTATGTATGCAACTCAATAATCACTTGGATTGCCACTTAGCTAAGACTATTTCACTTACAATCCGCCAGAAACGCTACCTACTTCCGGTGCGGTCCTCGATGTGCACGTTATTTATCAGAAAATTGGGTGGCACTTTGAGACAGTCCTCGAAGTGCCCACTTGGTCCTTGAAATGACCATTAGCTATATGAAAAAGACCTCAATCTTTACAATCCACAAATATATATATATATATATATATATATATATATATATATAATAAAACGTTTAGGCACCAAATTCAGATATATATGGACGTAGTGGCGCCCGTATATACGTTGTGGCACCAATTTGAGGTGCCACTACGTTTTTGGTCGTATTTAGGCGCTAAACCGTCGGATTATCTCAAATACGAAATATAAACCAGGTGCCATTTGAACCATATATGTATAAACATGCAGTTTTAGTTGAACCATATAATCTGTAGGTGGCGCTTTCATCAAAAAAGTATAACAAGCCTAAGTGACTCCATGGAGCCAGTACGGAGCTTCACACATGACGAACAGGCACCGTCTTATTATAGTCAACTCCGTGCAGTGTGTGAGTTAGAGCTATACATTTTCATTGGATTTTTTTTATAATTTTACAATGTATGATGAGAGTAAAAAAACGAATCCCAAAAACCCGTGGTTGCGTTAAAGTGTCATCTAGAACTACGAAAATTGTGCAAACCGCACTGCAATGCTTCAGGTACGTGTTAATTATCGAATAATTAATATTATAATTATCTACTATCTATTAAAATGATTGAAATATGTATTAATTTTATGTTTACATTTAAAACCAATAGAACGAACTCGTTCCGACTTCAGCAAGGTGTCTGAATTCGAGAGGCACTATTTGGAAATAAAACTCTCCCCACAAATGGACACAGAAATTCCTACGGTATGTCTATTATTTTAAACTAGCGTTCTGCACCCAAACTGGGCTCGAAATTATTCATTTAATGCAATTTGTACAAGAGTGATCCATTTTGTGTGTCGAGTTAATTTTGAGGTTAGCTATCAACAAAAAAATCCACATAAAAAAAAACACTTATAAAAATTTTAAAACCATACTACTGGCTTACTTGCGTCGCCCTGAGTCGATTGACACCAAAATCAGCCAATTCGGCCCTCGGGTTCGCTCTCAAAGTGGCGTCAAGCAAGCAAGCAAGCCAGCAATTAAATTTATTATGTCGGATTCAAATTCGTCCGAATATTATTAAAGGCCTACCAGATGACTTTCTCAATTCAAAACTTACAGTTTCGTTCTCCTTGTACTCCACGTGCTACTAGGTACTACATACAAGTTTTAAGAGAAATGCCCAGTGTTGCTTTGAGTAGGTACCTAATTCATTGTTTATGTAATTTGTTTTTCAAATGTTACAAAAATTTAAATAATTTCTAGTTTCCGACAATTTTGCAACATCACTTTAAACAAATATAAAATAATAAATTGATTTAGGTAGTACTCATTGAAATAACGCCTAATCTCGGGGATTCGGAGATTCCCAAAATTTTATTTGGCGTATAAAATTACAATGGGAGAATATAATTCTGGTATCAGCAAAATTGCATAAATAACGTGCCTAGACTCAACTCCGTAGCGATAGCGGTGCAAGATTGCTGTTTGCTCGCAACAAGTTAATATAAAGGGTTAGGTCATGCTATTACAATTCATCTCCCGGGGATTCCCTGGCCGCTAACAAGCATTAATAAGAATTCAACTTTTATAAAGTATTAATTTGAAAGCAATAGATACGATCGACGAAAATAACTTACACCGCCGAATAGAAAAATAAGCGAATCTTGAGAATTGCGTAAAAGTGTGTAAAGGCACTCATTTTGAGGGGCATAAAACTTTACAGTACCTTACCTTGTGCATTTTTAGTGGGCAGCTTTCAGACGATTTGAATCCAATTTTAAATTGCGCGAACCCAAAATGAAAATTCACCGTATCGACTCGTATTTTTTCTGTATTCGGCTGTGTAGTTTTTTTTAATTAAAAAAACATGTACTTATTCCTTTTAAATTAACACTTTTTAAGCGTTCAAGAGGAATAATTTTACGTGACTTTAGTTTCATTAATTACTAGAAAATGATCAACAAAATTCCTATAATTACCAAAGTGTAATCGTAAAGCCAACCTTGTGGTGGCTCAGGAGTTTTTTTTTAAAGCGCCCAGCCAGTTGCGTTCCAGCAAGGATTGTTTTCTAATTTTACCTCTGCAAAAAGTAGGTACTAATAAAAAAAATTGTTAATGAAGAAGAATTATAAAAATTAATTTTTCTTAAACCCGCATAAAATTCGAGTAAAAATAAATTGCATTATTGTTGCTACTTGTTCCTCCTCCTAACCATATGTAGCAAATTCGTGGTTTTCAGTCTACAGGATGTACCGAAAAGAATGTTTAGTAAAAAGTGCCCAATTAAGAAGATACAACAGAGTGTTGAAGTCCAAAAATGTCTTTTCTATTTTTGCGATAATTTAAAAACTGCAAAACAGACCGTTAACATTTGATATGCTATATTTTAGAGGTCTTAAATTACGATGGCCGACTTCTTCTCTTCCTACTTTGGTATCATACTTTGGACGATATCATTTTAACTATTATTTGTTTGTCCATTTTGCCCAGAATACACAAATTTTGTTCAGATTATTTTTTAATACAATATGTATTACTAAAATTGGACTATTTTAGTTAGTAGACACGATCCATCCCACAATAAGTCCATAAATGAGTTCAAATCGCGTTTGCATACTTCATAGGAAGAATAAATTTTATTAATTTGTAGATCTATTGATTTTTGTTTTTATTTTGTTAAAACGGTTCAAATAGAATGAATTATAATATTAAATATGTTTAAATTTTTTTCAATTCTTATTTTTGCAAAAATAAGCCGACGTTGTTTTTAGATAATTAATTAGGGTATAACGCATTGAAACAAAAACAAATTTGGCACAAAAAATGAATTATTAGTCCAAGCTAACTCATTTACCTATTATATAAATTATTGTAGAAATATGTATACTCAATAGGTCATTAAGTAGGTTACATTTTGAAATAGCCACGTTTTCCAAAACTCAAAGGCAAATGAAAAACACATTTGTATTTGTAAAGCAATGGGATTTGTTCATCCATCAAATTTTTTAGTTTTGTTTTAAAAAGGTTTTGACTTGACACGTTAGAATCGGTCTTATCCAGTGTTATTTTGAATGCACAAGAATTTTAACAAAATAATGGTATTGTGGTATTTCACAATGTAATTTACTTTTGGGCAACCTTACATTATGGTATGGTCCCCAAAACATTTTTCACCATAAAATCTTTGAACATGTTTCTCGAAACTTTACTTATATGGGTCGAATCATTTCTGCATCAACACGTCCAATTATCCAACGTTTATTATTTCAAAAAATTTGCAAAGCTTTTAGCACAAAAATGTTTCTTTAAACTCGGATAAACATGTCATTTAAAATGATTCAAGACACGCCTCTAAAGATTTACTTCGTTACATACAATAGTGTTGTATGTTTCTTACACGAAAATCTCAACAATTTTAAATTATAATAATTAATATTATTTTTAATCAGGGGGTGAAACTTTTTCAAATTTCTTGTACACCTACTGTCACAGGTACTGTAGACCTACTTACCATTGAGATTCGCCCCTCGTTAATAATATTTTTTTCCGATTAATCCTTTTTTTATTCACGTTTGACGAAAAATTTGCATGTTTTACTGGGAGAAGTAAAAAGTGACATTTTTGCTTATATTAAAACAATATACTAGAGCCTAATACTCTCCGCCGGAAGTCTAGAGGAAGGCTAAAATTATAGTAGTTTGTACAACGAGAGTGGATATGATGTCCATATCGCAGGAGGATAAAGTTTGAGCACGACGCCGTAGGCGGAGTGCTCAATTATCCGAGGGCGATATGGACATTCCACTCGAGTTGTACAGTGTATTTTTTCTACGACCTATCAATGGAAAAGAATGGAAAATTAAAAGAAAATTTATTCAACGCTAATTAATAAGATATCTTACAACAAAATCACGTTTGCCACAAACAGGGCAAACCCATTGCAAAACAAACAATTAATGAAAGTTGCCTAGGTAATCACGACTAACGTGGTTTGTGATTGGTGTATTTCATATCCACCCTTGTGTGGATATGAAATCATATACGTTCAGTTAACTACAATTGCCTACATATCCATTCTGTAGATTGCGAAGAAAACAGAATATATACATGCGGGAGTAGAAAAAATAATTTTCGTTTTTGTAGTTTAAAAGTATTAACGAAAAAGTTCAGAATTGATTGAAGACAACTACAATAGAAGAGGAGAACTATAATATTGTTGAATCGCACGTCAATAAAGACGAAGTTTTAATGACTTTGCAACCGCCACAACCGGTAATCGTAGACATGATTAACATTGGCTATGAACCAAGAATCAGTGGAAACGAGGATTTGACGGTTTTGCAACCAATTAAATCACACGTCAATAAAGACGAAGATGTAATGCCTTTGCAAGCGCCACAACCGGTAATCGTAGACATGATTAACATTGGTTATGAACCAAGCATCAATGGAAACGAGGATTTGACGGTTTTGCAACCAATTAATGCAGACGATGGTATTTATCTATTTTTTAATACATTTCTTTTATTTTTTTAGATCTGCTTTAAATTGAGACTCTTAAAATTTCCTTATAGTTTTATCCGATAATAATGATGAGAAAAGCCATGACGATCAAGTAAATGATCGCGATTGGTAGCCATTGATTGCGAGAAATGAGATTAACAAATTTGCCAAAAAATATTTAAAATCTGACAGAACCGTCAATCAAATAAAGAGTAAAATCCAACATTTAAAAAACATAATTAACGAAACTAAAAACTTTTTAAAATAATTTTTTTATTTTGTGTATCAATAAAGAATAAATTAAATTCTGTGTTGTTGTTATTGCTGTCATGGAAACACTGGAGAGCAACAAAATATTATATTGTCCGCCTGAACGCCACGATAAGCTCGCAATTATTTTTAAATGGCCAATACTACTGCTGTGTTGAAATGCTTCCGTCTTGTCACTGCTGATTAGTCTAAACTAGAATATATTATTAAAACAAACCCATATATAAGGCGTCAAAACGAATATATACATAAGAAACATATATGGGTGCCAGTTGCTCATATCGTGTGCAAAACGTTTTGGGTGCAGAAACGTCGTTTTAGTTATTGGTGTCACATAGTGGCTTTTCGCGTATATATATATATATATATATATATATATATACACATGTAGAGGGCCATTACGAAGCCAAAATCAATACACTCTGCCTCTTATACCAAGCCCGGCACCTACTTGCGAAGCCCTATTCCGGGCTTCGTAAAAACTCCATGTATATTGCTCCATTTTTCAATGTTATGTTGTAAATTGCTCAGATTTAAATTTTTTACTTGCGAAGCCTTAATTTGGGCTTCGTAAAAACTCCATGTATGTCGCTCTATTTTTCAATGCTATGTTGTAAATTGCTCAGATTTAAATTCTTACGGGGCTTCATATTGATGGAATTTATCTCAAAATATACAGGTTTAGTTCATAGTAAATTTCTGTAGGGGGCGCTGCTCTTTTTCAGTGTATATAAGATATACACATTTAAATGAAATGACCGATTATAGGAGCCAAGTACATACCATTAAGCTTGCGAATCCCTAAATTTGGCAACCCTGTTTAATTCTGATTGCAATTATTCGCTGATAGCTGGATTACTTACAATGGCTACACTTATTTTAAATTATTATAAGCAGCATTTAAATAAATTAGCGTTGTAGCTTCAGTTCGTCTTTAAAATGATCAATAGTAATACCTCAATGAATTGAGAAATTACTGACAAGATTTTGTGTGAACTGTTGTAATAATTCCCGAGTGCGGCGGCAGGAAGGTATTTAACAGCAGACACGAGTGCTTCACAGCACAAAGCTATCTGTGGTTTCTCAATTTGTGCATTATTTATTTTACAAATAAAAGTTAACATCTTAAAAATAGTTTTATCAATTTATCAACGTATAATAACGATAGCAACGACATGTAAATAATTGACATTCAAAATTTATCGTGATAATATTTCAAACGATAACAACTATCGTGATATTTTTGAAATAGAGACTTGATTTGTTAAACTTAAACAAATAAAGAGTTTCTATTGGTTGCAACTGTATGAGGAAAGTTTATTGAAATAATTTTATTTTTAAATCAACTTTAGTTAACAATTAGGTGTGCCAAAAACCAAAAGTTGAGTATTAATTAGGATAATGGAAGTAATCGGTCAATTAAATACACAATTTGTTTCCATATTTTGCGAAAGAATCGCCCCTCTTTATTATTTACAGTGTATTTTTTATTTTGTTAATAGATACTGTCGGCGTATCGACGTTAATTCTATTATATCAAATTTTCTCAAGTTTTTCTGAGCATCTCTACATTTTGTTAACAACCCAGTCCATCTTGGTCTCTATTAAAAACATAATGTTGATAAAGTTTTAAAAGAGCCGTGGGCGGATACCACCACGGCATGAATAAGTGAATTACGAACTGTTAAATAGCAGATTTGACAACACTTTACCACCCAATCATTAAATACAAAAGTAAAAAAAAATAACTAAAGTCTCTATGGAGAACTACTTTTTTGTGTTATTGCAACCCCGTCATCTTTGGTTGGGGCCACTTTTTGCAAGTGCAAGAAAGATAGCTGACAAAAAACTTTTTTTATATAACATTTATTAAACTGTTACTTGACATATAAGGGAAATGCATAATATAAAATATTACATATTGGATATAAGATACTCAATACTTGTTTTCTTATTCAACTGAAAATGTTATACCGGGTGTCCATTCTCAAAGTCGAACATAGGCAATTAACATTAGTGCATTCACTCGTTCTTCATTGAAATAATTAATTTTTCCGTAGATAATTTTAAAAGCCGTTAACAGAAATTACTTGATTTACGCCAGCTAATTACCATTTTTTTTGAAAAATGCTATCGAACTTGAAAAGCAAGGCATGACATATTTAAAAATATCCAAGTTTTAAATTAGTATTTTAAAATAAAAATCGCACCTTTGATATTATTATTGGTATCATTTGATGCGTAATAATTTTATCTTTCCATTGGTACCATTACCTTCCCTGTAAGTTAAATTGGCGAACAAGAATCGGCAAAAACGTTCAATACAATGTTAATCGCCTATGTTCGACTTTGAGAACGGACACCCGGTATATATATAGTCAAGAAAAATATTATGCAGCCAAAGTTATAAAAAGTTGCTCAAGTTTTATTTGACATTTTTAATACACTACAGTAGCTTCATCAGAAGTCAAAAATGAATCCATTAGCTGATATTTTGGGCCGATATATTTTTTTAAAGGTTAAACTGAATATGTAGTGTTTTCAGGTTACGTTTTCATTTTTAATTTAGTATTAAGTTTGACTTTTAAAGTAACGATAAAATTTATTTTTAAAAACTTATTAAAGTTTGCATGTAATTTTAGGTTATGTTTTTATTTTGAATATTGATTGACATGACAGAAAAATTGTAATTGTCATGTAAATTTATTGGAAAGTTTTTGGTTGCATAAATTACCAATTTTAAATCTACATATAAGTATACCTCACAGTTTTGAATTATAAATCTCAACAAAAGAGCAAGAGCTAAAGTTAAAATGAATATTAATATGAACGTGAAAGCATAACCTAAAACCACATACTAAACACTAATATATTTTTTTAAAATTAGGTGTTATTACTTTAAAAGTTAAACCTTCATGAAGAAGTAATAAAGAAATCACCTAAAAGCACCACATTTTTAATTTAACCTTCTTTAAAAAAATAATACCAGATAAAAATGTAACCTATTGGTTTTTTATACATAATTTTACTTTTTCATTAAGCCACTATCGTAGCAACATGTTTAATTTTATATAAAACTTACTGTCCTTGTTTTAAATTTGGCTGCATATCTTCCTCGACCATAAAAAAGATAAAGATATGTAATTAAAAACATAATTTATCAACTTATTTTCATTGTTTTGCGATACAAACTTAAAAACTGAACGAAAACGTAATATCTTCTTTTAGGTTGAACCAACTTAAACAAAAAATGCAAAAATAAATCAAATAAAACGCTTACTGCAAACTTCTTTTTAGAAACAAAAAATGAAACTATTTTTCTCTGAAAACATTATACACAAAGGTTTTTATGCGCACCCAATCTTTGTTAATGAACACACCAGCGTGTTTAGTTAGCAATTCCTCACACTCATGTTTTTTTGGTGTTATTTTCTTCTGAATATGCAATTTGAAGTGAGTTTTAACAATATTTTTTTCTGTTTCAGTCCATTTAACGCGACCACATTTCTTTATTTCATTTTCATCGCTTCCTAAAAAACATTAATTATTGCATAACTTACTAAAGCAGGTGAAAAAAAAATTAATACTTTTCGCTTTCTTGATTGGGGGCTCCTTTGCTGAGGGTCCTGAATCGGTGTCTGCTGTCACGAATTGAGAATTTTCTTCGGTTTCGCATGTTTCAACATTGGCCGTGTTAGACGAACCATGTAAGTGTTCTTGGTCATCAGATTCAGAGCTAAAGTAAACATCGTTGTCAACTTCTATTTCATTCAGGGATTTTCCTTTAAATTGTTTCCCTCTGCCCTTCTCTAATAGAAGTAAAACTTTAGATACCTTAGCTGTTTGATAAATGTCTTGGGGTAATCTGTTTAACAAAGTGATATAATATCTACAAATTTGTATAGTTAGAACTGTAACAATACCTGTAAAACTCTGTGTGAGTTTTTTTTGTATGCCCCATGAACGTGGCAACTTGTTCCATTTCCAAGTTGTAAAGTAGTTGCGATATGCTTTCGAAATTTTGTTGAAGTTAAAAGAGAAGGGTTTTTAGCACCACAGTTAGTCGCAAATTTTCTGATAACGTGGTATCCCGCCATCCATTTGTTTGCTGAGCCTGGATTGGCAAAAAGATACGGGTTTGATGTTGGTACTACATTTGACTGTTCTCTAACTTCTAATATTAATTTAATATATTTTTGAATTTGTGGCGGAAACAAAATAGGTGTTGGTTTGGAACCCTTACCACCTGTAACAACCCTTTTAAGTTTTTTGCTAATAATTTTTTCAATATTTGTCAATGATTCAACAAAAGCTTCTTCGTTTGTTGTGTCCTGATTCTTGTTGTATGTAATTATTTTTAAATATTGTACATCACCACCACGCTTTCGGTTGAACATTACAGTTAGAGATAAGATACACTGGGTTAAGAGTCTATAATTAGTTATCAAATTGATATTGTTTTTAAGTTCGTCATATGCGTTATTTGCCAAGTGGTTTACGTATGTTTGAAAAGCTTGTATGTCATTTGTTAATGGAAGAGCATTCGGCTTCTCCCATTGCCTCTCCTTTAATACTTGAACGCAATATCACAGACAATTTTAAAATTTGTTCCCATATGCAGCGCTAACGATGGAGAGTTATAGCATCTATTTAAAGGATCATAGCCACTTATTACTTTAGTAGCGGATATTAAATCTTGAAATATCTCTGGTTTTAATGCATCAAACAATACGTCAATTGAAGTGTTAATGGTTCTTAACGCTATCAGTAGTCTAGCCATTTCTCGCATTTTGTTTGAAATGACAGTAGCGATTTGTTGCCTTTTATGTTTACTTAAAAGAGCTTCCCCATAAAGGCAAATTAGAGAGTCACTTTTCGCTGTTAGGCTAATTTCATCAGCTCGCATTATACTAAAAACTTCTTCTCTGATACGGGATGATTTTAAAAATTTTTCATTTTTTGAAGTCATTGTAGCCAAAAAACTTTGGCTTTTGGTCAAGCAATTCTTTCCAGGATCCGTTTCAGTGCTAGGTTTCTGTTTACATATTTTAACATGCTTATATAAAAGATTTTTTGTATAATGTCCGAGGCAATAAATGCATACGAAATATTTTGTGTTAGGTTTCTTGGAAGTTCTAACAGGATTAACAACATTTTTGTCCGTTTTCAAGTAGAAATATCCTTGCTTTCTTAATGCTGAGACTAAAGCCAAACGTTCCTTACTTTTAGGAGATAAACTTTTAATTTTTAGAACTTGTTCATTGTCCTTGTGATGTCTAAAGAGATGTCTTGTAAAATGTGTGAATACATCACCATAGCAGATAGGACAAATAGTTGGCCGTTCCCTTGCAGATGGCTTTTTAGAATACTGTTGCTGATAATCCTTAAACGAAATATTATTTTAAACATATAAAAATTAATGTTAATGTTTATAACATTTTTGATAAAAATTATGGAAGTCTTACTATTTCATGAAATGTCGTATTTCGTTCTGCTCCTGCGCTTGCTAAAATATTTACAGTTTCTTGTTCTGGTTCATTAACGTTTTTCGGTTTATCTAAAGACTTTTCTTTTTCTTTAACCTGTGATATGTCTAAACTTTTCAAATAACTCAGTACTTTGGAATTTGATGTTTCTGAAGGCAATGGAATGTCTTCAAATAATCTATTTGGTTGTCTAATCGATTTATCTTGATATTTTTGGGAAATAGCAAAATTCTAAAAATATTTAAGGAAAATATATTAAAAAAATTAATTTATCACAAATTATACCTTTATCAAAGGAATAACGTCAGATTTTTCAGAGGAGTCGGTTTCAGATAGAACATACTCAGAACTAGAATACCGATACGGTTCAGATTCAGGAACAATTGATTGTTGATTATCAGAGTCGTCATTTTCAGTACGTGTTGATTCAATTTGGGCCACCTCAATTCCTTCACTGGCATAAGCTTAAATTTTTTAAAATAGATATATTCTAGCATAAGAGCAAATTTATTTTAATTATATTAAAAGATAAAGTTAGTGTGAAGAAATTAGAAATGCCCTAGCACTAACACTACAAGCAGTATCTTGCATTCTTCGAATATTTAGTAAATGTAAAAAAATTCAGCTTTTTTCTAATAACAGAAATCTTATATCTGAAACAGAAGTTATAAAAAGTAATTATTTGTGAGACTGCTTTATGCAAAAAACGCCGAAACAGATCAATTTTACTTTTGAAAGGGGGTATGACTGCGATAAATTTACCGCGCTCTTTCATTCCTTTGGCTCATCTGCTTATTTATTACAGCTTCAAAAATATTAAACAGAACAGTAGGTCGATTGAGACAACGATTTAGAGTCTTTTGATTATTTTCACGGCTGTGCGGATTTTCCTTAAATTGAATAAATACTTTCCGAGAAATTGCATTGGAAAATGTTACATACAAATAATTTAAAATAAGATTTTAGATAACAATTTACTTTCACCGAAGAAATAAACCTTTCTGGAAAGTGGAGCTGCTGATTCAGAAACTGTAGACCGGATAGGTATTATGAAAGGTCAAAACCGGTCTACAATTGTCAAATCGGTCACAGGTCGACTCTTCTCAAGAGGTTTATAAATGATTAATTTTAAATTGATTGAATTTAACACTTTCATATGCGGTTTCTGGATAGGTATTTACCAAAAACTCTTTAAAATAACAATGTGCTTTGTTTTATGCTAATACAGCTGGAAGCAACAATTTTTTAATTCGGGAGCATTGATTGTTTGGCCTTTGTAAAGCGGCTTTAAAGCAGTTTTGACATTTTTGTCACATTACATTGGCGTATCAAAAGAAATTATTAACTGACATTGACAAAATAAAGTGATATTTAACACCACTGCGTCTTATTGTATTAACAAAGCTAAAATGAGCTGTTGAAAATTGTTTGCACTTAATTGTACACTATAAGGAAAGCCGATTTTTGGATTTGCTTAGTTCTTATAACATTATTAAAGAAATGGGCGGGGGAACTGTTTTTTAGTACTTAGCTAATACTTATAATGATAATGGAGCTGGAGTCCTTGGTTGGAATTCTATATTATTTTTGAAAAGGATTTAGATGCAAATTCAAACTTTTAAATACCTCTATAAAAGTTTATATCGCAGAAAAAGAGAACATTTACATTGATTTAAATACGTTCTAAATTAATCAAATTATTTCAATCAATGCCTGTCATATAAAAAGCAAGTAAATTTCATTGCAACCAATATTATACAACTTGTATAAAGACAAAGGACATAAACTTTATGCCAAATAAACTTACATATCTTATTTTGAGTGGCCAATTTGACCAAAAACTTGGCACGATTCATTTTTCACTGTGCACTGCGACATCAACCGAAACAATGGAGTTCATAAGGAGAAAACCAGACCAAATCACTACTCAGCGTTTTTGAAATGGCAACACAGCAGGGACTCTTTAAATGCGTCAAATAATCATATTTTATACAAATGGGCTTCTGATTATCGGTGGTATGTCAATGGCTTCGTTAAAACGGTCGCATATGCTTTTTGCTGAAGATGAAATATTTGTACCCCTCTCAGGTTCCCTTTGTTCACGACCTTCTAAATTACAGATATATTTGACTGGTACGTGCTTATCTCTTTAAACAGACCAGGGCTTCTGAGTGCCTGTTGTATGCACTGGGCTGTGTATCATCCATGGCACATGTATATATATATATATATATATATATATATATTATTTCTTGACTGGGATAGGGGTTGAAAAAACTCCAATCTCAGTGCTACGCACAGGTACCAAGCTTTAATGGTTAGATTGAATTAAAACCACTTGTATGTTTCGCCTGACGTTTCGTTTTTTATTCAAAACATTATCAAAAGCTATGGACAAAAATTTTACAATAAGTAACGTTGTTATAAAAGTTATTGAAAGTGACAGTCTTACCTAACACCTTGTGGACCAAAACACATGTTTTTTTAAAAGCATGTGAAGATATTCAAATTTGAACAAATTCATAAACAGGGGCAGTAGGCCACCAAGATTACAGACCTGGGCTGCACATGATATAAATACACTTAGTCATACATCTAGTCAGTTACACATTAAAAATTACTAGCACATTTAAAATTTGATTTACAATAATTTTATTAGCTATTTGACCAACATGGCCGTCAATTTAGATAAAATCGTGGTATTATTTCTAATCAAACAGCGACAGGTGTCAGACAAATTGTTAGAACCGCGCATGCGCGGAGCGCAAGGCGTCCAAATATTACGAGGGACGTTCAAAATGGAATTGACCAATTAGCTTGTACAATGCAATCTAACATAAGACTAGTCAAAAAACGACGACAAGGGCTATGTCTGAAGGTTCTAAAAGGTGGAAACTACAAAAAGAGTCCTAATTGAGCACCCAAAGTTGTAAGTCTACCATGGAAAAAAAGACAAATGAGAAAAAATGGAGGAGAAAAGACCCTAAATAGATCTAAATATAACTAAATTTATTGTGGGACCGTATTGAGTTTATTAAAAATTTATTATTAAAGAATTAGTAATAGAAATGGGGCAGTAAAAAGAAAATATTATAAGATAAAAGTAACTACCCATTGGGCTTTCTCGGTTGGAGAAATTCTAAGGAGAAATCATTGTTGGACATGGCTAACAAAAGGTGGTATGAGACACTAAGATGATCAATGTCAGTATTTGAATTTAAGGTATTATTTGTACCAAAAATGTGGCACATTTCGATGAAAGTGCGGTGACTAGAATTTGGTTCAATAGTAATAATTTTTGTATTTTCAAAATCCATACAATGACCAGTGCTGTTGACATGTCCAGCAAGAGCGCAGGCTTTGGGTTTAAGACGAGAGTCGCTTTTATGCTGAATAATTCTTGATTTCAACCTCTGAGAAGTTTGACCAATATACGTAGAAGGACAACCACTACAGTTTATCTGATAGACGGCATTAGGGGTTAGGAGAGCTGGAGTTTTATCCTTTAATTTTGAGAAACAATCTTTTATGATATGATGGTGTTTGTCCGCAATGATAATATGATCGAACTTACGAAAAACCTGTTTAATTATATGAGAAAGTCCTTGGACGTAAATAAGACTTTTGTAAAGTGGAGGTTTATCATTTATATTATTTGACTAGTCTTATGTTAGATTGCATTGTACAAGCTAATTGGTCAATTCCATTTTGAACGTCCCTCGTAATATTTGGACGCCTTGCGCTCCGCGCATGCGCGGTTCTAACAATTTGTCTGACACCTGTCGCTGTTTGATTAGAAATAATACCACGATTTTATCTAAATTGACGGCCATGTTGGCCAAATAGCTAATAAAATTATTGTAAATCAAATTTTAAATGTGCTAGTAATTTTTAATGTGTAACTGACTAGATGTATGACTAAGTGTATTTATATCATGTGCAGCCCAGGTCTGTAATCTTGGTCGCCTACTGCCCCTGTTTATGAATTTGTTCAAATTTGAATATCTTCACATGCTTTTAAAAAAACATGTGTTTTGGTCCACAAGGTGTTAGGTAAGACTGTCACTTTCAATAACTTTTATAACAACGTTACTTATTGTAAAATTTTTGTCCATAGCTTTTGATAATGTTTTGAATAAAAAACGAAACGTCAGGCGAAACATACAAGTGGTTTTAATTCAATCTAACCATTAAAGCTTGGTACCTGTGCGTAGCACTGAGATTGGAGTTTTTCCAACCCCTATCCCAGTCAAGAAATAACATTTTACTGTGTATGTAACCACACAAGCTGTGAGAGGGACTATCTTTATATATATATATATATATATATATATATATATACCGGGTGATCAACAATGATTGAATGTGCCGCCTCCTTCAAATAAAGCTATTGTCCACTTAGCCCAACTATTTCCAGTGGCGTACAGGCGGGTATTTCAGATTGGGCGGGAAATTAGAAGCTGGTGGTATATTAAAATAAATATATTAGTGCAACGTTTTAAATTATACATACTAGCGCACGTTTTGTTACACAAAAACTTAATAAAATTGAACAAGCGTACAAGAAGAACTAAAATAACATATAACCAATTTTAATTATAAAATTGAAATCACATAAAGACAAGCATGTTTCTTATATTAAAAACGCACAATATAACAACAAATATGAGACTAAATGAGCGAAGAAATACAATTCAATAACAAAATACAATGACATTAATACATTGTCTTCAAAACTTAAATCTAGAAACGGAAGTAAGAACCACCTTCTTTATAACATATGTTGAAAATGTTGTCCATTATTTTCTATACACAAATTTACTCGTCTCTTTACGTTGTCAAAAACGGCTTCTAACTGTTGCGGTGTGATTGCATTAACTGCGTCCACTATGGCATCTTGTAACTCCTCAACCGTATGCAAACGATTTGCATACACAACATTTTTAAGATGACCAAACATAAAGGAGTCGAGCGGTGTCAAATCAGGCGATCGCGGTGACCTCGACCTGTGCTTATTAGTCTATGCTGGAAATATCCATTCTGAAGCTCATTGTCATGAAGCTGTTCAATAAAAGGTCTTAAAAGTAACTCTTGGTAGTTTATCGCATGTATATTATCTTTTAAAAAAATTGGTCCAATTATTCGTCTTCTTGACATGGCAATCCAAACTCCAATTTTAATTGGATGTAATGTAGTTTCACGAAAAACATGGGGATTTACAGTAGACCAGGTTCGATAATTTTGGGAATTCACATACACACTTAGATGAAACCATGCCTCATCACTAAAGAATGTTAAGTCCAAAACATCGTTGTCATTCAAGTTTTCGTTAAACCAGGCGCAGTAAGTTTGTCTCTTTACAAAATCGGCTGGCAGCAATTCTTGTACAACAGACACTTTGTATGGATACATATGCAGCTTTTTTCGGCAAGCCATCTGGCATGTCCGATACGAAAGCCCTACATTTAATATACACAATCAGCATTTAGTAATAAAAACATATACAAATTACCAGTTTGACCAGACAGTCGCCTTAAAGATTTATTGGGGCTTGCTTCCAATCGCTCCTGAATATCGTCTAAGGCTTCTTTATTAAGCACAGGCCTTCTGCCAGGATATTTACCCTTGGAGACACTGCCAGTATTCCGAAATCGGTTGATTATTCGACGAAGATGTTGTGTAAACGTTTCGTAGCTAACGTCATTGTTTTGGAATTGCTGCTGGAACTCGGCGAAGCAATGGGCTTGTGAATACTGCCACACGCCATTTTGGTCACGTTGTCCAGACCGAAAATAAGCCTTCAAAATAAATATATTGTTTTCATCAGAAAACATGATTCTAACCTAAAATTATTCACATTTGTTCGTATTTAAAACAGCTCTGTAAATTGTCTACTTACCAGATAAAGCAATCAGATACACAGTTTTAGTCTTAATAAAGACTGAGTTTATGTGAACTATAGAAATAAATTCAATAATTTACTAGTTGCAACAGGAATGACAGATCCAAAATTTTTATGCGCGCGCATATGGTAGCCGAGGATGAAAGTTTTGATAAACAACATATTCACGTGGGTTCTGGAATACATTATTGATAACAATGCGACCATAGCAAAGTTGCGAACCCTACAATCATTGTTGATCACCCAATATATATATATATATATATATATATATATATATATATATATATATAAAATATTTTTTTCTGTTTCGGGCAATTTGATTCTTTGTATTTTTCTCTTCTTCGTAGTATTAGCAGCATCTGGAAATTCAACTATATAAATATCGGGCAGAACTCTTACTGACTGGAAGCTTTTCACAAACTTAATAAACCTCTAAGAAAATGTTCGTAATATATACCTAATTGTGAAGTGTTTATTTATTTATTCAGTCCGTGCCACTCAAAGAGCGCACCTGAATAATGCACATTATGTCACAATTATTACCAAAAATTAGACCATTTCTTTACCAACTCTACACCATTCGCTACAGTCTAAGTTTTTGACAAAAGTTACTAAAATGTTGTCACGTTATTGGAAAAATTATTGCTCGAAAATAATATGGCTAAAATTACTTTACTTGGCACCACAGATCCATGGGAATCAGTTCCAGTGGAGAACTCGTCTACGTGGTCAACATTAACGTTTCTTGTATTGGAGCCTACGCCACTTGGGCCAGCTACGTTTTTTCCAAACTATCGGTCCTAGCATCAGTTGCCTTGCGTTGTGGATCTTCGCCCTCTTAGAAAAATTAAATTTTGGATATTCATAACATTCACCAGAGTCATCGCATTTCATCTAAATGTTTTTGCTTTATATTCAGCACCTTTTCCTTTGCTGATGGCTAGTAATCGTTTCGAGACTTTTGCAGTCTGGAAAGTGTGTTGTGGTAGTCTAAAAGAGAAAAGCGCTAGAATAGTATTCATATTATAAAAAGAAACAGATATTGCCAAAACTGTTGCTTCACTAGGTACGTACCGGTAATATGATGAATGAGTCTTCATTATGTGACCCATGAAAGCTGTAAATTGCTACATCTCTGTTTCACTGATATTCAGAACTTGTAATATAGTTGATATTTGCTTCCGAAAACGTGTTGAAGTGCATAATTCCTCATTTTTAACACCAGAAGCGAATGCCTACTTTCTTAAAATATGGTAGTCACTTAACCATTTGCTGTGTGTCGAAGGATTCGTCACATATTGGTTTCTCTCTTCCAACAATAAATAAATAAATTTTTGAATATTTTTAGGAAAAAGAATGGCTACCGGATTGTTTGCTTTCCCACCGGTAACAACACGTTTAAGATTTTTTGTAAGAATCTTAGCAGCATTAGACAGTGATTCCACAAATTCTTCTTGTTGGTGTAGGGGACCTCACTATTATAAGTTTTAACTTTCAAGTACTGTATTTCTCCAATACGTTTCCGATTTAGTAGAAGCGTTAACGCTAAAACGATTTCCATGAGCCTTCTCTATTCAAATTCATATTGTCTTCTTAGTTTCTTTATTTGTCACATGCTGTCTTAGCTTCGTGAATTAGAAACCTTTGGAAAGTGATAACATCACTTGTTAGTTGTGTAGTATGACTACATGTGACCTGGTTATAGATTGGTAGGTTACAAATGTTTGGATAAACAAACATAATTGTTTTTGTTTTTAAACTAAACCTTGTGTTTTATTTCTTGTATATAATATTATTATATTAATGCAGTTAGTTAAGCTTATCTAACCACAAACACTGCATAATGGTGACTCTCAACGTAAAATAAAGCTTCGAACACCAATCTTCGAAAGCTACTTCAGCCTGCGACCTATTTTAACGTGAGTGACATTTCAGACTGTTCGTTCACGACTCTCTGGATATTCCCTGCCTCTGCACCGTATCCTGAGTCTATTCGACGAATCCTGTCTTCACCCATACAATTGACGCCTGGTAACCTTGGATCACCTGAATTCCTTCTGTCAACCCTACGCGAACCGTTGCGTTGGTTATACGTCCGTCTGCTTTGCCACCCAGGGGGACAGTTTTCAGTTACCTTCAAGCTAAGTATTTGATTATATTAACGTAAAAATTAACCGTCTGGCATTTCCTGAATTCCAAGCGAATGACATCGAACTATATTTCACTTTGGAGGAAAGACACTTTGCTCAGAGCCAAATTGAGTCACAGGAGGAAAAACTCAATATTATTTCTCTTAATTTGCCCCCTGTTGCACTGTGCAAGGTACGTGATCTAAATGTCGATCAAAATTGTCAAAGACATAAAATAATTCGACACATCAAGCCTCTAGTTTTTGTATTTGAAGAGCCTGACAAGCGTTTTAAACATGTTCACTTAGATATTGTCCATTTGCCGAAATGTGGTCAGTATAAATATATTCTGTCCATAATTGACCGTTTTTCTAGGTGGTCCGAAGCAATTCCTCTCGCTTATATTACCGTAGAAGAGGTTTTGTTGTGTTTTATTTCTCGAATATAATATTATTATATTAATGCAGTTCGTTAAGTTAATCTAACCACAAACACTGCAGTGGAAGTAGTTTTGGTTTCCCATTTATTTTCGTTCAACAATTTTAACGCCAAGCTGTAGAGTTCTGAATTCCATTGTCTTTCTACAAGATTTCTTAAACGTTTTCTATTTTTTAGTGTTAATTCCTGTTCGGTTTTACATCGGAGAAATGGGTTTTTCTTCAATATCATATTCGTTACAAAGTCACAAACTTGCTTTAGAATTGTGCCTTAGTGAAGAGCTAAATTAACAGCTTTAAACGTTCGTGTTTCATGGTTATAACTACCTATTAGTTTTGTTGCTGTAATAGTATTATCAGAAAATCTGAATTTAATATATCTACCAGTTTCTGCACTCCAATAGTTTTTCGTAACTGTATTAACAGTCTACCTAATTCTTTAATTTTATTAGAAATAGTCGTTCGTATTTGAGTTCGGTTATGATTTTAGCAAGCTTTGTGTCACTCATAGCAACTTTAGATATTTCATCGGTTCTCAAAAATCGGAAGCACATCATTTTTTAAACTCAAAGAATTGTAAAATTGGTTAGCACCTGTACATACCGCTAAAATTTGTGATTCGGTTAAATGCTCTTCACGGTCAGAAACCTTTCTATTTCTAGGTCGTAAAGTGCAAACATTCATATGGCTCCGTAAGTAATTTCTTTTATGATATTCTAAACAGTGTTGGAATATCACATTTGTTTCTTTTCCTTCTTCCATATTTTCAATAGAAGTTTCGTCAGTGCTCGTATATTGTTTTTTTTTTCTTACTGCTCGTATAACATTGGAGCGACTGTTTAAAATAAAATTTTCTTGTCTACGTATAGCATTTAATAGACGTTTCTTTTGGAGATCCTTTTCTGGAAGAGATAAAAATTCTATATCTGCCTCCTTCTCCTTGTGGTGTCGTTCCAAGTGTCTAGGCAAGTGCGTTATGTCTTGGAAACAATACGGGCATGTGGATCGTACGCACTTCACTACTAAAAAATAAGAACAAATGCATCATTTCCGGTCACTGTGTATATTTGAAGAGAAAAACTTGTGAGACTAGATAAATCAATTTCTGCAATTTGCTATTTGATCGGGACAAACCTATTGACAGACCGATAGTGATCAACAAGGGAAAACTTTGGGACAAGATTTAAGATCTACGAATACGATCTAGACATAAGACGAGCCTCCTCTAGGATTCAAATTTAATTATTACATCTGAAGGTGGCTGGGAGGTTATATCTGAAATAAGTGATAACATTTTTCTGATTCCGGAACTAAATCCAACGTGCACTTGCCAGAAAATTTCAGGATACAGTTACGGCGGTACTCTTTTTGTTAATATATTTCTGTCAAACATTTTTTGAAGAACTATTGGATATAAAAAACAATTCTTTATTGTATTTATTATAAAGAAAATAAAACTGCAATTTTTTACTTGATTTTTTTAATACAGTTTTATAATGGAGGTGACTGCAATGCGAAGTATGTAAGATATTTCACGTCGTAGTTGCTACTCCATTATACGAACGAGTTACGCTGCAGAAGCCAAAAATATCTTTCGGAATAAGAAGAAACTGTCCTTTTAAAGCTATAACTGATTTATCAACGACGATAAAACGCTTAACCAGGTCATAAACCTAAACAAAAGTCGATGAACGGATACCGGGGAATCAAATGTAGCAATAAAATATCAGCAGCATATTCTCACTTCAGTCAGCACCAATGCGAAAAATTAAACTCCAGGATCATTGAAATTTCTATTGCATACACAAATATCGCATCTATTGCAGCTAAATTAAACGAATTTAACATTTTTGTTGCCGGCCTATATGTATTGTAATAACGGAACCTTGGTTGTCAGTCGCTAGTCTCAATACAATCATAAAGCTAAACGATTATCACATGTACCGTGCCGACAGAGGCAATAACCGACGTGGTGGGGGTGTCTGCGTGTACTCTAAAATGTCAAAATGTGTAAAATTTTTAAACATAGGTATTTTGTAAATGCTATACTTCCATTTAATTCCAAAAGTTCAAGATTTACTATTAGGAACCAGAAGATATAATTTTTTTAAGTATCCGATATTAGGTCACTTCACGCTATAACAGAAACAACACAATATAATTTTCAACAATTTCATGGTCTTTCATCAGGTGTCGGCCCAGTTGCGCCCGGCCCACTTGCGCCCACCGCCATTTTCGACCCATTTGCGCCCCAGAAGAATGTCAACGGTAATTAAGGTCTCATTTGCCCCCAGGCTTGCAACTCATTAGTCATCAGGACACCCGAACTTAGCCAACTGACTAGTGCGGCAGTCTTCTACCTGCAAATTAGTTATTACAAACACACAAAATTTAACAATTTTTCCCTTAGCTGTCCTAACTTCTATGCGTTTCTGTTGGTACTTTAATGTTTGTGTTTATTTGAGATTTATTTTAAAATTTTAGTAGGAGTTTTTACACTGGTATCAAATTTATTGATTAATGATTCAGGTTATTAGATTAGCGCATTTTATCAGCGTGTCAGTGACACCTAGTTTTTGAACATAATGTTATGGGAATTAAACAATATACTAAGTAACTTTTTATACTCGTATTTTATATAGTTCTCCATCCACTTTTAGAAAATAAAGGAAAGGAGTTACTTAGTAGAGGATAGGGCAGATAGGTTAACAAAGGTTGTACCATTTATAACTTTTTTTAATAGTTATTGTCAACTAAGGTCTTTCTATTTTAGCTGACCTTCGCCTGTGTTTCATTTAGTATAAAAAGAAGGTATGGTTTATTTGGTAGAATAAAGATAATATTATTATTAAATATACGATTATTGTTTATTGAATCTGGCAAAAATGACTAAAAGCTTTTAATTCGATATTATTCGTATCAGACAATATAGCGTCCCAAGAATGTGTGGTTCACTTTTTAATAAAAAAATCTAATCAAAATTTAATCTATGCTTTTATTAGATTTTGACGCTACTGTTATTGGCCTTACAGTTTTTTAATTACTTCCAGTATCTGATCAGGTCTAAGTTAGGATCCAAACGATTTTAGGTAAAAATTTGTTGAAATCGGTAATTACAGTAGTTTTGTGTCAATCTGCGGAACAAAATCCGAGCCAAACGAAAACATTCTACACATACACTTATACAGTTTCCGCCAAAAAGTCGGCATAATATGGAAAAAAAAAATTTAGGTTTTTCAAAAAATAGGTGTTTTCTGGCCTTGAGATTGTTCAGTTAGCTAAAGATAACACACTCTAAAAAAGGCTCATTGAAATCTTACTGAAATTTCCTAGAAATAGCACTTTTCGGATTTTGAAAATTTCGAAAACCTGCATTTTCTAAATAAATAAAAATCACTCGGTATATATATGATAGGGGCTAAATAAGTTTTTAGACAAGCACAAGCTATTGACATAAAAAGTTATTTTGAAAAATCAAAAATAAAATTTGTTCCTATATTATATCGACTTTTTGGCGGAAGCTGTATATTTTTTGAAAGTGGGTTTTTTCTTTGTATTCGGCGAATGCGAAGAAAAGTCAAAAATTTGCGGTCAGATAGTTACATGATCACAATACCTTTCTTGTACTATATACCTTATACACACATAGTAATATATTGGGTAGGATATAGCAGGAAAGTAAAAAGATTAATATTCTTCCCAAATGCATGATTGACCCCACCATGAGCAACATTTTCGTAGTTTAAGTAAAATTAATAATCAAATTGTAAAGGTAAGCGAACGTATATTTTTCCTTAAAACATGTAAAAAACATTATTTAATCCCTAAATTTTTACAAACAAAAAACTCACATATCATTTTTCAAAGTAATTATCATAAACAACAATTTTTAAAATTTCAAAACCAAACTGCTATGAAAACCTTAACTTTTTTAATAAAAGACAGTTATTTTCACTTGAATAAACTTAAACAAGAACTACATGCATTGATAACAGAAATATGTGAACAACCTTGCATTCTTCCCAAAATTTAAATATTAACTTCCCTTCGCACTTTCTCCAGGCTTAGGACTGGCAGCTAACGAAGCATACTTCTGTTATGCTGGCGTGTTTAAAAGTTGTGAAACAGCCAAACTGAATCTTGTCATATATTTTGTTTTTTATTCGTGTTTTTTGCAATTTTTTAAAATTTTTGTGTTTTTAATGTTTTTTTGTGTTTTACATTTTAAATTAAGTACTACACTGTTTATATAAAAACTTTTACAGAATTTCCATACTGAAGTTAATCTAGCTTTTGTATGTACGATAAAGTGCGTAAACATTTTCCTAAATCGCCTGTATTTTCAAATTCCGCCATTGTCTGCTCCAATTCCAATTTTACATATTTAATTTTTCTTCTTTTGCCTTCTAAGTTCAAATATTTCCTATCGTAAACATACGCCATATATTCTGCTTCCCTTTTCAGAATCTTGACTAATTCGAAAATATTTGGATTTGGTTTTAAGAGTCGGTTCAACCTGTTGTTCCATACTTCAAGTGCATTGTTGGTTCTGTGTCTGTGACTGTAGCAGTTCCACATTTCTCTCCCTATGGCGTTATTTTCCAACCATTGATCTATAAAGTAATCATAAAACGATGTCAGTTTATCATTTTCTGGGGAGTTTTCCATTATATACTCGTATAACCAGCCGTCGTCAATATGGTTTAACGGTAAATATGCCAATGCAGCACGCATACGTACATGTAATCGTAGTTCTTTATTTTCTATGTATTCTGTTGCAAGTCCCAGAGTTTGAACATTTCGCCATAACGCTTGATTAAAATGGAAATTACACCCAGAAATTTGAACCTCAGGAAACACATGTTTCAAAGCGGAGATGGAAGCCTGTTCGAAATCAATCTTGACAACCATTGGATTCTGAGTGGCTTGAACTTTTAAAATTGAAAATAATTTTGCATATGTATCGAACCTTTTATTCGGAAGCAAAGCGTATATAACGGGAATTGTGTTGGTTTCCACCGAAGTACTCCCAATATCCACATGAACGGTGTAAATCTGATAAAATTGTTTGCTACAACTTTTAAATGTCCCATCCATGAAAAAGGTCTGCCCCTGTGATACGGCCTCTTTACCTTTTTGACTTGCAAAAATTAAAATTCTGTCTTCTACCCCATCATCGGCGAAAAGAAAGGTTGGCCCATCTGCCATCTCCAATAGATCTTCAGGAAGAATGAACAAAAAGGGTAGTTTACCAGAAAAGAAAATCGTTTTCGCTTCCCTATCAAGGCCTACCTGTTTTTTCAAAAACTGAAAATTTTCTTAAAATTCTTTTCAAACCAAGCAGGACCGAATGCCAGAACCTTAAAATAAAATTCAACATTTTTTAGTCCATCTCACTTCTTGTAACATCAATCCTGGGACCCACTGTATAAGTGCATGTGTAGAATGTTTTCGTTTGGCTCGGATTTTGTTCCGCAGATTGACACAAAACTACTATAATTACCGATTTTAACAAAATTTTCACCAACAATCGTTGGATCCTAACTTAGACCTAATCAGATTTTGGAAGTAATTAAAAAACTGTAAGGCCAATAACAGTAGCGTCAAAATAAAAAAAAGCATAAATAAAATTTTTGTTAGATTTTTTTATTAAAATGTGAACCACACATTCTTGGGACGCTGTATTGTCTGTTACGAATAATAGCGACTTAAAAGCTTTTAGTCATTTTTGCCAGATTCAATAAACAATAATCGAGTATTTAATAATAATATTGTCTTTATTCTACCAAATAAACCATACATTCTTTTTATACTAAATGAAACACAGGCGAAGGTCAGCTAAAATAGAAAGATCTTAGTTGACAATAACTATTAAAAAAAGTTATAAATGGTACAACCTTTGTTAACCTATACGCCCTATCCTCTACTAAGTAACTCCTTCATTTATTTTCTAAAAGTGGATGGAGAGCTATATAAAATACGAGTATAAAAAGTTACTTAGTATATTGTTTAATTCCCATAACATTATGTTCAAAAATTAGGTGTCACTGACACGCTGATAAAATGCGCTAATCTAATCATCTGAATTATTAATCAATAAATTTGATACCAGTGTAAAAACTTTTACTAAAATTTTAAACTAAATCTCAAATAAACACAAACATTAAAGTACCAACAGAAACGCATAGAAGTTTTTGTAATAACTAATTTGCAGGTAGAAGATCGCTGCACTAGTCAGTCGGCTAAGTTGGGGTGTCCTGATGACTAATGAGTTGCCAGCCTGGAGGCAAATGAGACCTTAATTACCGTTGACATTCTTCTAGGGCGCAAATGGGTCGAAAATGGCGTTGGGCGCAAGTGGGCCGGGCGCAAGTGGGCCTATATCTTTCATCAGATGCCGTAAATTAAAGCTAAACGACAAATCCGATTAGCCCATGGAACAGTAGACTTCGTAGACTCCCATTCATCAGTTATATTGATCAAGTTTTCTTCAACACGTTGGTTTAGCAGTATTTAATCGGTTAATCACGGCCTACCTAGAGTCAAAATAATGCTGAATACAGTATAACTGTTATCTATAATAAATTGTTGTAGATCATGCCTTCTTAGTAAGTAAAAATGTAACCAGTATATGACTTTATAAAACGTAACAACTGTACATAGAAAGAGGTAAAAAATGTTGAAACTTAAGTATGTTAGACTCTGTAAAATGTAAGAAGTACATGATGACTCAGTCAAATCTGATAGCTGATGGGTAGTTGCGTAGGGTTTTCGTTGTTAAGTTGGGGTACTTGTATATTACAAAATAGAGAACTTTTGAGTATAAAAATTTTTGTATTTGGCACATTCTGGAGACTTTGTAAAGACAATGTAATTACAAATTTGAATTAATAGGCGCTATGACGTACAACGTTTTATTTTATGCTGTCTCGGATTCTTGAATTTTGTAAGGTATTTGCAATCAATATCTCATTTTCCCGATTTAAATGCGACACAGTACGAAATAAAACAATTTTAAGTTAAAATAATCATGATCTCCTGGTAAACATACATAACATCCGTAGACTAAAAAAGCATTGACTTTCTATTACAATTTATTAAAATGCATTGAAAACAATTTTATCAATTTTTTAATAAACAAACTTGGTGTAATTAGTATTCTCTTTTTTAAACTAATATTATTACAAGAATTTGTACATTAATTAATTATATTATTTAAAAATTTGGTTAACATACTGGGAACAGTCTTTTCAATTGTTTAACATAAAAAGCTACATATTTTGCAAACAGGTTTTTGTAATTAATGGCAATGGTAAATTATTAATTAAATTCAATAAAAAATATTTTTCGGAACATATATTTTTATCAAGGACTGATGCCTGGCATTGCAGCATCAAACGATTCAGATGTGTCTGATGGTTCCTCATCTTTTTCTTCATCGGAAAACCAAAAATCTTCATCGTGATCTGAATCGCCTGTATTTACCATGAAGTTAAACTCATCGTAGATGTTATCCAGTAGGTGCTCCTTTTCTATGTATCGCTCAACTATTTTGTCAGTATGACTGCAAATACTAGCCCAATTTTCTGGTGTAATAGCGTCCAAATTGTCTTGGGCTAGTTTCATCACATCATCAAGTTTAAAAGTTCTGTTTCTTGGAGCTACATACTGTTTAACTTGAGCCCATATTTTTTCAATTGGATTGAGTTCATGGTAGAAGGGGGGCAATCTTAGAACCGTGAAATTATGTTTCGCCATTTAAGTGTCCAGTACATATTGCGGATGTTGATTCTTGTGCTTCTTAATAATTTATCATGTGAAATACTTTGCCAAGCAATCATATCTTTTTTCAGTGTTGCGCTAGTGGGATCCTTATTAATGATCACATTATGGTATGAAGCGTTATATATCACTAGAACTCACCGAGGGGGAAAATTTGGTAATAGACGCTCCTTGGTCCATTTCATAAAATTGGAATTATTCATGTCATCATGGTAATCACCATTTCTTGAACCTACGCAAAAAATAATTTGTTATATATAACATGTCCATATTTAATAGTACCTGAATGAAACATTAATAAGCCATTATTTACGAAACCACGAAACACTTCGATTATCATCTTTTTCCAACTAAAAATGAATTACTATTTAATAACATAAAATTATTTATTGTATTATAATTCGTACCGAAATCCCATATTTTTAATTAGTGTCACTAAAGAGTTTTAGAGTCCCCTGATCCCAAAAAACATATTTTTTTTCATTGGTCTGTATGTGTGTCTGTGAATAGAATATCTCAAAAACGGAAAGAGGTATGGCGTTGAAACTTCATATATAAGTTTTGTGTACTATGTAGATGCGACAGCAAGCTTTTGAAGAAAATCGCACAGCCGGAAGTAGGTGTTTACTCTTGTGATTTTTCAGTTTTTTTCGATTTTTTAAAAAACGGCTCTAACGATTTTTTAAACTTTACATTTTTATTACATTTTTAATGTGTATTGATGTGAGATAGGTGATTTTTCAGTTGAATACTTCTAAAATGGGTTTATTTTGTTTTTTAATTTTTTTTATTAACTCATATTTTAAATAGAACACCCGGTATATTATTACATTTTTGAATTCAGCTTAAAATTCTAGAGAAAATTTTTCTCTTGAACTAACACTCTATTTTGTACAGTTTTTGTAAAATTTGTAATTTTTGAAAATTTTTGACAAATGCTTAAAAAATTAAAATCAAATTTTTGGCTAATCATAAGATCACCGTAAAAGGAAGTTGTGTGCGTGTATCACACCAGATTTTTTGCTTTTGCGCCATATTTAAGAATCAATGTTCTTAAAAAGGAAAAGAATACTATGCAGGATCAACTGCAACGTTAAAAGATTCCATTAGTTTTAAAACACCAACTGAAAAATAAATATTCTGGTACCTTTAGCGAGGAAACACAAGAAATTACGTTGCCAAACAAGAACTACACCTCCAGAACAGCTAACGGCAAATGCTAGGTTATAGAGTGCGCGTTCCGGGTGCTGCGCCACTGAATTCCAACCCCCCCTTAAATTTGGTAAAATGTCCCTTTATTCCCTTTTTTCGCAACAATCTGCAAAACCATACGAAAGTTATTAAGAAAAGAACGACTGCTTTTCAAACTTTCCGTGTAACATGGGCTAAATCGACTGTAGGGCTGCGTTCCGGTTCCAAAACTGCCCGGGCGTTGCGTCCCTCTCCCCCTGCTGCGGCCAATCGGTGCTGCCGCCGAGAGTCTGAATAACACAGCCGAGCAACCGCGTGCGCTTTTCGCAGTAAAACAGTTTGAATCTCTCTGTGTGCATATTATCTCATCACGTCTGCGTTGTGTTGCCTCGTGAATGAGATCTAACATTGAAGTATAGGTAGGTAAGTAATGTACTTCCACTTTCTAGATCGAGTTATTGGAACGAACTGAACCGACTTTTCAAGTTGAGGTTATGTTTTATACTAGCTGCGTATTTTCATTAATTGTAGATGAGTCAACATGCCTTGTCATTTCAATGCTTCGTGGCTTGACAAGAAGGATCGGAATGGTTACAATGTGCGGGAATGGGGCAGAAAGGAATCAGACAGTGAGATGTTCTGCACTGTCTGTATCAAGAAATTTTCTATTGTGAAGGGCTTTTGTGCAGTGTCGCAACATGCTTCTTACAAACGACACATCGACGAGTGCCGTATTAAATTGAATAAGAGTCAACTACGATTGGGCGTTGCACGACCCGTGGCAGCTGAACTGCCGGCGCCTACTGATGATTCAGTGCCGGGTACAATAAAAGTGTACAGTGTCCGGGATAGTGCAACAGTGGCGGAATTGGTTTGGGTTATGAAACTTATCCAGTCAAATTTTTCATTTAATTCTTGTGATGGCTTGGCAGATACATTTAAGTGCATGTTTCCCTTACCAGATGCAGTTCCCGTGCATTTTAGTTTGGGAGCTATAAAGGCTACCTACTTGCTGACTGAGGCGCTCGCGCCATACTTTAAAGAACAAGTAGTGAAGGACGTTAGTGGCTCTTATTATTCACTGCTGTACTATGAAACCACGAACAGCGCTAATTCCAAGGAGCTGGATATTGCTGTTCGCTACTGGTCAAATAGCCAGTCAAAGATCATGACTCAACACCTGCAGACCTATTTCATTGGTGGAGCAACAGCGGTGGACCTTGCGGATAAACTGATTGCAACACTCAGTGAATCGGGGATTCCTAAAGAGAAGATGTTAATGCTGGGATCCGATGGACCGAACGTCAACAAGGCTGTATTTAAGCTAGTTGACAATGATCTTCTAGCCATTAGAAATAAAAGTCTCGTAGATCTAGGTACGTGCAATATACACATAGTGCATAATGCGTTTGTAAAAGGCCTGAATGAGTTTGGCGAGGATGTATCCGATTTTGTTTATGCAGTGCACCACTTTTTCGATGGTTGGCCGTCTAGATGGGAGGATTTTGAACGAATTCTCGCCGAGAAAGGTTTGCCAAGCCTCCACTTTCTGAAACATGTATCGTCAAGGTGGCTTACACTGGAGCCGGCTGCACAGAGAATCTTACATAATATGGTGGCAATGGCCGAGTATTTTCTTGTTTTTTTACCGAGGAAAAAACCCGACCTTGCAAAGAAAGCCGCAACCAGAAAAATTGTGGACTACCTGAAGAACCCAGCCTTGAAAGCCGAGTTAAACTTTGTAGTATCCAGTGCTCAACTTTTCATACACTTCACTGGGTTCTTTCAACGTGATGAGCCGTTGGTTCATGTTCTGTACTACCACCTGAATGACCTCACAAGTAAAATTATGGGCAGAATCTGTAAATCGAATAAAGTAAAGGAGCTTGGCGTATGTGCAGCCACGCTAGAGTCTGGAAACTTGCGCGCTGCAGCAGATGTGAAATGTGGAGACGAAGTGGACGCTGAATTGCAGAAGGTAAGCATGACGAAGATATATTTTTTAAATGATTATTGCCTTAATTACTCATTGGTCAGTTGTCTCATCACATCATTTCTTGACTTTGCAGTTGCCAGAGAAGGAAAGGTTGCTGTTCCTGACGCGTGTGAAGGATCACTATGTTGCAGCAGCTAAACATATTCTGAAAACGTCAAGTCTGAAGAACAAACCCATCCTTAAGGACTTGCGCTGTCTGCACCCGGGGAAACGGATGTCGAAAGGCTCCGATTCTCAGATCGTGTCCCTGGCTAAAGGTCTGCCCGTTGACATCCGTATCGATGACCTGCGAGATGAATGGATGGTTCTGCAGACTGAGAAGGACATCATAAGCGGTGAGGGTGTGCCTGTGGACAAGTACTGGGCGCAGTTTTTTGAGATTAAAACGGATTCTGGTGATTCCAAGTACCCTAATGTGACCGTCGTGGTGAAAGCAGCTCTTGCTCTTTCCCATGGAAATGCCTATGTAGAGCGGGACTTTTCACAGTCCTCCCGCACATTAACTGACGCTCGTGCTTCCATGTCTGAGCGAACGTTGAATGCGGCAATGACGGTGAAATGTGCGCTGCGGCTCTACGAGAACCGCCAACACATGGTTCCGATCACGCCTCAGCTTCGTACTTTAGCACGGTGTGCCTACAGTGTGTACGACGCTCATCTGGAAAAGCAGAAAAAGAAGAAAGAGGAAGAGGCCAGGAAAAAAGAAGAAGAAGAAAATAGCCGGAAGGTGGCAGAGGAAAAGCTTCGCCAAATGGAGACCGACAAGCGGATGCTAAAAGAAGACGAGGCTAAGCTACAGATCTTGAGAAAAGAAGAAAAAGCGAAGCGTAAACTCCACAACAAATTGTTTAAAGAGGCCACTGGAAGGCTCAAGAAAGCCACCGAGTCCAAAAATATGACAGAGATTTCCATGGCCCAGTTAATGTTTGAAGCGGTAAATACAATTGCAACAGAAACCAATGACAAGAACAACAGCGTAGAAAGGCTGCAGAAATCCATAGAAAAGAGGAAGAGTAAGATAATCAGTGATCTCTCAAACAAAAAGCCCAAGAAACAGTAATATCTATATCTAGTCTATGGGAGTGATTAAAATTAACCCATGCTTGGGTTTCATAGATTTTATTTTTATTTAAGATTAAGATTTGAATTATCTTAGATGGTTCTGTTTTTTTTTTGAAGAGACAATTTTATTTTTTGTTTATACTTGACCAGCCTTTCATTTTTATGTTATGTATTATGTATGCGTTGCTGTTAATAAAGCGTATTTAACGTGATTTTGTTTTTTCTGTCAAATTCACGCCCATAATCCCAAAAAATTCAAAAATACGTGTATATGGCCATTTTTGTGGTTACTTTTGGTCCCTTTTTGGTCCCTTTTTTGGATTGCTAAGTCCCTTTTTTCCCTTTTTTTGAGGTGGCAAGTCGCTGGGAGCCTTGAAATAAGAAAATGTGGATGTCTTTTCAAGACATCAAAAGACGGCATTACTAAGAGATATGGATAGTGGGCATTTCAAAAATTTTGCGCGAATGAGTGCAGAAGATTTTGAGAAATTAATAATCCTTGTCGGTCCTAGAATTGCTAACAGGCATAAAACATTTCGAAAAGCCATACCTGTCCAAGATCGTCAGCTATTGCACAGCGCTTTTTAACAACGGGAGACTCGTAGATATAGCAGCTTACAAATATTCGTTCAACGTATCGAGCTAGGATACGGAAGCTCTGATCTTTCGCCTTGAAGGCCAAGCTCCTTCATGGGGTGTTAGATTATTATATCCAAACGATGCATTACTGCTATAATTTCGGAAACATGTGCCGCTCTGATTCAGGAACTCGAGGAACAATTAAAGGTAACATTTATTTATTAATATTTATTTTCTAAAAACCATATTAAGTCATGCAACTGGTAATCTACTCCATAACTGAAGTTCAAAAGAATAACACAATCACTTCGAATGATGCGAAAACTGCGAACGCTGCAAAGACACCGTACTGACTGCGCACCAACGAGCAACTGAACCTCTTTGAGCAAGCACCATTTACCGACAGGCGACGGATAAAGGTGCGTATACACGAGCGCGCCGAGCCTGCAATGCAACGTTGCATGTAATGCGCGGAGTAACTGTTGTCACCACGAACATCCAACGAACGCGCACCGCGCATTTACGTTCCAGGCCGCGCAATCTGCGAACTACGTAGTTTAATTACAGTCTCTCAAGCAACAAGACGGAAAAATGGAAGACGAGGAAGGTTTATTTGTTTATAGTAGTGTTGTTGTAGTGTGTGCGGCATATGATATTTTAAAAAGGAAGCGAAACAGACGTAGACGACGAAGATGGTGGAATACTAAATTATACAAGCAGCGGTCAGGCACTGAGTTATTAAGTGATTTGAAATGTCAAGAAATTAGTGGTCAATATAAAAATTTTACTCGTATGAGCCCCTCTTGTTTTGAACAGTTATTAATGAAAATTGGACCGATGATTGAAAGAACTACTACGAATATGCGAGAGCCTATTTCAGTTCAAGATAGGTTAGTAAAGTGTCTACTAAAATTTAAAGTAAATGATGTATAAATTTGTATTCCAGGTTAGCAGTGACTTTGCGATTTTTAGCAACAGGGGATTCATATACCAGCCTCCAATATCTGTTTCGAATTTCTAAGCAAGCCATTTCAAAAATAATACCAGAAGTTTGTTCAGCAATCGTCGAAGTTTTGAAAGAATACATTAAGGTAAGATTCGTTGCAATACTAACACAGACAAAATGTTTTTAAATTCGTGCTTTATTTACTTCATAAATTTGAGTAGTATGAAATAAAAAAAATAGGTTGAACGTACTTTATTTGTTAGTGCACTAAGACCTACATAGTTTGGAAAATGAAATTTAAGATATTTCATTATTTGAAACACTTACGTACTAAATCAAAACAACATGAAAAAAAAAGGAAAAACAGGAAGGAATAATTATATATACTCGTTCAGGTCGTCAGAATATTGACTTTCACATGAATCAGACGGGGAAGGAGTATGGACAGAATGTTGTATTAAAGCTGAAATGGAAGGAATATGTTGGGATATAGAAGTATGAGGAGGGAATGTAGTGACAAGTGGAGGGATAGTTGGAAGCTCTGTCGGAGATGACCGTGGCGTGGAAGTTGAAGCGAATGAAGTTGAGGGATGAAATTCTTCAAAATGAGAATGAGGTTGCGTAGCTGCCGTGTAGGAAGGTACAGCCCTCGGATATGATGATATAGGCGAAAATAACTGCTCTCGCCTTGCAGCAGTTTCCAATGCTCCCACATCTGCTTTTATAAGTAAATCGTAGATCGCATGTTGTACCATTCGCTTGGTAACAGCAGAATAATTCATCATCTTGGACGCTAAAAAAGCGCAGAAAGTTTTCGTTTCAGGGTCTTCCAAACTACTAGAATGTAACTTTCCAGCGGTACTCTCTAAAATATTGACAGCACTCGCTAGGAGTGCTGTGCTATCACTCTGCTTTTGCTGCTTCCTTATCCTTTTTGGTGGAGGTATTGGAGGGGTGAATTCCCTATCTGCTTCTTCTGTATGTATTACCACACTTGATTCATCAACCGTTTGCTCGGTTACGACATCCTCATCAGGTTCCTATAAAATACAATGAAACATGAGTAAATAATAGATATTACGATGAAATATACGGTTTTTTGGTTTATTTCAATACTTGTATATGTTTATTACATGAATGTAGCCCTATTACCATTAATGGCTAAATTTTTGTTTAAGCATCCCACAAACCCTTCACAGTGGATGGAAGTATGCAGGATATTTGAAGATGAATGGAATTTTCCCCATTGTGCAGGTGCTATTGATGGGAAACACGTTGTAATACAATCACCAATAAAGTCCGGTAGTGAATTTTTTAATTACAAGTCGCAATTCAGTATTGTGCTCTTCGCATTAGTAGATGGCGACTATAACTTTTTATTTGCTGATATTGGATGTCAGGGAAGAATTTCCGGTGGTGGAATCTTCAAAGATACAGAGCTCTACCGAAGGTTAAAAAATAATACTCTGGGATTGCCAGCACCAACCGAATTGCCTGGACAAGTAAAAGTGCCTTATTTTTTTGCAGCTGATAGTGCCTTTGCACTTTCAGAAAACGTAATGAAGCCTTATGCAGGAGACCATCCACGGGGATCATCTAAACGCATTTTCAATTATCGACTCAGTAGAGCGCGTAGAGTAGTTGAAAATGCTTTTGGGATAATCAGTTCCGTGTTTAGAGTTTTAAGGAAACCAATGCTGTTAAAACCTGAGAAGGCTCAGTTAGTTGTGGCAGCAATTGTTTATTTGCATAATTATTTGAGACGATATTCATCCCATGTATATACACCTCGCGGTGTACTGGACTATGAGAACGAGGGAGAATTGGTGCCGGGTTCATGGAGGCATGATAAAGAGATAACATCCATGTTCCCAATAGAAAGAAGACCCAGAAAATCCGCAGTAGTATTTGAAGAAATTAGAAATGAAATAGCAACTTATTGCATTAAGGAAGGAGCTGTTGAATGGCAAAATAGATATGCATAATTTTTAATATTGTAATTTGTATTTTTCTTACCGTATCGAATCTCTGCCTTGGTTTGTCGCGATCCTCCAAAAATCGAAAAGCCTCAAAAGCAAACCACCGGCTCTTATATACTTGTGAAGTACCTGTAATAACGAAATAAATTTATTTCAAATGTACAGGATAGTTTAGTCGTATTCTAATAAATATTATGTACTAATATTACGAATTTTTACTTTTCTTGGCTAGTAGTAGCGATGTACAATTTATTTTGAATTGTTTGAATCTTTTTCTTTGCTTCTACGAATAGATATTTATTTAACTAAATTATCTTTGAAAAGTATCCCAAAATTGGTCAGCATGAACCAATTTTAACAATACGTGTTAATATGATTAAAAACATCAACAAATTCAACTAAATAAATGAATTTCAACAAAAAATTATCCTTTGTTGAATGGCTTACCTGTTCCTGTGCCCGTTGATGTTTTTATTCTTGCCTTCTCTCGCCTGTACGAAGATAGCAGGGATATAATTTTTTTCCTGCACTCTTCGTCCGAGCGACCGATTGTGGATGAAATGTCCCTCCAGGCATCGGCTTTTTTGTTTTTTTTTTAATAATTTTCGTCTGTAGGACTCCACAACACAGGTTGCGCTTTATAGATATCAATTAAATTTAATAAACTCTCTTCCGACCACTCCATTTTAATATTAATAATAATCTATAAAAGGCATAAACAAATCAAAATTTTCGTCTGCGCGCGTCAGCTAACATAGGGCAACTAAAAAGACGTACACAATGCGCCGAGGGGTTTCTTTGATGGCGCGTCAAAAGACCGACAGCAGACGGGTAACTGCGAACATGTGCAGCGTCGTTGCAGAAACGGCGCTGCGCGTGTTGCAAGTCCCGTCTATACGAGCGCGCAAGATGTTCGTTGCATCTTGCATTGCAGGCTCGGCGCGCTCGTGTATACGCACCTTAAGGTTGGGGATTGGAACAAAGAATATGCTCCAATCTTCCCTCTCGCTTTATTGTATTGCAGCATGCTACCACCTGGAAATTTCTAGTCAAACTAGTTATAAACATTTCTACTTTAGGTAAGTTTACGACTAACTAAGGTGGTGTTCTCTGCTGAACAGATGTCAGGTGTTTGTGTTTTGTAACGTCGTGCCCAGACAACAGGTGCAAATAGATTATAAAAATGACAAGACATAAAAAGCTATCTGGTAATATTTGTAACTCCAATCTCGTGTATTGTATTTCTTTGACCTGGCAACTTTGTGCATGTGCGATATCAATAAATACGAAGAATTTGACGTTAGTTATACAAATATAACAATGGTTAAACATAATTTCGCACGTCGAAAGAAAAGAAATAATAAGGCAACTGCTTCAAGGAGGGGTACGCAGATACGATATACAGGGTGTTTCAGAATAACTGTTCCTAATTCTCAGAATTAAGAGAGGGCATGTTATTCAACACTTTTTAATGATAAACTAGTGTTCGGAAATACTTCCGATTCGAGATAATACGACATTAACGAATTGAGTACTTGAAATAATCTCAATGTGAAAAGTAACGATTTTATTGATTTCCAGCGGTTGCAATTTTTATTAATATTTAAAAAATGGTATTACACAAAAATTATAAGAATTGTTCAAAATTATGGCCGCCATTGTCGACACACAAGGTAATTCTTCGAAATATCTGCGGACGATCACGAATGTCATCAAAAGCCAGAATAATTCGAGCCACTAACTCCTCTGCTGTGTCCACAGGTGTCACATAGACGAGTGATTTAATATGACCCCAAATACAAAAATCAATTGGAGTCATATCTGGCGAACGTGCAGGCCAAAGAATAGGACCTTGTCTCCCAATCCATCGGTTTCGAAATTGTGCATTTAAATAATCTCGAACATTTAAACCGAAATGCGCTGGTGCACCATCATATTGAAAGACCAAGTCTCTACGAATATTAAGTGGCACATCTTCAAGTAACTCCGGCCATGTTGCCATGGATGAGGTTCACTATCTGCAGCTATTTTGCATGCATGCGTTACTTTCCACATTGAGATTATTTCAAGTACTCAATTCCTTAATGTCGTATTATCTCGAAACGGAAGTATTTCCGAACACTAGTTTATTATTAAAAAGTGTTGGATAACATGCCCTCTCTCAATTCTGAGAATTAGGAACAGTTATTCTGAAACACCCTGTATAAGAAAAGACGTGGAAATTCTTTTTAACAGCATCATTGAGAAAATACCTTTGCTGACACGTATGTTTTCATTCAATAATGAAATGGTGCAACCTTCTGTTTTTTTTTTCACAGAAACAGGCCAATTTTGTAGGGGTATTTTAGAGAAAATTGTCGAAGATTGTAACCGCAGCAAATCTCCAGTTTCAAGTAAACAAGAAACATCCGATATTACTGCAGAAATCATTGAAGAAAATGAGTATGACTTTACATTGGGGTCTGTGCAAGAATACGAAGAGTAAGTAGTACAGGGTCCGGCAGAGTGACCGACCCTATTTAAATTGTTAATAACTGTTTCAAAGTTTACAATATTTTTAATTTTTTTTCAAAAATGTAAATTAAAAACTTTCCAATTTTAGTTACAATATAGTTTATTTATTAAAAATATTAGCACTTGCTCCAAATTAATTTGGTTATTATTATTCAGTAGTTGAAGGAATTGTTCACAAAACGTAACCCGAACTTCTAAATCTCGTGGTACCTAGTAACTGGTGCACGACTTGAACTTTGTAAGGATGAAATTTTAAATCCTTCAAAATACAGCGAAGAGTTCTGTCTGATAGGCCCAACTTGATGATTTAATCAAATTAAAAATTAGGTTAATCTGTATTAGTGTGAAAATGAAGTTTGAGTTTGAGTGATGTTATTTTCAAAACCTAATATTTTTAATAAATAAATTATATTGTAACTAAAATTGGCAAGTTTTTATTTCACATTTTTGAAAAAAATAAAAATATTTTAAAATTTGAAACAATTATTAATAATTTAAATAGGGTCGGTCATTCTGCCGGACCCTCTATAATTCAGGATACTAGATACTATCAAACAAATTATTTTTGAAATTGTTATATGTATTTGCACTCATAGACACTGGCCTTTCAAAACGGTTTCTTATTATAAAACAGTTTTGGGTAATCCTGCTGTTTACGGCTCCCATTTCGAACTACCACTCCTAGAGCCTCTAATATAGGAGGGAGACTGCAACGCTGTGGGTCGATTATACCTAGGTACTACCGTTTAGAAGCAGCTCATTTTGAAAAACAAATTGCGAAAACTAGATAAATGCAAATTAACAAGGCAAATCAATTTTAATTCATTTACATTATATTACAAATCAATTATCTTATATATATTTCTAAAAGTCCTGACTGACTCACTGACTCACTCACTCATCAACGCCCAGCCCAAACCCTTGGACCTAGAAAGCTGAAATTTTGCACAGAGGTTCCCTTTATGATGTATACAAGGAATAAGGAAGGATATTTCGAAATTCAACCCCTAAAGGGGTAACATGGGGGTTCCAATTTTGTATGGAGAAATAATATTAAATAGACATTTCGACTTGAAACTTCGTAGGAGTACTCCTAAAAACAAATAATCAAACACGTATTTTGTGATTTTCCGAAAATCAACCCCTTAGGGGGTGAAATGGGGTAAGTAAGCCTAAAAATCGATATGGGTGTCGTTATTGAGGTTTTTTGGGACGTTGATTGCGAAAATTACATTTATTTTTAAGTCCAAGACGGTGAACATGACATAAGGGAAGGAAGAAACGGGACGGGACGGGACTAGACTGGACGGAACGGGACGGACTGGACGGGACGGGACTGAGCGGGACGGGACTGGACGGGAAGGGAAGGGACGGAACGGGACGGGACGGGACGGGGCAAAGCGGGACGGGGCGGGGCGGGACGGGTCGGGGCGGGACGGACGGGACGGAAAGGGAAGGAAAAGGCTGGGATGGAAGGGGAGGGGATGGGATGGAAGGGGAGGGGCGGGACGGGACGGGAAGGGACGGGACTGGACGGGAGGGAAAGGGGCGGGACGGGACGGGACGGGAAGGGTCGAGACGGGGCGGGGCGGGGCGGAACGGGATGATACGGAAAGGAAAGGGAAGGAATGGGATGGAAGGGGAAGGGACGGGACGGGACGGGAAGGTACGGGACTGGACGGGAAGGGACTGAACAGGAAGGGACTGGACGGAAAAGGAAGGGACGGGACGAAAAGGAACGAGACGGGACGAGACGGGACGGAACGGGACGGGACAGGACGGGACGGAATGGGACGGTACGGAGACGGGGACGGAGAAAGGGACGGGGACGGGGATAGGATGGGATGGGATGGGATGGAATGACAGAAAATAATTAGTCATTATTTAATACACAAATAACGAACCTCGCGCGAACGAAGTCGCGGGTAAAAGCTAGTTACCAATAAAACTGTTTCCATTGCAATTGAAATTCTACTATTTTTCTGATTTTGAGTAACTTCTTAAATAATTTCTTTAATAAAACTAAGCCTACTACAACTTTTCAATTTCCTCCATTTATTTTTGATGGCAGTAGACTACTGGCGTGCAGTAAAATTATTTAAAAATTGCAATAATAACCCCGAGTATAATTGAAATAAAATTAAATTTGTCAGAAAATGGGTAAGAAAGATGCAGGGGTGTGTAGAGAAGAAATGAAATATACTGTATTTTTAAGTTAATTGAATATAAAAAGAACTACGAAAAAGAAATTAAATTGTTTATAAAGTCAACACGTACTTATAAAAAAATAAACTAAATTGTTAATACAAAAGTGCATATGTATTTAAAAAAATATATTAAATTGTTTATAAAAAAACAAGTAAATGTATTTACAAAAAATAAACTAAACTGTTAATAAAAAATCTTTGATAAATATGTATGCACTTTTTTATTAACAATTCGGTTTATTTTTTGTAAATTTCTACTTTTTTATTAACAATTCAGTTTATGTTTGGTAAATACATGTGTACATTTTTTTATAAACAAGTCAATCTAGTTTTAATACATTTTTATGCTATTTAGACAATTCTTACAAAACATCTATAAAATAGAGGTGCGAGTCTAGCGACAGAACCGTATCAAAGTTAGAAACAAATAGTAATTTTTATTAAATGTAATATAAAATATTTTATTTCTTAAAAAAATAGTATTTTGTAACTAAACAACCAAAAGTAAGGAAGATTAATACGTACAGCAGCTGAACAAGTCAGGTTAAAAATAAAGTTTTTTCATTTTTAATTTCAATTTCTTCAGTAACTGTACCTTGTATAAAAAAAGTTTATTAAGCTTTCTTGTTTATATTTTTGTTGTTTAATTCAAAATTCTAATAACTTCACGAAATCTACATTCATCATGGGCAAAAATGGTTTTTCTGCATAGGGTTGCCAACATTGTGCCAATCCCCGACGAAAAAATTGAGGGGGGCGGGGTGATAAAATAACTGAAGAATATCGATGGTAACATGAATCAATAGTACTTTCTAACAAGGAAGAGAAAGGCATACGTTTTTCCAAAGTGTGAGTTTGAGGCGGAAGTGCGAAACGCGAGGACTACAAATACATAGAAGAAAAAATGGCGTTCTCTCCTGCTTATATACAATTTTTTCCATGACCGGGATCAGAACAACACGAAACGAGTATTACTGCAAATTAGAATTATGCTGCAATATTTAGCAGCCTTTGAATTTTGCTACTCTGCAAATACAAACAATATCATCAGAAAGTACCATAAATACAGTGAGCATTTTTTTCTTTAGAAGTAATAACTTATGTTAAAATTTTTAGCAATTTTTTGTACTTATTATTAATTACTATCTTCGTTCAATAGAGAAGACGAGTACGACCGAAAGCAAGACATCAAGACGAAATTCTAAACCACTTCGGCCTAGGGCGGTGACCTCAATCACAGTGTATCTGCTATTAATCTTGTATTGAAAATAAAGTAGTGTAATAAAAAATACTTTTTTCTTTGTCAATATTTAAAGTTTTTGATATCTGTTTAGGCAAATACAGCATTATAGGAAGTATAAATTGAGTTGTAAACGTATAACATTTACCAATATATCGCAGTAAAATTTGGTAACTATCTGTTTTCTTGTAAGGTGTTGCAAAGTGATTCCGGTGTGCTGTTAAATGGCAGAAAGGTTTTGAAGGTAAATATCGATTGATAAATTTGAATATATTATCAAGTTGATTAATTAGGTACCTAATTATTATCAAAAACTATATAGTTGTAGATAAATTATTGCACTTGACTTGCATATAATGGCTGTATTACACTTGGATGATTTCATCTTCGCGTAATATAGCCTACATTATATGCTTGTTAAATAAAATAGTATTTTCCGCAACCAAAAGTAATTACTTTTATCTACTCCAATGGGATAAGTAACGCATTACGTCACTCATTTGACACTATTTCAGTTATGTAATGAAGCTCATTACACCACTCAGTTATGTAATGGTTTCATTACGCAACTGAGTTGTGTAATGACTTCATTACGTAACTGAAATAGTGTCAAATGAATGACATAATGACATTTGCCTACTAAAATATTTTTGAAAATGACATCTGACATTTCTCTTAATGCACTTTTCTCAATTTTAGGCAGTCGTAGATAAAATTTTGTACAATACATGTATGATAATGCATCATTAATATACTTGTGTGCTTACATAACTCGTGCTACGCACTCGTTTGTAACTTACACACACGTATATTAATGATGCTGTTATTCCACTTGTATAGTAAATAACTATTAATACCAAAATCTGTCATTGAAGTTGACGTTTCTCTTACTGACACAAAAAGTGTATGTTGCTATGTAACACTTTTAGTTCCTAGGAAGTACTTTTACTTCCATGAAACTAAACGCAACTTCCATTTGGTCGTCTGTCAATGTAGTTGTCATAATGATTTTTAAATGAGAAACGTCAAAAGTAATCAATCATCTAAAATTTTTAATATTTTGTACTTTTCTAGGTTGCAGAAAAAATAGTATGTATTATTTGGATTAAAAGTGACCCTGTTTGCAAACATAATTGCTCGTCAAACAAAGTGCCACTTTTAATTCTAATAAAACAATATACTATTAATTCTAGCAACTAAAAGTGTTGCATTGCAAAATACACTTTTTGTGTCAGTAAGAGAAACGTCTACTTCAATGACAGTTTTGGTGGTAATCACTTCAAAAACGGTTGCCGAACAACATTCTTTTTCAACCTAAAAATAATAGATACTTATGTATTAACGGAGATATGAATATGTTTTTCCCTTGGGTTGACATGTGTTACAGACCGACGGCTTCTAGTCTGAGGTCTGTAAGTCAACCGAAGCTAAAGAACATGAATATCTCCCATGGTGCACACAATATTTTATTTACTAGCAATATTAGTAAAAATAAAATTTTGGGGTTACAGCTGTTTTTGTATATAAACTAGTAATAGGGAGATGAAATCAGCTATTTTGGCATTGTATTAGCTCAGCTACTTGAAATTTCTACATGAAAAATAAGTTTCAATCAGAACTCTGTATTGTCAAAAACACATTAAAATTTTATTTAAAAGGTTATTATAACGTTTCGCTGGTTATACAAGCTTCATCAGAGAAAATAAATTTAAAATACAAGCCTTTTGCAGTAGTTATTCTGAAAGTTTAAACAAGCAAGCAATAAGTGAAAGAATAAAACCTCACATTTAATACATACCAAGAAAAAACATATCGTATCTTAATGATTACGATTCATTACGTCTTCTTGTTTAAAATTGAAATATAATTTTTCTTTTTCCTTCAAAACTCCAACTTTTACCAATAAGTATTGAAAAACAGGATAGAGTTGTGATTATTTTCTGGTATTTTCGCATGTTTTCTTAAAAATTATTTTGCTAAAAGACAGATATTAATAGTTAATAGAAAACAGTTTTTGTTAAAAGAATAGAAATCACCGTTGTAGTTTTTGTCGTTTTCTTTTAAAATGTATTCTTTTTTATTTTTCTTGATTAGTCATTAGTCATTTTACCTTAATCCAAATACTCTTAAAAATTAAAGGTAAAGATTTAATCAATAAACTAACACTTTCTTAATAACATTAACATTAATTAATTTCCAGCCAAATTTCAATAAACAAAATACGAAACAAACATAAACCCAAACTGTTACAGGAAAAACAAAAATGATTGAAAATACAACATTAATTATGGATGTTTAATAAGATTATTTTTATTCTAAAAAAAATGCTACTAATGACTAATCAAGAAATATAAAGAAGAATAATAAAGAATACACTTTAAAAGAAAACGACAAAAACTACAAAGGTGATTACTATTCTTTTAACAAAAACTGTTCTCTATTAACTTTTAATATCTGTCTTTTAGAAATATAATTTTTAAGAAAACATACGAAAAAAACAGAAAATAATCACAACTCTATCTTGTTTTTCAATACTTATTGACAAAAGTTGGAGTTTTGAAGGTAAAAGAAAAATTATATTTCAATTTTAAACAAGAAGATGTAATGAATCGTAATCATTAAGATACGATATGTTTTTTCTTGGTATGTATTAAATGTGAGGTTTTATTCTTTCACTTATTCTCTAATTGCTTGCTTGTTTAAACTTTCAGATTAACTATTGCAAAAGGCTTGTATTTTAAATTTATTTTATCTGATGAAGCTGGTATAACCAGCAAAACGTTATAATTAACTTTTAAATAAAATTTTAATGTGTTTTTGACAATACAGAGTTCTGATTGAACCTTATTTTTCATGTAGAAATTTCAAGTAGCTAAGCTAATACAATACTAACATAGCTGATTTCATCTCCAAATTACTAATTTATATTAGTAAAAATTGCCTCATTGTATGGTTGCTAAGACGTTGTCTATAGTTGCATGGTTACCACGAGTTTGAGGGAGAAATAATTTCAAAAATCCCTTGGGGGTTATGAGTACCTTTTCATATTTTGTATCTACAATTCGTATTTCATTCTAAGAATTTCTGTTCAGCTATTAATTATTACGTATATCTAGTAAAATAGCTAGAAATCTACGCTCTAATAATAACCATCCACTATCATTTGAATTCGTTATTTACCGTATTGTAAATTTCGGATTAGCCTGTATACTGCAAGTAGAAATTTCCCGGCATTCGTGCAATGTCACAACCTTGATTATAAAGCGACATCTGTCTTACAATGGCTGAACTATATGTGCGCTATTTTTGTGGAAATTTTATCAGGTGTTTACAAAACCGGCACGAATTTCCGACGATTCCAATGAAATATTCGCCCTAAATGACAACCGCTTTAAATTTTTTAGGAATCACTTATTATCAAAAACTAAACGTCAGAAATAGTTCAATGGGGTCTTAAATGAAAGATCAAAAATCGTTCTTCCTATAAGCCATTTTACAGTTTCTGTTTTCTAATTTTCACAAGTAAATTTTACTGTTGGATGACAGAAATACAAATGAAAAATGCCTACAAAAGCGTCGATATTTTAAACACAATTTTACAGCGCAAGCGAATCTGTTACCATTTATAAAATTGCTTATCCGGAACAGCCAACATTTGTCTTTGAAATGAAGCCTTGTTTAACTTCATACGACGCGTGTGAATCGATGGTAAGTGATTCCTATGTATCAATCTGTCCCTATTATTTCAACATAAGCCAAACGCCAGCCTTAAGGTGAAAGGCAAACATGAATGGTTATTTGAAAAACTGACTTATAAAAAAATGTCAAATCATGTGTTACTGCGATTTTTGAGTTTGATTAAATACTCCTATTGCTGTTATTTGTTTGTGTTCTTTCCGCAACCCCTCTAGCTGTACAAGTTATATAAGTATGCAGTGGAGCACAAAAGGTAGGTGGCGTAGTATTAATTAGCTAATTCTATTTTTTTATGTTGTGAGTAACGACAAGGCGCCCAAATTTTAATAATCCTACTGCTCAATTTTAAAGCCCCCAGCATTTTATTGACTAATCCTTACACCACGCCATATTCTGCCCAGAGTTAAAAGAGCTAGCTCAGGCCTTGTCAATCCCTAGTTTAAGGGTCGGGTCAGTGTTCAGACTGAAAGCTGCTCATCAGGTTAGAATTTGTATGTAATAACAGTGCGCAGTAATAAAGTGTTTTGAAGTATTGTAAAGTGAACGTGTTAAGCCAACGCATATAATTATTGAATTTATGTCATTGCGCACTCAACAGATAGGTGTAAATTTTGATATTTAATATCAATATAATTGAATAAACCCTTCCGGGTAACAATTTGTTGATTAGTCCAGCCGGCGCTTGCTGAGGTAAACGAGAATTGCTGAGTTAGACTGTACGCACAGTGACGTCACTTAGGGTGTTATAAAAATTGAATTTTTATGTGTACATTTGCGGGTTTTAATGTAAATTGGTGTGTGCAAACAATAGAACCGCTTAAGTAATTTTACTGGTGTGTTTTCTTATTATTATTTTTTTTGTATTGCTACTTGCAGGTAGTAAAGTAAGCCATATAAGCGCCATGCGCGCTAAAGGTAGTGCCTTGGTTTGTCGGAAATGCTAAACCCATATCCCAATAAAGCTGGTTAACTCAAGGTTCGAGGATTGTGTGAGTCGACAGTTGTTTAATTTTCATATGCAAACCGACGTGGTGCCCTAGAATTTTAAGCTAATCTAGACCCACATATCGTTTATCGTCGAACCAACCCTATTTTTTGATTGCACCTACACCTATCCAGTTATTGTTGCAGGGCTGATTGCTTTTGCGGGTCAATAATGGTATATCAGAGCCGTAGAAATGGTTGTAGTCCCGGAATTACTACGGTGATCGTATAGACGTTGTCGTAAGCGCCAATCACCCCCCTGCCAAAAGGGCGCCGACTTCATTTGTTTGTGGTTAATTACTGTATCTGCTCCGTAACCTAGAAATGGCTCTGTAACGCGGAGCAGTTGCTTGGTAGTTATTAACAGCGTGCAAAAGCGCAACGCCAACGTGTGGGTCTGGTTGATTGTCTTAAATCGACTGATCAGCCTTGTAACAAACAATAACAGATTTTTCGTGGTATGTCTTAAATCTAGCCCTCCATACAAACCTCATAAATCATTGCTCGCAAAATCATCCACCAGAGGAATTGCAAATATTAAAAATTAAAATTGCACATTATTTTTTATTAAAAGTGAAACTTTATTTCAGTCTAAATACAGACCGAGCAGTGTACCTAGTTGTAGGAAAATTTGTAAATGGAACAGGTAACTGAAGTTACCAACAATAATAGAAAACTACTGATTTCTACCATATTTCTCTCAAAGCTGCTGGGATAACATGAAAGGTAATCTCGAATTTTACTGAACATTAAAATAACAAACAATATTGAAAAGTAGAGAAAACGCTTCCAAGAAAAGTTGATGATGTTTATTTAAGTTTCTTAACTTTAATTTACAAGGAAGTTGAGTTATTTTCTTTTATGAAGATACACATTGATACTGCGTGCCGGGTTAGTTATAGGGAAAATATCTTTCGCTGATATCCTCAATTTTACATAGTCGTGTAGTTACCATTTTACACAATAGACTAGTGTTAGTTATGTAATTTGTACATTGTTACAAATATTATCTACATACTAGCTAAGTAATATTAATTTGAAGATATCTCTTCTATCCACCCTGAAATAATATTCCTAATTCCTTCTCGTTCTTCAGTTAATTCTTGTGGGTCATCTGGTCTTTCTGCAGCATCAACGCAGTGAGATCCTTTAATAAAATCACTAAATGACAATCAAGTTTGTTATGTAAAAGACAACAAACGAATACGTTTCATTTAGTTTAATCATAGTGTGTTCCTACCATCGAGTACTACAATTTGCACATCAGAGTTCACTGCTTTGAGCATTCCAAGTTTTTTCCAAGGATCGTGACTTCCTTGTACGCTCAAAAGTTTGCTAACCTTAATATTTCGTCCCCCATACCTACGGTTCATTCGTTCAATTCCAATTTGTAGTAGTTCTTCCGTAAATCTAAAAAATGATTTTACATACATTTTGACACCTTTGCAATAGATTGATATTTAAATTTACCCTTTTCCAAACAAATGCTTACAAGAATTTAAAAAAACGTCTTTGGTTAGGTCGATAGTAAATGGATGATTAGGATTTTTACTACTTATGGATTGAAAAAGTCCAAGTTCAGTGCACACTTGGTATAACCAGCCAAGTCCTGTAAACAATTCGTCTTGTAAAATTACCAGTTAATCAAAAGTTTGCGCTAATTACATACTGTTGTTGTCTATTTCTCCGCTCTTAGATGATCCACCAGGGCTGCATCCACCCTTGTCGTGAGATTTGAGGACCACCATGTTGGCTAACCTTTCAAAGGCACTCGTGTCGTCGGTGTCCATTATTAGCGCCAAACAACTGATTTCTTCGTAGTGGTGAGCATCATTTTGAACATTTAGCACGCTAATCATTTTGAAGATTATCTGAACTGGGTTCATAAAACGAAGATTGCCGCAATTCCACCCTCTAGAAAATGGATACTAAGCCTACTTTAGAAGTTCTACTAGAAAACTGCTTACTGTAAAGCATCGTTTACCATTCTCCGCCCTCTTGCTGATTCTAGTAACTTAAGTGTTGTATTTAGACCTTTCTTTATAGTGTCAATGCAGCTAACAGTCACGTTGGCGTAAACTTCGTTGATCACTTCATAGTATCCTAAACAAACATGTAACGAATTTGGTGCTTTCAAAGTACGTATCTTACCTGCATAGTCTACCTCTAGAGTTATAGGAGCGCTAGATGCATAACTGATGTCCACAACATGTGGGAACCTTGATCGAACCCAAGTGGCCAGCATTCCTCCATATGAGCATCCATGAACTATTACTTTACTGTCCTTTAGATCAGCATGTGTGGATTTGATGTAGTCAATGAAGAACACCAAATCCTCCAGTGCTTGCTCTACTTGGAGATATTTAAGGTTCTCGCTGGAAAAATCCCTAAAATAGCAACAATGATTTTACGTAACAACAAATTCTCTTATAAGACTTGCGTAGAAAATGGCAAACTTTTCCCGTAGTATCGATGCTCTGTAGCAAAGTAAATTGCGGAGTGTTTGCTTGCGAGTTTTTTTATTTGCGGTATGGAGACGCTCCGGGGTCCTATCGTCCATTCGCCTCCTATTTCGATGAATATTGGACCACCGTCTTTGTAAAACTCTCTATTTTCTAAATATCTCTGAACTTGAATTAGTGTGGATGTTTCCCTAAGGCGTGTAGTTACTTACCATTTGCCAAGTTCTGTTGTCAAACAGGTCAAAATGGTTTAAGGGTACTGTTAGCCATTGGTCAGAAAAATTATTTCTCTGTTGGGCTGTTATAACAGCAGGGGCTGATAGAGTCTCATCAACGACGTTTTCATTGGTAGATGCGCATTTTATCTAAGTAACATCAAACTTAGTAAAATTAGTAATAATTATCCAGAAGTAAAACTTACACGAACAACGTTGAAACTTAGAATTAAAATCCCAAATTTTATTAACGCGTAATCTGTCGACATGGTTTGAGGTATCTTCGATTAATGATGTATTTTAAGATAAGTTTCATTTCATGCATCAGAGTTTATCGAAGGGGTCACGGAATCATCATAAGCTGTTTAATTATTTATTTATACCACTGCAATGTCAAGGATAAAGTAATATGCCAGTGTATTTCTCTAAATATTGCATATTCAATATTATTGCGACAGACAAAATAAAATTACATTCTGAATGGGTAATGCAATAACCCTATTTTTCTTTCTCCCAAAGTTCAGGGCTAACTATATTTTTTCAATACCCGAAGTTAATTACTATTTCTCCGAAAGAAGGTCAACAAAGAATATTATGCTTAGTGAAATTGCTTTACCGATTTTTATTGATCTTTCAAATACTTAATTACATAAAGTTTTATTTTTATTTGAAAACTATAGTGTAGTATTACACCACTACCTACTTATTTTTTCCTACTTGTGGTAATCAGAGGTTTGTTGGGGTAACTTCTGTATTTTTTTAATTTAGAATGGTGACAATTACGTAACTGTATTGGGGAAGGAAGAATTGATCGTTCACTCATCAGGTGGAAATATAACAAATACAACAAATAAGAGCAATGTTGTTTGCCATTTAAGATTGTCACTTGTACATGATCACCAAGCAACAAGATCACGAGTAGGAGGGCAGGAATTTGTTCACAAGGTAATTACGAGATTACAATAGTAGGTGATGAACCAATTCTGCAGCTCTGCTATATAATCCTAGTCCACAAAATTAATCAGCCTTACAACAATAACTTGCTTCGGCTAGATGCAATCGGGATATGGGATAGGTTTGATGATAAAAGGAATGTGGTCTTATATTAGCTCAAAATTTATGTAGTAAGGCGCAACGATGATTTGTACGTGGGGATAAATCGGTCATATCACGTGTTTAGACATTTTTACAGACCAGGGACTTACATTCAGTGCACATCACCTGAAATACTGGTCAAATATAAGTTCGCTTACTTTAGCATCCGTCCTGCAAATCACTTTACAAAAAAAAACAATACAAGAAAACACATATATATATAATACACATATATTGCTGGTAGGGCCTGGAAACTTCAGAAAACATTACGGCGCCGACATAGTATCACTTGGAGTATAACGCTTCTTGTGCGCATGCGTGAGAATTCGAACTCCGCCTTTAGAAGTGAATTTTAAACTTGACCACTTCCCCATTGGGCGCACGACGCCGCCGCGCTTGCGCACAGCTCACCGTATACATGAAGGAGTTGGTTGTGTATCTCACTTCATCGGTGAGTTTCCCACTCATAACCGCTAGCAATATAGTAAGTATTAGATATATGAGAAAACATACCAGTAAAATTACTTAAGCTATTATATTGATCACACACAAATTTACATTGAAATCAGCCACCCAACGCATAAAAATGTGAAGTTAACAACACCCTAAGAGACGTCACTGTATAATTTAGATATTCTTGTTTATACCGACAAGCGCAAATTTAACACCCTGGCCACTACCATAAAAAAACAGGAGTTGTACCCTAAGGGCCGCTGTACACAAACCTGCTATTCGCACTGATTTACATATAAAAGGTGTTTTTGCCTTAATGCCTTAAGGCAACCAGGACAACTCATACATTTTAGCAAAGAACATATTATCGGTAGGCCATATGTAGAATGCAGTCTTTACTTCCAAGTCACAGAAAGAACTAGAGAATTGTACTGAATGCTGTATGAGTATGTGTGTTACTCACGGCTTGCAACGAAACATTTTCTGAGTATCACCAGTGATATTCACGGCAGTAAACGTGTTAATTATTTTGTCTTCATCGGTGTTGTTGTAAACTATTAACCAAATTAATTTTAGTGTCGAGCTTCACTACCGCACTGAGTGCTGTAATAGATATTACCGATATTAATGGATATTACCTCACTCTTTTTATGTAAAGAAATACATCGAACCATAATTTATTAATGGAAATAAAATACTGAACAATACACGTTTGCTTATGGCACTTAACGAGATTTGTTTGATTGCCGCAAAACTCGGCTCACCGCCTCGTTTTGGCAATTAAATTCGTTTCGTTAAAATGTTCATAATCAAACTTGTATCGTTAATATCTATAACAAGTTGTAGCCCGGAAGAGACTTCATAATTCAGTTATAATAGAACGGGCGGGACACGTTGTGAGGCAGAAAGACGAATGTTGGTTCACATATTTTTTTATTGGCGTCCAAGAGCTACCAAGATACGCAGAGGCGGACCACAACTACAATGTGTGGATGATATCAAACAGGCAGCTGGAAATCTCTGGCATCAAAAAGCTCAGAATAGAAGTAAATGGAAGAAATTGGGAAAGGCCAATGTCCAGGAATGGGCAAACAAAGGCTAAGAAAGAAGAAGAAGCTGATAGCGAAAAACTTAACTTGGTGTTAAACATCTGACTTCACATCTATGTGTTGCTTGCGTATTGACATAAATTCAATAATTACTGACATTGGCTTAAAAATTTTACCTTACAACATTCTAGAACACTTTATGATTACACGCTGTTATTACATGCAACACAAGTAGAAGTTCTAACCTGGTGAGCAGCTTGCAGTCTCTGTACTCGACGATGGCATTCGTAATATGCATGGGGACCTGCCCAGCACCTGAAGATGGGAAAAATTAACGTCCGTGGAGGGCATCCATGTCGTCTGCGTATGGGGAAAGGTGGCTAGATGACGATGAGATATCTACAACTTTGACTACGCGTTGTCGAGGGAATTGAATTAAAAAATAGTGAACATTGACTTAGTGAAACGGAGGTCCATGAACAACTCGCTAATGAGGTGGCAATCGGCAAATCCGGCACTAACCGTAACTGGGAATAACACCCTAATCAGAAATAGAATGCCTCTCTTGTCTGACTACGTTTTATGTAAATACGACTGTGCCACCGACAGTACGTCTGCTTCTCTCAAATGATAAGCCCTCTCTTTTGATAACGCGAACATGAGCCGGAGAGACAGCGTGTAATCACGCGCTTGCTCATATGTTAAATTCCAACTAAAGATGATTTAAGTCTCTGGTCCTATTACGACGCGAGCAGCCCCCACAAGTAATTGACTCATGCTGTTTAATGGATATTTTGTCACACTACAAAATGAAAAATATTACAGTACGAAAGTTTGGAGGGACAATCTGTCCTCGTTATCAATGAATTAAAAAGAACAACGCAACACAACAATAACGTTCATCCATAGACATTGTCAGTAATGAAAAACGCGATATACTAATTATTAATGATAAAGGTATATGCCGCGGCTATACACTATTCTGTCCTCACCATATCAACAGCTTTGGTGGTTGTAACCCCTGTGAGACCCTGTGAGAGGGTGTCCTTCCTTGTGAACTAGTTAGATTAGCCACCTATCAAAGCCACAGCTAAAGTAGACTTTATAAGGCCACACTTTGTGTGGTCAATAACAGGTTCTGATTCTACATTAAGAGAAAGAAAATAAATAATAAGAAGTGTACTGCCACTAGCTTACAACAAAGCCCCTGAATTTGATGTGGTTACATAAGAAATTCTGCAATTGATGGAAGATGAGGTCAGTATGGTTCACAAAATATGCTAAACAATATCGATAGCATACCAATGACTCAAAGGATGTACAATTTCAGTAATTATTACTCTGTATAAAAATACGATCACATGCGATAACTATCGTCTTATAGCCAATATCCCACAAAATAATACTACATATTTTGCAAGCAACTCTTCACCAATTGGCAAATGTTAAACTTAAAATAGCGAATTGAGAAAGTGAGAGGATATTACACACCCTTATAAGAAGAGATCAATAAAAAACCAATTACGGTAGGCTGTGATATGTGTTATACGTTTGGCAGTATTGAAGTGTATTGTCAGTCTATGTCAAATTCGAGATTTGGAGGTTAAGTTTTACGTTACTCTGTGTCAAACAACAAACAAAACCTAACCTACTAATCTCGAATTTGACATAGACTGACAATACACTTCAGTACTGCCAAACGTATAACACATATCACAGCCTACCCTAATTGGTTTTTTTATTGATCTCTTGTTACATGTGCTTCGTGGAGTACTCAAAAGACTTCGACAATATTGGATGGCATAAGCTCTGTTCAATTTTACTACAGAGAGCCTACCCGCACCCCTTGTCCAACTAATTCAAAACCTGCGTGATTGAAAAGGATTGAGAGTACTTTATCAATGCAAAATCAGACGTACATAATGCGATACATGCTAGAAAACTGGAGTGAAGGCAACTCGATCGACAAAGAGGAACTGATCACCTTAACCAATAAATTAGAAAGTGTAGCAAGGAGTATGGTCTTCACATAAACTCCAAAAAGTTAAAGGTAGTGGTAGTAGATCGTTCTAAGGATAATTGGCCTAATAAGCGAAACGGTGGCCGATTAATACATTCACTTGGGGGCCCTGATAAACAACAAAGACAGTTTTGAGGACAAAATACGTCGACGTATAAAGCTTAGCAGATACACCAAGTCTCGTCAAGAGCGGATATGGAAAGGCGCAAACATAATACAAAACAAATACGAAAATAAACCTTGTTGACAACCTCGTCTTTACAGTATTCGGTTACGCTTTGAGTTGTGTTAGAGAAGGATGCTGCGGATACCTACCTTTGACGGCAACGAGAGCAAATTAAACATAAATGAAATAAAACGTAAGCAAATCCTATCAAACACCGTCTACAACCGAATTTTAATGTTTTTTTTCGCATCACAAGAGGTAGTAGCAACTTGAAAAGACGTAGTCGTTCAAGGCAAGCCGTATCAATCTTGACTTAATTCAAAAGTTCAAAAGTTGTTAAACATCAACCTTCACAATACTGTTCCAGAAGCGCCTTGCAGCGCCGGTTATGTCGACGTTTATATGATTATCCTGCAAGGATTTTTGCTTCGGTTCACTGCCGTTGAAAAGGGTGGGTTTGATAACGGTAGAATTGTGAGATTATTATAGTCAGAATGAATGTTCAAAGCGCCACGTAATTTTTTGTATTTAAAATATCCGTGGATCCCGAAATTACGAAACGGCGTTCAGTCAACTTTTTCAGGCGGTGTACTTAGCCACTTAGCGCCTTCCATAGACAGAGACTTTCCTTTGATGTCTACATTCTCTAGAACATCGGTGGAGTTTCATACAAGTTACCTTACAGCGAAATAAAGGAACACAAGCAAATAATCGCGAATATTGCACAGCTTACACATGCAACAAACGAAACTTATTAATAATTATAAGTGACGTCACTGTGTATAAAGTCTAATTTCAACATTATTATATACCAAACAGTGCCGGTTGAAATATTTAGGAGGTGAGGACCCTGAAGGTGTTACCTAATTTCGGCTCTAATCTAGCGTACAACATGAAGCTCCATTCGCTCAGACGTTAAGAAGAAAGGTTTATTTTCTTCAAACACAGCGCACTTCTTATCTACGCACTGAGATGGCACACATTTAAGCATTACGTCTTTATTTGCGTCTTGCAGTGCTGCGAACTCTATGACGGCGTCCGTGTCTAGGAAGCTCTTTCAGCTAACAGGAGGGAACGGGGCGTACCTCCCTCCTTCCTTGGAGAAGACGTCTGCGTCAATTTAAGGAGGTGATCGAGCGATGATGAATTGCTACACCTTCGTCGATGCGGCGATAAAAGGATACGAAATTCCAAAATAGTCCAAAATTCATTTAAAATGGAATGGATGTTGACGGTACCGGCATATCGGTGAAAAGCACCCCGTTATTTCAAAATACGTAAGATAGTCAAACGCCAATCCGACCTTAGCCGTAACCGAGATAGCACTGGAAACAAGCGATACGAATTCGCTCGGATGTACGACTGTTCTTTTCGATACATATAGCAATTTTAATCAAGTTTGATGTGCAGTAATTCAATATACATTAAAACGCGAGGGATAAATATAATCACACACTGAATATTATAAGGCAAAAGATCTTGCTACTAAAAATGCAAATATTAATATTAAGAGAACAGAATGTGTATTGACAATACAGCTTTAAATGGGACTAATTGACTATAATATCTCTAATCTATGATAAACAATGTTATAAATTCGCTTTTCAACATAGTCACGTCCCAAGTCCACAGCAGTACAAGTTTTGCTATCCCGTTGCAATGCGCTCCTTGGACGAGAGAAACAATTTTGCAATTAGTTATTGTGAAGGGAAATGGTTATTTACGTATAGAAGGCCAGAAGGGTAAGATTACGACCGCAGTTAAAATTTGAGGAGGGCTTTTATTTGGCTAAGGGCGTAATCTACTACCGGCCTGAGGTACATACAACGGTTTAAGCACAACTGCATGGAACAAACGCTTAGAATAAATTTAGTTTTTTTTAAGGCCAAAAATTGCTACCACAGTTAAAGTGCCGGGCGGTAAAGTAATTTGTGGTCAGAAAAGTTACTTTACCGCCCACGTTTTTATTTTACCGTCCGCAAATTACTTTACCGCCTGCCGGGCGTAAAGTTGTACTTACGTTCGTGGTTACTAAGATGTAAACTTTCATTTTCGGCCGGGTTGTGAGTAAATTAATCTTTGTATATCGTTCATACCATCAAGTAGCTCAAATCGTAGAGTGTGAAACTAGCCTTGACTCAAAATTAACAATAAACGTAGATAAAACATAAATCATTTATTCTTTTCATTACAGGGCAAAAGTCCCGGAACTCCTTGCAGGTATGACAGGTGATGTGAGGTTATAATCGCCCCTCGGCGGAGAGACTGAATCGCTATAGCTGCGATTTTAATTTTTGCTTTTTTACGTGATTCAGTACACTTGGCGTTTATAGTTCTGAGTTAGTATATGTACGTAGCTAGGATAGTCAACAGGAATTTACGGTTCGGGGTGCTGGCTTTTCTCTGTCTTGAAGAACCAAAGCCGAGATCGGTCAGCGGAACTATCGGATCAGCTCTGATGCCAGAGCTATTCAGAAAGAAACGAGAGGAGAGCGAGGTATAACTCGAAATCTGCTTTCTCTTGACGAACTCCCTTGCTTTTATACGGTCCGAGGTGCCTTCCTTTCGCTTTATCTTGACGTAGCGGTTTTAGTGGGAGGTGCGCCGAGGTGTCCTTTTCCGTTGCATTCTGAAAATCTGCGCATAGCGGTCAACATCTCTACTTACTTGGTTATGGGTGCGCTTCGATGTTTTATAATTTCAAAAAGCCAAGCGCAGAAGGAATTTTTGCAGCATTTAATGTTGCTTAGAAGATAATTCAATTTAGGGCAAACGTTACACCGTTCCTATAAAACTCGGTCGGCTGATTGAGACAGCAGCGTATAACCTGTGTACTTACAGATTTATTATTCCCAAAATGTCTACATCGTAGATGGTTTTTGAGCTTTCCAAACAGGTGATAGTCTGAAAGCGCAAGATCGGGACTGTAGGGAGGATGTCTTCATGAAACTTGTCAGTTGACGTTCTTGGGCGACCACATCTTGCTCTGTCCTGTAAATTGGATTCTTCGATCTTACGAATGCCTACAGCAAGCAGCCCAACGACGAACTGTATTGATATCAACGTAGTTCATAGTATAAATGTTGTTTGTATCGACAGTCAATACACTTGTTTGGTTTGGCCTCCATAACTTCCACACTAATGGCAAATATTGATTGAAATTTGACACACGACAACTAGACAAAATAGCAACTTTTCGAAGTATATTACCGATTTTCTGAGTTATTTTGTTTTGGAGATATAGGCTTGGAGGTATTACTTTTAAGAACAACCTCGTATTACACTAATATGTAGTCTACATTGATTAATAAAGGAGAAAATTAATAAGGCAAATTTTATATTATTGGTTTGATGACGTACAAAATAAAACACAACACAAAATCTTCGATTTATATTCTATTCTTCGTTTTCTATTTTCGGCAGTTGTTCACCTAAAAATTTTAAGATAATTATTTCGAGTTTTCTAAAAAGAATAAAACTGCTGGGTTAATAAAAACATTGTTTAGAGATGTATGTGGCTTAGTTTTTATTTTACTAATTTTACCATTGATAGACTGAACTACTTGAGCATATGATAAGTGAAAAAATTGCAAAAATAGTAAAATAACAGTATCCAGAGAGATTTTGCCATTACCAGGTCGTCTTTATTATGATTTACCAGTACAATAAAATTCTTAGCTGAGCACAAAGACAACAAAGTATTTAAGTTTCTCAAATAAAGAGAAAAAGAATTAAAGAAGATTTTATAAATGTTTATTAGAATTAGTTCAGCATGATTTGCATCAAAGTCGCAACCCTATAAATTAAGACGAAACCTTTTAAGTATTCCGATATGTTAGTCCGTAAATGAAAAATAATTCATAAATATGAAAATGAAGATTATGTGCATTTAATCCCGTTTAAATAAAAGGGTTTCGCCCAACGCCGAGGAGTGATTTTACATTAAACGCCGAGACATATAACACGCTTGGAGAATCGAGAAAGCAGCGGGACGTCTATCGTAGGGGAGACCGTTGTACCTAGGACATGGTGTACTTTGGACCAGTCCACGTATCTAGTAAGTGCTGCAACCTAGCGGACTCCGGGTGAACCCTGATCACCACTGTGGTCAAGCCAGTGCACATGTTGAGTTCTGCAGCTGTCAGTTTCTGTTTTCGATTTTGAGTAGCAAAAGTTGTTTTTTAGTATCAAAAGTAAAATTTTCGTTTGTCGGTTGAGTGCCCGTGCTTCCGGGGAATTGGCGCTAGCATTTCTACTAACTGACTACGTGGATAACGCATTTTTTGATGAGTAAAACGCCCACTCTGTTTTGAAAATTGGTTAGGTATTTACTTGCAGGGGGCCATTTTTGCTTAAAACGAGACCATCGTGTACCTTGGATACAAACGTCATCCTGTACCTTGGTGATGAAGAAGAATGCTTGTATTGTTGTTCTTCAAAGTTGAGCGATAAAGGTGGAGAGAAGTGGTGCAAATGCACTTCATGTGGCCGTTGGGTGCACTATTTGTGCGCCGGAATTGAAGGGAAAGAATGGAAAATGTATCTGTGCGACTTTTGCGAAAAAAGACAAAAATAAACTTTCATGTATCTGATTAATAAGTGATAAACCCATGTTTCTTTTGTATAATTTCATAAAAAAATTTTGTTTCTAGAAATTAAACAATGTTAAAGTTAAAACATTCATTTATTTACCCTAAGACTAAGAGTTCTTTATTAACCCTTTAGTTTATTATACCTGGTCTAAGGTACAAGAGGTCTGTCCCAAGTTACACGAGCATCGTGTACCATGGACCACTTTACATATCAATAGATTTAAATTTATCTTGTCTAAAGTTATACAAATATATAATTTAACAATATCTAATGTTGTTCTGAAAGGTTTAAAGTATAGCTGGATACTGTTTAAGTATTATAATTTCAAAAAACTTTGGCGTAAAAAAATAAAATGTAAAAAGTGGTCCAAGGTACAACAGTCTCCCCTATTGTTGCCCGGTACAGCCGTTAGGTTTTTTTTTGTAATGCGATGTACTAGATAAGTGGAAGTTATTTGTCGGTCTTTGCGACGTCTTTGGTTGTTACAGGATTAAATACAGGCTTTCGAAGTGCTTTAATAATGAGGGCCGTCGATCAACTTGTACTCGCTTCGAACTCATCTTCGAGCTGAAATCGGACCCTGCCTTCAATTTGCTATCGTTATTTATTGCATTACCGTTAACAACACTCATTAGTTATGTAATATAGTATGTTCATCTCGTACATTTTTTACGCTATATTTGCTCCGCTTATGTTGTAATATTTGTAAGATCCGACAAATCGTCCGCTTAATGAACTCAAATTTGCGCTCATCACCGTCTGGGAGAGCTAATCACTATTTGGGAACCTTGGCCGGCTTGCTTCCGGTCGAAGTCATATAAACGTCTTATTTTTCATAGATGCATTTTGATTTTTGATCTGTACTGGCCCAAGGGGCTTAACCAGCGTACATAAATCAAACAGTTAGAGACATTCACTGTCGGTTCCTTTGATGTCAAAATTCCGATTTGGATGACCTTGAACGGCTCCTGGGGGCTACTTTCCGATAGTACTAACAGATGGCGCCACTACTTTGTCACATATGATTGGTAGCAGAGCCAGTAACTGGCTCTGATTGGTAGAATTTTCTGTTGCCATCTGATACTCAAGCTTAGAAATACCCCCCGAGTTACTGTTCCAGACACTCTAGACAGGTTTCAACATTTGGCACGAGTGTCTCTACTTGTTTGATGTATGTACGCTGGCTTAATTCTGACTTTGACATGTCAAGCAAATAGAAGCGTTGAAGTGACTGGATTAGGAATTCTGCACTTGTCCTAATTGTAGCAACTCCATCCTATCTTGGCATCAACTCTACAGCACGTGTCTTCAACCTTGCATTTCTCTTCTTGTTGTTATCTTCAACAGGTACAATGTCATCAACTGAAGTCATTGATGGAGAGCTCGACTTCTGATGTTGCACAATTTGACCAAAATATTCGATTTTAAATGTAATTTCTTGTTGAGATCTCTATTGGGATTTCCAAGTATAATTTCATGCTTGCCTACTTTTTAGAAATCTGTGACGGAGCTAGCGCACAATACATTTCTTGATAACTCTTGGACGATTGATTTGCTTTTGATTCTTCTCACCTTCGTCATTAGCTGATTGCATAGCGGCATGTTTCAAGGACTGGTCAAACAGTTAAGCAACGTTTGCAGCGGTCGGCACTCTGACTGGTGTCGGTCCTACAGTGGTAGTAAAATTTCCTCGGAGAGCACGTTAAGCCGTCGGTTTCGGTTGTCATGTCGGCGATAGTCTTTAGGTTACGACAGGGATGCTCGCTCAACCTGAAAACTCTGACACCAGGTTTCATACCACAAGCCATAATATACAAAAAAAAACAACCTTGACCGTTGACATGTACGAAGAGGATTCTTGAAAATTTCTAGTATGTGGAGTGAGGTCCTTTTACGTGCCCGATGACGATCTTCTGTAGTATTTTTCCACTGCATTCAATCCATTTTTGTCACGATCCACTTCCTAACAAAGCAACTGAAGAAGAAAGGCCCAGGTCACTCTTTGATGAATCTTCTTTGCTGGCATCCTTCTCGTACAAAGACCTTTTCCCCCATGCAATGATTATATCTGGAGGATTCGACTCAATTATTGCATGCAGGAATAGTGCCGCTTGCTCCATTATGAACCTAAAGATTTCTACCCGTTTTGACCAACGATTGAGAGTTTTCAGTTCTTTACATAATCCACAGGCGTAGATTTATATAAGCTTCGTTTTTCAGAAACTCTTCTGCCACGTTTCAATTACTTTGGACAATTGTTACGTGTGAAAAGTGTAATTAACTTGTGATTTATTTTCTGTAGAAGCGCCTTCAATGGGACACGGTCGTTATGTAAACGCAGTGTTAGCATTTCGGATGTATTCTGTTTTACCGGCACTCGGAGCAGCTGTTTCATAACAAAATTTTGTTGTTGTTTGATTGGGAAAAATGTAGCGTTCTTTTACGGTATAATTCTGTTAGGTATGGCACCCCAAATTCACTTTTAGCTTCAGATTTCGTGAATTATTTTGTGAGAAAGCTTTGCTGACATGAAGGTTAAAGCCTTGGACACTGTTTGGGGGCGTTGGTCCACGTCTTAGAATGGGTTAAGAATACAGAATGTCCTTGTCGTATTGGCTGTTCGCTTGTTTAATTACACAGGGCGATTGTAAATTGCTCGTATTTCAAATTGTAATAACGTAATTTCAATGAGCTGATCCTTATCTCGGGTTTCTAGCGTCACCTATGGGGAGAAATACTTCAATTGCACGGTACGAGTAGTACGGTTACTTGCTAGAGAATTCTACTACAGACATTACCCGGGAGTACCCTTCCCGGAAGGCTTCTTGAATGATGTTTGCTGGCGTTGACTGCCTGCAGCCGCTGTTGTAAGCTGTTTGGGGTTTTTCGATTTACCTCTTGAAACCGCTTCTTCGAGCCCATTTGGGGCCATGGGTCATCACCTCCGGCATACGTTTAAAGCTCTCAGTTAAGCAGTGCAATCTAATAAGTTGTGTTTAATGATATCCATACCACAAACCTGATAAAATAAACCGTAACTGTATCTGATATAAAACGGCACCTTTTAGTGGTTCTATATTTGTTTGAGCAGTTATAGTGTACTAATTACTGTTATAATAACCTGAAATTTAGGTGCCCCTTCTCTTTTTAGCAGGTAACGCTGAATAACAACTTATAATATTTCTGTACTGGTTATTATGCATGCTTTGTTTAATAAATCTAATGCACATATTTATATCTTTCAGTGTCTGGGTTCGTTACTGCTACCTTCTGTATTTTAGATGTTTTCTTAGTGAATGCTGCGATTACTCTGAGTTTATAAGTTCCTGACCTATCTGAGTATATTTGTTGTAATTGAAAAACTTGTTGGCGCTCATGTTATTCATTCAAAAATTACATCATTTAAAGAACTGCACCCCGTCTCCTCTGCAGCCAGTTGGCGAGCCCTCAAATATATTCTCGTAGCGTTACAATCTTTGAATATACTTAGAAAAACTAGAGTGAACTACTTTGGGTGCTAACACAATTTTCAATTATTTTCTGTTGTCGGTTGGCTTTCTCCTAATTCTCGAACTCGTGAGTTTTTCTCCATGGAATGCACGAAATAGTAATACGTGTTTATTGTGATAAATGCATCATCTTCCTGTATTCTCTTGAATTGAGACCACCATTCCAACCACTCCAGCATCTTCAGTTTGATTTTGACTTTGCTCCATCAGTGTCAATTGTAAATGTACTCTCATTTGGTGTTGGATTTGAAACTTTTGGGCACTGGGCTGCATAGATTGATGTGAGTTCAATAACAAATCAGCCTGTTCTTTCTCCATGACTTGATCGGTTTTATTATCACCTATCATATAGTTCAAGCAGTAATGATGCTTGGCAGAAATTACAATTCAGTGAGTGCAATGTGATCTGATTTATGAATCTCACCTTCTACACCCACAACTGTTTTCCACGGGGTCTTCTCGTTAGCTTCCTTCTAATCGCTGCATATTTGTAGTTTCTCTCATTTTGACTTCCACGCTAAAAAGAACTCTCCAGTGGTTGCACACACGACGACAATAGGAGAAAATTGTTAAAACCAGTGATTGTCAAAATCGAAATAAAACGTCTACTGTGGTATGGGCAACTAGAGAGAATGGACGAAAGCAAAGTGCCCAAACTGGTATGGGGATGGACGCTCCTAAAAAGACCACCAAGAAGTTGAAGGAAATATGTACGTTATGCTGTGATTGCTAGAGGTCTCCAATAAAGAAATAGGAGAAGATGACGGCGATAAGAGCCGAGTATCATAATTTGAAAAGAAAAAAAATCGATACTTTTTTGTTATTCGGACCCATTCAAACTTCGATATCACTCTGGTGGATAGTTTCTTGGAGACTTTCGGTTTAAAGTCGGATGCAGTGAGTCACTTTAGCTTGATCATGTGTGTTGTAAACACTCTTTTCAGCGTTTAAAAAACACATCCAGATAGAAAAGTTTGAAGTGGGTCCGAATAACATGTATAAAATATATTGACCATCTCCAGAAATGCTTGCTAAAGTATATAAATTTTTAGATATCTTGAGATTACTGTTTGGAGGTTATATTTATCTCAAGTACGATTACATTATACTGGGCTCCATAGCTCAGTGGTTAAGCATTCTCGCTACTGATCTAAGGGCCGAGAGTTCGATCCCCGATCCCGGTGGGGTTTTTAAAAATAAAAAAAATGTGGATGAAAGCTGTGGGTCCCATGTTACTACGATGTGTAGCATGGAAAAGATCCCTGGCTAGGGTTGGAACTCCTTAGTCTCGGCAAAATTCTAAGTAGGATTAAGGTACCTGGTACTCTGCAGGCCTAGCCTTGTCTACGGGGTTGAAAAAGGGCCTACTTGCTTGACGTAAGTCTCCCCTCAACTGATACTAACTAACGAGTACACTATAGGACTTACCAAGACATTTGCGACATTTTGCTGAACATATCTTTGCTTTCATCGTAGAAGTTTGTCGTTGCACAGATCTCTTATCTACAATGGGGATGGGTTAATATTTTTATCTTAGTTAAAAACTTAGATTGTTTAATTATCAATTTTGATTTAAACATGCTTAAAAACGCTTTCTTTAAAATGACTCAGCAAAATCTATATATTTTGCTAATATGTCCCAGTGTCCCAGCTAAATGCTTAAGGGTTATTTGCATTTGAGCATCTACTAAGTGATGACAAAATGTATTATATACACATGGAACGGTAAAACATTAACTTTGCTATGGCCTTGAACGAGTAGTACAATTATGTGGAATAAAGAATAAGTTATAGGTTGAGCCTTCACCTGAATGTCTTTTTGAAGTTCTCTTATCTTGCTTCAAACACAAGCGATTGAGGTGCTGCAGAGCTACTGCCTTAAGGTCTGTGATCTAAAAATCTTGCCTTGAATCTTTGGTATAGAACAGCTTGAGATCTACTTACAGTGGCTATAAGGATAGAGTTTTGTTCTGCTTCCTGTAATTTGTCTATACAGTACAGTATTTCGTCCTTCATCTGATTCGCCTAAAAATATAACGGGTGTTTTTCTGGAAATCTTATTACGATACCTACCTGGGGGTCCACAGGGAATTGACCTTCGCGTAGTTTAGACACATAGCAGTTTAGATCTCTTATAAGCCTCCCCATCTTGAAAAAATCGTTCAGATTGTTTACTTTCAGTTTTTGTACTTACCGTTCTCTCCGGAATAAGATGCTGTTCAGTGTATCGCAACTCATGCAGAAAGCGCAATATCGTGTCTTGTTTATCGTAGCCCTAAAAATTAGGAAAGTGTAGGTGAGTATTGATTTTGAATTATCACTCGCGTGGAGTACTTTATTTTCCGCAAGAATGCTGGCTCGTAACAGCAGCCTGAGGTAATGCAGCAGCATGTCTTGAATTAGGTTGACCTGAAAATGAAGGTTAGATTCTAATATTGCATCAAATTTACGAGTTACGGTTGTCGGTGGGGCACTACGGTATTCCAGCTGCATCAGCTCGTTGATATAGTACAAGACTGCGTCTTGCAGGCGACCGATCTAAAAAGTTAGGTTATGTAACAAGCGTCTTTGCAAAGTATAGAAGCGTATACCCATTTATTCAAGCACATTTTAGGTGTAGAGCAATTGCGGTTTCCGCGCATTTTTGATGTTTTGATTACTATATTACAAATTTTGGAAGAGGTAAAAACACTCAAAAACGTTAATTTTGACGGTTTGGAAAGACAGAGGAAATTTTTATGTCAAAATAGGTTTTTATATTGTCATAAATGTCAATCTCATTGTATGTGTTTTTCTATGATACGGGTTAGTTAGTTAGTGTTATTTTTGGGGAGACTCTAGCGAGTCTAGCAAGTAGGCCTTTATAGGCCCTTTTTGCCAACCCCATGAACAAGGTCTAGGCATGCAGAGTACCAGGTACCTTTGTCCTACTTAGAATTTTACCGAGACTAAGGAGTTCCAACCTTAGCAAGGGATCTTTTACAGGATAATAAAATTCCAGAAAGACAGCTTAAAAAAATCTTTGAATATACAAATTTATTATACAGGGTGTTATTTAAGTACGTGGCCAAACTTCAAGAGGTAATTCTTTGAGTGATTCTAAGACGAAAAGTTTATATAAACATAGGTCCGGTAATGCTTCGTTTTTAAGATACAGGGTGTCAAACTTTTTTAAAAAATTATTTTTTCGTAAAAATTCCTGCAACCGATTTTGTTGAAATTTGTCAGTGTTATTTATGGTAGAAAGGGGCTAATTGAGCCCTAACTAGATTAAAATTATTAAGTTTAGTGGCGTCCTGGTGGCACCTTAACCAATATTTTTGACAAAAAAAATGGGCGCCACTGACTTCTTTAGAACTTTTTCGCATTAAGCAGCTAAAAATACAACTTTTTTGTCTCTTTATTTTTTTCGTATCTTGCTCCGTTTTCGAGAAAAAAAAAATAAAAATAACTTTATTGCATGTCCATGTACAGCAAAAAAACATTTTTTAATAATTAATAAAACACAAAAAATATTTTTTAGCTAGCATTAATTTTTATAACAATTTCTAAGACTAAAATAGACTATTGAAATGGAAAAAAATAACAGGTACACCTCAGTTTTTGATAGTTTGGTAGTTTTAATTTTGTATTATGTTGTCTCAGGGACATGCAATAAAGTGATTTTTATTTTTTTTCTCAAAAACGAAGCAAGATACGAAAAAAAAATAAAGAGACAACAAAGCTGTATTTTTAGCTGTTTAATGCGAAAAAGAATATTTTTTTGTCAAAAATATTGGTTAAGATGCCCCCCGGGACGCCACTGAATTTAATCATTTTAATCTAGTTACGGCTAAATGAGCCCCTTTCTACCATAAATAACACTGACAAATTTCAACAAAATCGGCTAAAGGGTTATTAAAATTTTTACGAAAAAATGATTTTTTTTTTAAGTTTGACACCCTGTATCTTGAAAACGAAGCATTACCGGACCTATGTTTATATAAACTTTTCGTCTTAGAATCACTCAAAGAATTACCTCTTGAAGTTTGGCCACGTACTTAAATAACACCCTGTATAGTTTAAGGCAGCATAGTTTTTTTTTCTACATTCTTCTCCCCTTCCAAATTTTTGGGTAGTTTCTTATTCGGTATATTTATTCAGACATTATTGTAGTACCTATATATTGTATAATTTGCCTGCTATAAAACGGAATAGCAGTACGCAGCAATAAAATGTAGTCACTACTGAAGCGTTGCTATCACCATCATCATCAGTAGCCTGTTATGTACATTATTGATAGTAGGCATTTGCTAATGTGCTCTTGGTATCCACGTCAGCTTCTATATCATCTTTATATCGCCGTATTATCTCATCGAAGGTCTTCATTTGCCTCTTTTGCATATGTACGGCTTCCAATAGTATGGCGGCGCCATCTCTTTATTTCGCTTCTCGGGAATAAAATTCGCTCAAAAGAGTCCGTCACTTCGTATATAGTTCTCACCTTATCACCTTTGTTTCCATCGTGTTTTGGGCGTCTCAAATATTTCGATTATATTCTATTTTATCGCCCATTTATCTACATCGTATGGCATCAATACTGAACAATTGAGTATTTACATTGGCGAATGTAAACTGTTTGAGCGTTTTATTCCGAGCCCCCCCCCCCCATATCCTGGTTACGTCACTGCCTGCCATATGATTTGTGCCTGTGTTTTTATATTTTTCGGTACCTGTTTGGTATCGTTAGGTAATTTTTCTCGAAACTTTTATCTCTTATCATTTTACTTGATTATATTATATCGGGACGCTGTATCTATGATCGTCTTTTACTTTTGTCAATAGGCTTCTCATTGTTGATAAATGCAAATTCAGAGGGACTCCATATTTGTAAAATATTACGATTATTATTTGCATCGTTAATGGTTGTTAGTACTATAGTCTTTTCTAAATCCTGCTCGTTTACAAGAATGATATTTAGCGTTCTTGTTAGTCTACTATTAAGTAGTTCAATTAGGTAACATCAGGCTGCTAGATGTGTTTTTCTCAATTTATTGTGACCACCTTTCGATCGTGCGTTCAAAAAAAAAATGTCCAGATGCTTTTAAAGTGTAAAACGTGTTTATCGGTTTCAGGATATTAAGCGCGTCGGTAAGAATGCTAATCTAATTTGATCTTTGCGTACTAATTCCGATATTTAGGCTGGCTCTCCTGCGTCTTCTAATAAACGAAAACCGCGGCGGCGTTGTTTTCTGCACAGTCGGCCGTGAACACCGTTGGTAAGAATGCTTCTTGTAGCTCAATTTCGCACACTAATTTGGATATTTAGGCCGGCTATTATGAGGCTTATTTAGTCTCCCGATTGGGCTTCTACAAGCTAGCCAAGAATTCCAGTATACCAGGCCGCCTCCTATCGCAGTTAGCGGCCCTCTTAACAGTTGTTTTCCTTTGGGATCCTAAGAATTATGCAGCCAAATCCGACTTAGAAGTCTGCTTGGACGAGATGCAACATACCAGGATTTCCCTTTCCGATCGCTGCACATTAGCAACGAACTAATTGTAATGTATATGCACTTCGCAAGGTTTTCTTTATCAACAAAGGTAAAGGCCGCAACTATATCAGTTCTTACTAAGGCCTTAAATACTCACACTAAAGCGTGTTTAATAACTCTTTTATTTAGTCAATTACTAGCGCTAAAGAGAGAGAATTTAATCGTTTCTAAATTGCTGAAATAAGCATGTACCCCTAACTCACATTTGCCGTGTCTTTTGGGCGTCTTGCACTTATGTCAATTGCTATGTCACAGGTGGTTATCCTTAGTTGTAATCCGAGCTAAAATTAGCTATTTTTTGACTTGAATACTTTGGAGTAAAGCTGTTAATGTGTTTGTATTATCCCGATTTTTAATATATTTTACAACTACATGTGCATGTAAGTTGGGTGACTCCACGCGATTAATTTTTGGTTTTATTGTTGAATATTAAATATTTTCTTAACTGTTACTGTTTGTGTTTTTTGTTGTTCGCATTACTACCATTTATATTGAGGTAAGAAGCTTACAAGGTAGGTGTTGATTTATTTTACTAGCTAGGTGTGTTTTTTTATGTTGTGAGTAACGACAAGAGCTCAAATTTTCATAATCCTACTGTTCAGTCTGTAGTATTTTCTTGCCTAGTCCTTTTACCACGCCATAGTCTGCCGAGAGTTAAAAGAGCTAGCTCAGGCCGTGTCCACCCGTCTTCTAAAGGAGCGATACACCACACGCATCACATCTTTGTTAGAAAGAAAAAGCGAGGTTGTTTTATTTGCATCGCCTGCGTTGATTAACAAAAACTGCGTTTTTATAAAGCCTTCCAGCTAGCTGAACTTCGCTAATATGCAAATTATGGCCACTTTATGACACTGGCGCTGGTTGACATCATCTGACAGATCACATATTTTTCCTTTACATGATAGTTTTTACACAGCCACAAAAATTTACCATATTTGTTGGAAATTTATGATAGGAGCCATTTTTCTTATCTCGATTGCCACTCGAAGGAATGCAACGAGACATTTTCCAAAACGTTTTAATCAAACACAAGCTTTCAAATTTGAAAATTAAATTGTCTTAACTAGCGCCACTGGACAAAATATGAACTATCGACATAAATGTCAAAACAGTCTAGCTGGCAGGCTTTGCACTAACATAACCTATCAACGCAAACTCCGTTTATTTGTATGTTAGTTCAATAATAGTTCAGTTTAAATTTTTTCGTGAAAATATTAATTTCAATGAATAATAATTTATTTAATTATTTACAATAAATGTTGCAAATGTCCACTACCTAGTTTTGAACACATTCTAACAGTTCCTCTCCCTTTAAAAATAAGGTCCTATTATTCTTCTTCGCCTGACATTGCCCAAACACCAATTTTTGAGGATGAGGAGGAGCGTCAGCAAAGAAATGTGGATTTTTTGCACCCCACATCCTCATTTTCTGAGAGTTTACATAATCAAATAGGTAAAAACATGCCTCACCAGAAAAGTAGGTTGTGTCTAGCATATGTTCATTAAAGACTCTCAAAACTACAGTCTCACAGGGAGATCAATTTCGTGCACATAAGTCAATGTATATGGTAATATGGTATATATAACAATCATTTCCTCATTTACCCATAAGACTGTAAGGATTTCAAAACTTTCTACTACATTTACATATAGGTACCATCGGTGGCATAAAAAACTGGTACAGCAAAACAACTTATTTTGAAAATTGTGTCAAAACTGACGCAAAACCTAACATTCTAACCTCGAATTTGACATAGACTTACAGTGCCACCAACAAAATTTTCAAAATAAGTTGTTTTGCTGTACCAGTTTTTTATGCCACCGACTGTACATTTAACTACATTGTATTAATTACTTTTAATATTTCCACCACTTTAACTAAAAACTCAATTCAGTAGAAACTTTTTCCAACTCTTTCCATCTTCTGATAGTCTTTTTGCCTCTGCCCACGTTTTTCCTTTCCTCTTGCCTATCGCTTTTGATTTCCAAATCTGTTTGGTTTGAGTTCGTCTCTCCATCGTTTGTAGATGCCCCCACCATCCAAGTTGTCTTCATTCAATGAATTCTTCTACAGATTCGATATTTAGTTTTCTCTTATATCCTCATTCCTGAATCTCTCTCTTTTTGTTAATTTAATCACTCTAATTAATTTATTATTAAGATTTTTCTCCCTCCATATTTTGTTTCTCGGCACCCGATCGAATTCCTTCTTCATATCCATGAAAGCTAAGTAAGCTGTATTTGACCTTGCCCTAATTTCTTTGATTGTAAACACATGGTCCTGTGGGCTTTCCCTTTCCGAAATCCACTATGTACTTGCAATATCGCCGGTTTCACTTCCTTCCTTCGACTTTTTTCTAAAAAAATGTCGAACAGCTTCATTAGGGTATGAAACCATTTTCGCGCCGCTTAATTGTTTTCTCCATTTATCCAATTATTTCAGGCCTGACCTGTATATTTTTATTTGAATTATAATCTATTGAATTTCGAATTTTTAAATTTTCCAAACCAGCGCATTTTGTACCTGGATTGAGTTGCTATGGTTAGCACGGTGCACTTTTGACCTGCTTTATCTGTTATCGCTGGGTTTTCTTGTTGAAGTGAACGTTTCGGGCCGGCACTTGTTCTTCTGGCCTCGGCCGACGCCTTTCGCGCGGTCGAGGTTTTATTTTTAATTAAATCAAGAGTACGTGCGCTCAACCAATTTTTACCAGAATTTTATTTCCAAGGGCTGACTATAATCAGATACGATGGCGTTTTTCTGCTTGCTATTCTTGTATTAATTATGTTTCTTTAGCTCTTAATTGACAGTTTTACCTGACTTAATTTTCAACACCGGCTAATGTCCTACCTAGCTTCTGCAATTTGGGAGTGGCTCTGATTCAATTACAGGCGCATCCAAGGTGCTTTTAACCACAGGGTATAGCAACCCCCGGCCAGCGTTTGCCTGTCAGCAACTTATGGGCGTTGGAGGTTCGAGGTTAACTTTTGTGGTGAATGCCGCATTAAAAGTGGATGGTCTCCCTGCTTTCAAGCTGATTCGGACTGGCTATTCCGGGATTAATATTATATTAAGTTATCTTCGATACATGAAGTTTAAATTCATACATTCCATAACTATCAGTATTTAAAGTTTAAATTTATACTTTCCGTTATTACAAACAAGTAAAGTTTAGACGCATACGTTCAATCAGTTTTAATATTTGAAGTTTAAATGCGTCTACTTAATTACAATTAATATGTGTAAAAGGAGCATTCACGTTTTTTGCCTTTAATAGCCTGAACAGAGGTTTTTTAAATGACAGCAATATGCATATCACTCGATTTATTTGTGGTTACAATTTATTTAATAACCTGAAAGGGGTTCTTGATCTTAGTGCGTGTCGCAACCTTCAATTAATTTTCACATTTCTATCATTATTACATTCTTTATGACCAAATTATTCTAATTATTTAATATTGAATTACCATTATAGACTGCTAGACTATTTAGCGTTAATAAATAAATGCTCACTTGTAGTTAGTTATATTCGAAACCATTTGGTTTCTGGCGCTCATTTGTTTTTTTGTCTTTGAACCATTTCCAGAGTGGTACAGTTGATAAGAATCTACGATACAAGGCCACCGAAATTGAGCTAGTTCGGCCTGCGCGGTAAGTTAAAATTTTCAGAGCTTCCGTGTAGTACGTACTTTAAGGAGGTTAATCTGCGATTTTTACTACCACTGATTATCTTATCTAATTAATCGCAGGTCAGCTTCTTTATTGTAACAGGTACTCAATAAGATTAATCCTCTATAATTGTTACAATCTCTTTCGGTATCTTCTCCTCCTTCCAAACTCTATTAAATATTTTCATTAATTGCTGAATTCCACTTTCTCCAATGCGTTAAACCATTTCTGTCGTAATACCATCCCTACCAGGTGTCTACTCATTTTTCAATTCCTTTATCGCTACTACTAATTCTTCCCTTGCGATTTCAGTCTCTTCTTTTTCTTTTCCTTCTTTTGTTATACTTATTGCTTCATCTTCAACTTGCATCGTTTCTGTTTCGATTACAAGCAGCTTTTGAAAGTATTCTTTCCATCGTTTTATAACTTCTATTTCATTTTTAATTGATATAATATATGCTTTTTTATTATTTCTGCGACTTTTTAGAACTTTGAAGAATAATTTTTGGTTTTCTTTACTGTTTTTTTCGAGTTTGTCTCCAAACTCGGTCCATGATTTTTGTTTAGATTCTCTTATTAAGTTTTTAACTTTTACTCTTTGCTCCTTGTATTCTTCATAATTATTTTCTACTCTTAATGTTCAGATCCCGGAAATTCAACAGGAAATATGTATAAGCAATATTGAATGAATTAAAGACGTGGTTCGTCAATCCGTTACCCATTTCAAAAGTAACATTCAACCATGAATCTCCGGTATTCTTGAGAAAAAGCTATTATACTAAACTCACTGGTTATAGATATTAACGATACAAGTTTGATTATGGCTGTTACAAAGAGGGCGATTCCGGTAGACTGGGATTGTTTGCAGTGGTGGTGTTTGGATTGAAACTGTACAAGAAGTGATAAGCAACGGCAGCTGTTACAGGGAGCCGCATTTAAATAGGGTTTCTAAAGGATCACGAGGCAGACTGCTTGTATTGATTCGACTGAAATGCTGTGTGGAGTGCTTCAGTGAGCTTAGAGGTACCTATATGTTTAAAAAAATCTAAAGAAAATAAGTCTTTAATAGTGAGTGAATTACATATTTGAAAGAATTACTTACTTTATTAGATATTTGATATAATAATATGTGTGAATTTTATCTTTGACAGTTGTAGAAATGTCATAATTTCTATTGTACTAATCAACTATTACAAATACTGATTTGATTATGCATGGACCTAACTTGAGTTGAGAGTAGTCGTTTTTAGAGAGCTAGCAAAAGAGAAATAAACAAAAATGGAAATTTTATGAAAGGGCAAATCTGGGAAATCAGTTTTCAGCCTTTGGAAACTTTCAAAATTGTATAATTGTAGGTATTTGCATTGCACGAAGATGCTTGCGTGTTACTTCCATTTTGCCAAATGGTTATAATTATTTTTATAATAATTAATAGAAAAAAAAGAGCCAGATTGAAAATACGCTAGAGGATAACCAGTACGTGTACGGGTTCAGGCCAAATAGAGTAGTTTAGGATGCCATCTTTATACTGAGGCAGATAAGTGAAACAACAATCAGAGAAGCAGAAGTGCATTTATGCTTCATAGATTTAGAAAAAGCGTTCGACAGAGTGAACAGGGATGACATATGGAAAGTTTTAATAGAGCAAAAAGTGGTGAGAAGCGTATAGAGCCTGTACCAAAGCAGAATAAACTACCTGAGAACAAGACATGAAGAATCAATACAGTTTGAAACAATAAAAGGAGTGAGGCAGGGATGTATTTTGAGTCCTCTAATTTTCTCCCTAGTGCTGGATGAAGCTATCAAGGAAACAAGAAATGAGGATGAACACTATGAAGTAGGAAACTGGAGAATATCAGAGTAAAAAATATTAAACAAAAATATAGACCATGTACAAAGACAGCCGGAAAATATAAACATGAAAGTCAACAGTACCAAAACAAAAATCATGGTAATAAGCAGAGAAGAATCAAAGCACAAAATAGAGCTGGAAGGGGAAAAGCTAGAAGAAGTATGCAGATTTAAATATCTAGGCTCAGTATTCTCACAGGACAGAAGAATAGACGAAGAAATAAAAGAAAGAGGAGGAGCAGCACGAAGATTCTTTAATAGGAAATAAAGAAATACCAACTAAAACAAAAGTGTAAATATACAAAAAAGTAGCAGTACCATTAATAACATAAGCTTCAGAATCATGGACAAGGGAAAGCTAACGAAACACGCTAAGCAGTATCGAAATGAGATTTCAAGGAAGATAGAGGGAAAAACGATAATGGACAGAGTTGGAAATACAGCATATAGATAGAAATTGGAAATAAAGCCAATAGAATCCAATATAGAAGAGGGATAAATGAGATGGTTTGGACATGTAATGAGGATGGGAGAGGAAAGAACAAGAAGGGTATTCGAAGTGAGGACAAAGAAAAAGAGAGGAAGGGGTAGACCGAGAAAAACATGGAATGAAGAGATAAAGAATGCAGTAGAAAGGAGAGAGATTAGGTGGGAGGAGACAAGAATAATGACACAGGATAGAAGACGATGGAGAGCGGCATGGAAAAGACACTAACAATCAACACCCAGCCTCACACTCGAAAGGGTAGAAAGGCTTAAAGATTAAATGAGTTTATAATTGTCGATGGTGCTACAACTACACCAATCAAAGGAGCCAGGATGTTGGTAATATAATTACATTTTTATCATAATTTTTACAAAACCTAAGATTCTAAGTGGCCCTCGTATAATTGATTATTCAAAGGTGTACCTAGCTGTAAATAAAACTAAATGGCAAGAAATTGAGTAAAAATGTATTTTTTTCAATTTAAAATTGATATTAGCACCGTGAAACACCATTCAATTTGTAACTATCGTGCTGGGTGTAGCAAATTATTTAAGACATTTTAATTCTATGATCTTTTGTAGATATTGTACATACCAAGTATGTATAATCTGTAACCTCATTTTACCTTACGGTGTAGAAGCTGGTGCTTTATGCGCTGACATCTGGCGATACAATGCTCAACTTGCCCCGAATTCGGGATACAGAGTTGGAGCGCGCTTTTGGTGCTTGCGCAGCAACCATTGTGTGAGGTGTCTTGCAAGTATAACAAAATAAAATAACCTATGAATATACACTTTTTTATTAACTTTCCATCTGTTTAACACAGTTTAGTTCTTAATATCTATTAAACTTTTATTATATAAAATATATAAGAGTAAACAACAATAAAATTAACTTACATACAGCGAAGTCTTTTGGTATCTTATAAAGCTAATCGTAATCTTAGAATACTAAAAATCACAAACGGTGAGACTAAAACTATGTATACAATGGTAGTTTTAAAAGGATAGAAAAATAATTATTCCGGGTGAAGTGCTTGGACGGCATGTTTTTTCTCTATTATTTAGTACAATGTAGAGTGTAATCTTGACTTATATAATTCACTCCTCATTGTGTGATATACATTTTGCTTCTCCACAATATCGGTGCAAATGTCACAATTTCTCGCCAGAATTTGATAGTTGTTTGCTTTGCATTCGAAGTCGTAGAGAAACCAACTTAAAAACAGCTTGTACATATCCACCACGTCGAGATTACATTTTCTTCACACTAAATTAATAAAAGCGAAATTATTACGACATCGCACCTACATATCTACTTACTCCCAAGTAAGAAGAGAAGAGTTGGTCATTTTTGCTATCATAAAAAATAGAAAATACAGTGCATGTGCAATAGCAAAAATTGCGGCAAATAGATAAAGCGATTCGCTGCAGTGGAATTCGTAGTCAGAATAATAGTACTCCTTGAACACGCTGAAAATCCAATATAACCCTAAAAACATTCGGTTATTCGAGAAGTGCCGAAATGCAGTTGTACGTACCTAGGACCATCCAAATAAAGTCGATTACGAGTAACAGGTATATAATCCACTTGATTATTTTCGTCAGCCTGGGGCGATTTACCAGGATTGCGACTCCAAGCATTATTCCGAAACCTCCTACAATTTGAAATTATAAAATAGATCTAAATAAACAAATAACATACACTTCACCTGCAACTGCAAGATAAATCGGTATTAGCCGCTGCGAAGCACAATTTTTCAACGTTGCCAGTCCGGTAATAAACATGGCAATTTTTAGGATGAAAGATAAGCCGAGGATGATGTTATTCAACGTAACTGGAATTATAATTTCATTATTGTGCAAACACCATTAAACAACTACTAACTGAGACGAGATTTTAAATTCTCTTCACTTGCTGCCTTTGCATGTCCTCCGCTTAAGGGCTGACCTAGACGCTGTGCTTCGACTTCCATTGCTTATAAATGCTGTTGAATGGAGATTCTTGGAGCTTTACACACACAATACGCAGTTACTGATGTTTACTTCTGAGGCGTAATTGTTAATTTACAACGTTTGTAAAAGAAGATTTCTGCAAAAGTTGGTGATTTACATTTTGAAGCTTGTTCAAGGCAACGCATCTTTGAGGTTATATTGTGTTGTTGATCGGTTGTGACACGACGCGCGAAATTCAATTATTTGTATGGCATTTCATAATATGATATAAAATAAACTATACAGGGTGCTATGGATAAAAAGAGTAACAACTTTAATAGGTGTTAGTACACATCACAATAAGACAAAAAGTTCCTATTATGAATTCGAATAAAAGTAGGTGCTTCTTATTTAGGCTGATAACACTGTTATATAAACACTTATTACAGAAAGCATCCCGTCAGTTCACGGCGCGGCGTTTGTATTAAGCCTGGTTTACACACTGTTCGTTACCGAAACTTAGCTGAAGGCTGTTTTACACTACAACAATTCTGTAGTGAAAATGCAAAAGGTATAAATAAAAACGAACACTTTACAGGAGGTTCGAAAAACTATTTTTCTGAAGATTTGAAAAAAACTATAGTTAAGTATGTATATAATAAGCATGGAAAGTAAAATTTTGTTGGATCGAGGCATCATCCGTAGAGAGGGTTTCAAGAGCACGAGGTCAGAAAGTAACTTTTTGTGCACATTATACCTACACATGATTTTTCTATGAGTTTAATTAAATAAGTATAAAAACTGTTTAATAAATATGATAATTTAGTACTTCATCAAAAATAATTCAAAACAAGTAACGCACAATCTTTTGTCAAATATTATTAACTGTCAGTTTGACAAAGCATTTAAGAATGAACAGAAAGTGTTTACCCTAGCATTTCCATAACAACGATTCTTACATAAATGGACTGTAACATTTTTTTAAGCCTCCAAATGTTATAAAAGAATCGACTTTCTATTAGCGAGTGGGAAACAGCTTTTTGGTGATAATTAAAAGAATCAAGTCGATTCATCAACTAAAGTTTGTTCTGCTATTGATTCTAAAACTATTTGCACTAAAAAATAAATAAATTGAGGACTTATACCGTATCACATTTCTTGTTATACATTTTTTGAAACAGCAAAATTACGTCTTTCTGTAAATTCTCAGAATTGATTGTTGGTGATGTGTGTGAATTATTACTACGATAAAACAGCATATGTAGACATAAACAAGAATCGGTAGCTTCGAGCCTATTCGAAGAGGGCCACCCACGTTTGGTGAATATTACCTACTTTTTACTAGGGTTGGGAGATAGGTACAAGTTGATAATAAATTAAGGGCAAGTTCAATTTTTTCATTGCTATGGGAAATAGAAGAAACTTTTATAGAGAAAAGTTACATCATTTTATTTGTCAAATATCTTAAGAGTACAAACAAAAATACCCGACTTCAGGTTAAACCGAAAATTTAATTATTTTTATTTTTCCTAATCGAACACCCTTTATTTTTTAAATCAATTTGATAGTGTAGAAAAGTATATTTAAAAAACTATTAACCAACTATACTGCTCCACAAATGAACTAGACCATTTGCATATATTGGTGCAATTTTTAAAAATATTTTCCAAAAGGAGAGTCATGGTATTTTTGGTACCCTTTCAGGATTGTGTCACTATAAAAAGCATTTCTTTTCATAATTTGGTTTAAATAGAACTAAGTCCATTAATAAAATATTATCATTTACAAATTTTGAATATTGCCCAAATGTTGATGGCATATTGCATAAAAAGTATGCCATATCGTTACCAAAAATTTGTAAACGTTCTGAGGAGACTAAAAAAACTATTAATTTCTTTTTTTTCGTTCTTCCTCTTATTTTTGTTAAATATAGTTTTCTTATATTTTTTATTTATTAATATGATTTTGTTAATGCGCCAGTTAATACTTGAGAATAGTGAAACTAAATATGCTTAATATGAGTATACTATAAAACAAAAACTATTATATATATTTTTTGTGACGGTAATGTAACAAATACAATTTTTATGGGTGGTCCAGTTCGTTTGTGGAGTAGTATATATAATCCTAAAGTTAATAATTTACGAGATATCAATACCAAAAGTATGCTATGTATACAGAAACATTATTACTAATTCAAGTGAAACTGATCGCATAGGGCCATGAAAAAAAATGACAAACGAATGCTCTATATCTGTCAAAATACGATTGTGTTGAATAGATCTGTTCAAAATGAATTTGTTTTCCAATCAAAAACGTTGAGAATTTTTCTGGCACAAAAAGTTTACTTTTAGCATATTCACGGGTTCTTGATTGGAAAACAAATGCATCTTTACTTCCTTTTACATTAAAGGAACTATTGGATTCACCCCAAAACTTCGAAATTGAGTTTTCAGCAGATCTTCACGTTTTAGAGTCCCCTGAACCCAAAAAACATGTTTTTGTTGATTGGTCTGTCTGTCTGTCTGTGTGTGTCTGCCTGTGAACAGAATATCTCAAAAACGAAAAAAGGTATGACGATGAAACTTTATATATAAGTTTTGTGTGCTATGTAGATGCGACAGCAAGCTTTTGAAGAGAATCGCATAACCGGAAGTAGATGTTTACTCTTGTAATTTTTCAGCTTTTTTCGATTTTTTCAAAAACGGCTTTAACGATTTTTTAAAACTTCACATTTTTATTAAATTTTTAATGTGTATTGAAGTGAGATAGGTGATTTTCTAGTTCAATAGTTCTAAAATGGTTTTCTTTTAATTTTTTAAATTTTTTATTAACTTCTATTTTAAATAGAAGACCCGGTATATTATTACATTTTTGAATTCAGCTTAAAATTCTAGAGAAAATCTATCTCTTCACCTAACGCTCTATTTTGTACCGTTTTTGTAGAATTTGTAATTTTTGAAAATTTTTGACAAATGCTTAAAAATTTAAAATCAAATTTTTGGCTAATTATAAGACCACTGTAAAAGGAAGTTGTGTGCGTGTATCACACACTATTTTCTTCAAAAGCTTGCTGTCTCATCTACATAGTACACAAAACTTATATTGTAATGGTCTTATGCCTGAGGCTCTACTCTGCTTGCAGTACAGTTTACAAAACAAGGCAAAAAGCACCGAGTTGGGGTGTTTTATGTAGCTGCAATACTAAGCTTAAATTTCATTCAGTAAATGCATTGGAAAAGAGATGCCAGTATTAATAAATGAATTGAGTAAGGAACGCAAAGGGCAAAGCTTGTTTTTCACATACAAATTAATTAAATATTAGGTTTGGGCAGAATGCATAGCCAAACCAAAAGAAATGAATAATCACAAAAAGGTTTGCTATGTGCAGGTGAATGAAGCGTAGATTTCAATATAGCTAAGTAGGTCAAGTTGTGAACAATCTAAAAAGGTATAAGAAGCCAGAAAAATAATAATGTTGCAACGAGCAATTAAGAAGGCAGGCATAAAGACATAAAATAGCAATTGCGAGAAGCAGACAAGACAGGATAAAGCAAGGGAAAAGTAGACAGCAAGACAAGAGAAAAAACGACTGAAAAGAAGACCGATGGACATCGAAAGCATTTAAGAAGAAAGTGAACTCTTTAAAATGATCAGTGCAATTACGCGAGTGAACAGAGCAAAGCAATAATAAAACATGTAGTGGCGCAAAGAGACATTTTGACAATTAAAAATGCAGACAATATTTTAGATATAAGAAAGGTTTAAATTTAATAATTTGCAAGTAAATTTATTTCAAAATGTATTTGATCTGAACATGGCTAATTTCAGTTTGTATTGTTTTAGATTAGCATTCGTTTCTAGTGGACTTCATCAGATAACAATTGAATAAATTATAAGATTGACATGTAGATTTGCGCTCCATATTTAATTGAAATTTTTAAATAATAAATAATCATTTTTATGTACAATAATTATATCATTGTGTTAAGCAAGTGGTCTAGTTCATATGTGAATGTTTGTGGCAATTTTCGCACTAAAAAAGTTTTTTATTTCACCAAGAGCATTTCCGAGGGCTGCGGTAGCGAGCTACTTCAAGATTACGCACCAGAATTGCAGCAGAAAATAGGGTCCAGAGCCAGCGTTTGCCACTGCGACGCATCAGGCAGAAGTGCAGGACACCGACCAGCAGTACAAACACCGGGGGCAACCGTTGCAGAAGAAGATACTAGCGGGGCCCCTTTCTGATCACCGAACGAAGACACCTAAAAGTTTAAGGTACTGTAATAAGCTAAATATCAGTGTGAGCATTCAGAAATTTGTGTGCATGCGAGACAATACCGTACTGAACAAGATTCAAGCATCTTCAAGTCTCCAGCAAAAGTGCTTTTCAAATTATTAACCAGAGTCCAAGTGTGAGGCTAGGTGTCGGCGTCCCTTCTGACGTCATAAGACAAATTAATTCCTGAAACAAATGAGAATAATAACCGCCAAAGCACTACTATTTAAATAAATACCTCTTCGAATGTTCACAAATTTGATTTTTAAAGTCAACAACGCTTTTTTGTAATTTTGACAGCAGTGCATACATTTGCGACTGCGTATTTGGAACTAATTCGGGTGGCCAGTGGCGCACCAGTTTAAGTAAAAATTCACAAATTACTAGGAATTCACCCCTGTTAATAGAGTTGATTGTTTTACAGAGCTAGCGTTACAATAATAAATTGCAGATAAATAAAATACGAAAAAGAGCATAATACTATTTATTTTGAGTAAAGTAAAAATAAAATTACAAATCAAGAATATTTTAATCAGTTTAAGTCTTACATTAAATTTAAAAAACCATATCAATTAACTAACAAATTTAAAGTGGAGCTTTCAAAGCAATCCATCTCAATATATAAAATTTCAACGCCATACCTCTTTTCGTTTTTGAGATATTCTTTTCACAGACAGACACACAGACAGGCAGACAGACACACACATAGACAGATCAATGAAGAAAATATGTTTGTTGGGAGCAGGGGACTCTAAAACGTGAAGATCCGTTGAAAACTCATTTCGAAGTTTTGGGGTGAATACAATACTTCCTTTATCATAAAAGGAAGTAACATGCGAGACCTACCAAGCATACAAGAAACAAAGGAAGAACGTCAAAGAAAATAAAAATATAGAAATTAATTCCAAGGTTTGCTACGTCTGAACTTAAACAACAGAAACCAAACTGAAGAACCTGTGAAACAAGCAACTGAAGGGCAAAAGCAAACCGAAACAGATCTAGAAAAAATTACTATGGAAGAGGTAATGGGTGCAACCACGAAGATTAAGAATGGCAAAGCAGCAGGCACTAGACCAGAAATGTTGAAGACAATCAGACAAAATGAAATTGTATTTTTACAAACTTCCTTAAGAACATTTGGGAAACAGGAACGGTGCCAAAAGATTGGAAGATGTGCATTATAGTTCCCATCTTCACAAAAGGGGATGATAGAAAATGCCATAATGATAAAGGTATTAATTTATTCGGTGTACTCTCAAAGTTATATGAGCGAATATTAGAAACTAAACTCGAGAAGAACATAGAAAGCGGTTTACTAGATTCAAAAAGTGGCACCAGGAAAGGAGATAGCACTCAAGAGCATGTGTTCTCTATGAAAGAGGTCAAAGATAAGCTATTAAAACAACAGAAGCCATCAAAAACCTATATAGAGGCAATCGAAGTTATGTAAGGATCTAAGGATAAATGGTACAGTATCTGAAGAATTAGAAACCGGACAAGGGCTAAAACAGGGCAGTGTAATAATCCCAACTGTGTTCTTGCTGATAATGGACGAAGTCATGAGAGATACTAGGTAAACAACCAAAAAGATCTTTATTGGACACAAAAACATGCAACGGATAGAAATATCCGAATGCGATTTTGCAGACGATCTCGTATTTTTCGCTGAAACCGAAAAAGAGCTACATCGTAATTTAAAAATCTGGACTACTGCAATGAAATCCAGAAATATGAAAATCATCGTTGAAAAATACAAAACTATGGTTATATCAAACACAAGAAGAGACACAAATATTTCTATAAACGAACACATAGTCGAACCTGTCAACGAATTTAAATATCTGGAATGCCAAGAAAAACAGGACAGAGACGAATGAAAGAATTGAAACTACAGCAAAGTTGGAATACACAGTATACACACTGAATGAAAGTTCCTTAAGTAAGAGGAAAGTATCGCGACACACAAAAATAAAAGTATTTATGGCCGTTTTTAGACTCAACTTACTCTGGGAGTCAGAATCCTGGACTTTAATAAAAAACTGACTAGCCGTATTCAAGCCATATAATAAAATATCTAAGAAGGGCAAAGGAGTTACCAGAGAGGCTAGAATCCTAAACGAAGAAATACTACAAGAGTTAGAAGCCGAATCAACGTTGAAGCTAATTGAACAAAATCCTAAAACGGTATGGACAAATAAGCAGGATGAAAAAAGACAGACAGGTAAAAATGGTATGGGAAGCAATAATAGTATCCAGGCGAAAACAGAGGACGTCCACAGATGACTTGGAAAAAAGCAGTGGAGAAAATCATAGAATGGAAAAGATACACACACAGCAAGAGGCAAAACGGGTAGCGCAAGATAGAAAATGGTATCGAGAAATAGTGTGTAATGAACAGTAAACATAAACCTCTTTCCACCAATTGGGAGAAAGGACTAAGGCAGTATACAGAATGCGGCAGGCTGCTAGGACCATTCTAAAAGCAAGGAGAATATGCATGTGGCCGTCGTGGTGTTTAACAAACGAACAATCAATGTACGATAGCGGTAGGTCGTTAGGATCATTATAAATACAAGGTATATATTCGATTTTTAATTTTTTAAATGCACATGTAAAGTCCCCTTGCTTTTGATATGGTCCTAGTGGCCTGCCGCAGCTAAATGCTCATAGGCTGCTTGAAATGTGAGATGTCTCGTTTCGCTTTAATTCTGCGTGGATTAACGCCAAGTTATTCATTCCGACCTTCTCAGCTTTTGTCGCTCTTTTTTCCATTCTATTCTAGTTTTTTCACTTTCCATGAAACTTTTTTACTGTGCGCTAACGCCTATCAGTTCTCCCGTTCGCTAACGCCTATCAGTTCTCCCGTTCTCTTACATGCGTTGTAAGGTGCAGTTTAAGGTACCTGCACGTGTCAGAAAGCGAAGAATTGAATACTTGTAATCTGTACAATTGTCGAGCTACGAATTTTCCGATTTTGGCTGCTCATCGACGCGTTTCGCAAGCCCCGTCAGGTAATTCCTGAGTTTACCGACCATTACACCAGTGAAAATTAGCCGGTGTGGATTTCGAACATTTTTTTTGTGTCCAATCTAATTTCTTTTGTTGACGGGCGACTCTTTGTGGCTAAATGTAAATAATAAGCTTTTTATGTACCGCGAAAATAATTGATTTTTATGTAAAAGCATTAACTGTAATGAAAGTAGTCGGCTTGATAGCCTCTATTTAGCCGAATTAATTAGCGATTGTAGCCAAGGTTGACGTGGGAATTTGACCGATAAGATAACAAATCTCTATATGAAAGTGTTGCCTTCGACAAGAACTTATAGATAGCATTCGCGAAGCGGATATGGATTCACCGCTATTACCTGTTGTCTCTAATATGTACATAGAGGCATTTGAAACCAAGGCTCTCGAAGAAACGCAGCTAAAATCGTCCTGCCTTTTGAGATATATAGATGATACCTTTGTCATCTGATCGCGGACCCCAGACATTATATCTCTTTCTAAAACACCTGAATTCTGTACACCCCAACATACAATTCACAATGGAAGTAGAGGAAAATGGCAGTATTCCGTTTCTAGACGTCCTGATAAAACGTAAATCAGATGGTAGTTTAGGACATGCAATCTATAGAAAGAAAACACACACGGACAGATATCTAAATGCTAACTCACACCATCATCCAATGCAAAAAGCAACAGTTCTCCAGACTTTGGCGATAAGGGCCGTTCGTATCTCAGATGCAGAAAATCTAGAGAGAGAAAAGCTATATCTGTTTGACTCTTTACAAAAGAACGGATACACAACTACTGCAATACGAATAGCGCCACACGGAGCATATGTTTACAAATGGACACATTTTGGAATTTGAGCACGCCGGAGTACTTATCAGAATACCTCACTAAAAACATCCAAACAATATAAACAGGGAAGATGGTTTTAAGCTTAGTAAAACGTGGACTCCTGTGATACACGATCTAAAGCATTACAACCACTGTGCGTCATACTGCCACGCACCACGGATTATGTTGTAATTGAACGACCAATCAGCGTTACGTCACTCCGCGCGCCTCGCACAGAGGACTATAAAATAGCGATGATAATTGCCAACCTTCGCAACGGAGACGGCACTTAAAGAAGAAGAAGCAACAGCTATCAAAGGTAATCTTTGATAAGATTTACTACCGGTCACGATATGTTGATCTTTATTCATAAATGAAAGCAATCAAACCTTTAAATAAAACGACTTTATTGGTAGACTAGTTTGAGAATCTACGCATCCACTGCCTTTTATGCTCCCGGTAAAAGGGCGAGGAAACCGAAAAACTAGTTTCGACTTACGAGTATATTCAAGGAAATTGACTTCAAGCAGAGGGGGTATAAGCTTTATAGTTCCTGCTTGGGAAAGTCTCCCTGTGCCAATTTTGGCAATTCCGACTTTTGTCGGATATTTAAAGCTTCTAAAATTCACCCTACCAATCTGAAATTTCGATATCATCTCATTTAAGTGACGTAGACATTCATCCGCCATCAATCGTTTCACCAACCACCCTAAAACTGACAAAGCAGCACTGGAGAATCTTTCGTTGTCAGCGTTTAGATCGACGCCGACACTCTTAACCAATCGTTGAAATACCGTTGTCCATTCTTCCTGATGAAATCCTAGGAAAAATCTCCCTTTATATCAGGTGCAGATATACTTCAATTTTGTCCCTCGACAATCTGGATGCTACCCCTTTTAGTTTTATTGAAGCTCAGCCGTCAACCACTAGCTATGCCCGTAACTCTCAGGAAACTTTTGGCCTCTATTGAGTCAAAGATACTTGCTTACTAAGTTGAATAAGTTTTATTAATTGAGTATTGGTATTGCAATTTACAGCAAAATTTTTAATATGTCATATGTACTAAGTTAAGTTTGCATGAGGAGCTTTCCGCCAATCTTGTGTGGTTTCGTAGGTTTGCAGTTGTACAATAAGTTTTGGGGCGGCCCAACCTCGTGGAATTGCTTTCCAGTTGAACGCCGTAAAGGTTTTTGCTTATCACACTGCGTGACGTCACTCGCAGGTAAAATTGTAAGGGATTGTCTTGTTACCATCGTTTGTTGTGGTTCTGACCTATTGCTGGTGCCCGCATGAATGTTATGCTAATAGAGTTTTTAAATTCACCATTCGATTTTCATTTGTAAAGCGAAATGCAGTTCTGCGTATTCTTGTAGTCAGATAAACTTGCTGAGTCAACGAAACGAGGCAGACCTAAATCCTGGAGCTGAGCACGCACATACGTACCTCCCGTCGGAACTTTTCCCGGTTTAAGTTCCTCATTACATCTCTGGTAGACCTACAAAAGCGGTGCCACTAAAAATTACACAAATTTGTCCTTGTATCTTTCCAGATACTGAAGTATTTGGTTGACTATCGCGAGTGAGTTCTCTTTTATTTCAGTCTACGCGTTACCTCTGACGCTGGGCTACTGGACCCCTCTAGCCTTGTTAGGTGTTATTAACAGGGTTTCCCGTGCAACATTATATCGGATTTAAATTTTAAGGAGTTTAAGCAAATTTTGTTCTTCAGAGTGTAATTTTTAGGATATCACTCAGACGTAATTATATATCACATCATATACAAATACTTTTCAGTCACTGACTTTAATAAACAAATAAATGACGCCATAAAAAATGGTAAAGTTAATCTATATTTTAACATCATTTGTTTTCTTTATAGACGTACTAACACGTCATATGATGAATGGTTTACATTATACTTATACGATTTTCTAAAAATCTTAAGAGTGAAACTACCATTGAGACTCTGTTATTGGTCATTTTAAAGTAAATACATTTGAAGACATAGGACCATCTAATGTGGAAGAGCAGGTCACAGGCTTCTAGTCCTCTAAGAATATACAATCTTTTTGATTTATGGATACCAGCCGATATCTCGATTTTATTTTAATAACTGTAAAAATTATAAAAAAATGAATAACGTATAAATTCGTTGTTTGGTGGCTCATTATAAGTTGTGATAAGTTCTTGTAACTTACGAGAGCCCTGCGCTTAGTTCTTAACACTCGCATTCCAAACATATTTTGTATATTTGCTTGAAATTCGCTATACTAGAAACAAACGATTTTCTACATCTTGATATCTTTGTTTAAAGTTGCTTAAAACTGATTTTACTCGATTGTTGTATTTTCAAATGCGACGCGAAGCGGGGTGCTTTAAATTTCCCGAGGACTATAATCTTGATTATGCACATAATACATGCAACGTTTTATTTTATTTTTGTTCTCAATATGGAAAAATTCAAGGATTCAGTATATTGGGCACATACTGTTACGCCATGGTTGTGCCAGAGCGGTGTGCTATGGTTTCTATGTATACTGTTAGTTTGCTGTATTAGATTGTTTGTGCCTGTTAAATTGCTTAGCAACTGTATATGCCATTGGGCTATAGAATATATATTACACCTACTATTGGGGACTAATAAAATAGCTTATTTTATTTTGGAACTATAATTCTGTTTACTGGACTTCGACATCGGGCGTAAAATGGCTTTTACTGCCCTAGGACCTATAAAATTGCTAAGCAGTAAAATAAGCTCCAAAAATGTAGTATATCAACACCAACAATCTGCATAGTAATCATAGCACACCAAAAATTCTGTCTGTACCTATAATACTGAATCCTTCAATTTTGTCCATTTTGAGAACCAAATAAAATAAAACGTTGTATGTACCACGTACCTAATTACGGAAAATTTAGAGCTCTCCGCTTCGTGTCGCGCTTTACTTGTTCACGTGTGCAATAATATATGCTTGTAATACATAAATAGCTATTATGGTTCCAAAATAAAAATAAAATAGATAATTACATACGCGCGTTAGTGGAAATAAATAACTATATAGTTAGTGAACCTGGATTATGTGCTTTGTTACGGTATTAAAACAACTTTACGACACCCACCCAAGGTGAGCATCGCACCACGGAATCAGTCCTGAAAAACTTGCACACTTGCCCTGAGATCTGCTAAAAACAGGCTAAAGGCCACGGCTGGAACGCTCAGGGAGTCGGACGTGAGTCACACGATACGTTCTGGGCAAGCGTGTTGAGGCATATATATAGGGTACGTCAAAATTATGAGGGCGCCACCAAGCCTGTCTTAACCCGGATAACCGGGCCTGGGCGGTTAGACGGGGCGAAGTATTCAAGACACTCCGTCGATATGATTACTCAAGAGTTGCAAGTTCAAATAACGATTTCGGGATTGCCTTATGCAAAGATTGTAATTAGGTGCCAATCCGGCCGCGACTACGCAGCTGTCTCACCCACCTGTACGCTCAAGGCTCCCTCGTCCCGTCGCACAATAATCATTACACTGAAGGGGCGCTTATCTGAAACAGAACATGCACAAGTCGAAACAAAACAATAGTTCCCTTAATTAACAAGGCATATATTGAATCACGGGTTACAATGGGGCAGCGGAGTGCGTCGCCCTATATATATATATATATATATATTATATCTAAGAAAACACCAGCTGGCGCACGTTCTAAACCTAGCGACAGATGTACAGAATACACAAGATAGCACTAGGCGCAAGCCCGTGCAAAGATACAGTCTAAAATTCGAAATGAATGCGCAACATGTGGGCGCGAAGCCTTATGCAACATACAGTAATGCAAGCCCTTGTAAATAGAAAATCGGTAATTTGAAATGAACGCACAGCATGTGGGCGCGACGCCTTATGCAACATACAGTAACGCCAGCCCTTGTAAAATAGACAGTCTGTAATTTGGAAATGCGGGCAAATATGACGACAGTGCCTGTAGGCACAAGAGACGTGACGGGCTCGCTCGCGGCTTTCCAAAACAACTCGCACACGGGACTCAATGCTCCCCGCGGGACAGGAACACTCGCGTTCACAACGGTAATCAGTTCAAAGACACATACCTTAATACGTAGGCGGTCGGGAAGCCTGGTACAGTTGAGTTGCGACAGGCTGCAGTCTTAGGTGGCAGGTACATTCGATATTCGACGGTTATAGTGATGAGTGGGTATCCGCCATAATGGCGACGTGCGACCCGTCAGGACGCGTACAACTTGACGACGAAAATGGGCCACTTTCGTTCTGCGGGACAGATTCTCGAATGTCGAGATGAAGGGGACGACCCCTTACTTACGGGAGCAGAAACTGGACTCAAGATGCACCCACGCTACGCCGAAACAATTCGGAGCTCACACAACCACCAAACGAACGCTTTCTGCAACGGGCTGCGATCAACTGCCCAGAGGGAAACGCTGCAACATGACACCTTGGTCGCGTCCCCACGTGACTATATCTCGGCAGCCAATCGTGAGGCGATAAGATGAAACAAATAAGTGCCGGTGACAAAGACAGCCAATGGCGAGGCGCCCAATAAAACAAATAAGTGCCGGTGACGAAGAGAGCGCGAGGCCTCGCAGTCACACCAACAGCGTAAATTCTAGAAGGTTCGGAAATCCTCCTGCAAGCGTTAACACCCGATTGTCAAAGTACCAACAAAGGGGTGCCCCGGATGACGAGAAATACTGCGGTTGAGGCCAAATATGTGCAAAATCATTATTATGGAATTAGGCGATGAAGCCAAATAAGTAACTAAAAGGGTTTAGCATACGGGCACGCTGCCCTAAAGCCTAGGTGGCTAATTAAAATACAAAATGACCTGACAGCTTCTATTTGTTAATTTGGTTGTGTTGAATTTTAAATGTTTACCGATGGTTAAGTTTGTAAAACGTACGTTAAACACAGATTGTTCTTCTATATTGCATGACGAAAGGGATAAACCTATGATAGTTCTTAGAGCATAGCATGTCAAACATTATTTAGATATTTACAAGACATACTCTGTACTGGTCGTAGTAAGTGTTAATTTTAGAAGATTGCCGATCTACAGCCTCATAGACCAAGTGGTTTTGGCTTGGAAAGCATAACCTCGTCGATGTTAAATGAGATTAGTACTCATTTGGTGGCTAACATTTATTGCTTAACTCTCGATGCTGTTTGACTTGACCTCAGCATGCGGATATGCAGCAATTGAACTAATGGAAGAGCAACAAATTGTTGGGCTTCAACTGCTGTTAAGGCAGTAAAAGGACGGTCATTAAAACGATTTATTTTTATTAGGAAAACAACCCAACACCGGAAACACAAAAGTTAAAATAATCAAATATATCTGTTAAATTTCTGGGCGAACTACAGTACCATAGAATTGTATAAGAGCGAGTTCCCTAGAATTACAGAATAGGGCGTAGTCCATCCTATACCTTCCTGATGGAATATGCGGTGGCAGTTGTGAGTCATCTAGAGTCCAGTTGCACACATGATAAGTTTTATTCTAGAAATGTAAGTGTTATTGCTGGTCGGTTGTTATAATAAGCATCGTAAGTTACCTTCTCTACATTACATCCAGTAAAGTTGCCACATGGACATCTGCCCAGTCCAGCAAAGTTTTGTCTTAAGGCAATGCAGAGGTTATATTGAACGCGCAGTGGAAATAATCGGTATTCATTGCTCATGAATTTATACGCTTGGGCGATTACCTAAGAAAAGTTTTTGATTAAATTAGTATTCAAATAACTTTTACCAAAATTCTACGTTTCCAGCATTTAAAGTAGCCGTACCTCAACATCTTTCACTTGACAGTTGATATTAAAAGTTATATTTACAGCCGCAGTGGTTCGATTATATTTAAAAGTAACGAACTTAAAATAGTTGCCACCCTCCTTATTATAACGGACCACTTCGAAATGTTCAATCCGACAATGATAGTCATTTTGCTGAAACTAATTAAAGGTTGGTTATACATCTATAAAATATACAATAATAATTACGTTAAATAGTCTACGTTGGCCATGTCCTAATGAAAACATTCCCAATAAAAGCGACAGCGTCGAATACCACATAATCTTTGTATTTTTTGATAGACGAAATTAAAAACGAGTTATGTAAGTTGTTGCAAACTGATGTATAAACATGAAATGTTTGCTGCTGGAAGTCAGCGAATATACTGACATTTTGTGATGATACAATCTCAGTTAATACTGCATAGTACAATAACAATATAATTTCCTGGTACATAATTTGCAGTTCCGCTGGTAAATCATCAGTGATTTTATTGTGAACAATGATGCTATCTATATATTTAACGACCTAGTCGTAGACGATGGAATTGCACGAGATCAGGTACTTTCGTTGCATACACAAAAGTTTTTGATGATCCGACAGGAAAAAATCCATTAAGTCTGACTCATCTTAATTGATACACATGATCAAAACCAGCTTTTCTGTGCAAATTAAAGTCAACGAAAATTCCATCCTGCATGAATCATACTTGGCAAAATTTCCTCCAAAATATTAAAGTACAGTAAGGCAATCGTGAGCCAACAATGCCAGACCAAGCGTTAAATGAAAATCTTTGTCGAATTTCCTTCACTCTAGTGGCATATAAATATTAATCAGAACAAATGTGCACATTATGAGAAATTGTAATTTCCTCTCTTGAAAAGCTTTCTTCATAATAAATAATACACGACTGATAAAATTTGCCACATGGGTGTATATCGTTACAATAACCATGTATAGAATTTGTGCCTGTGACGACAGCGCTATTCCAAATTAGTATTTATATGCATAATAATACTTTTAACGAGGCATGCCTTTTATGTATTGTCGTTTACATATTTACCGCCAAGCTCGAATATAGAACCGTACAGCGCTCGAATCTATCTAAATCAAGAAGCTCAAAACAATTGAAAGATATAGGATTAGTGAAATTGTTTAGTCACAGCGTCATTTCAAAGTTGTCAAGTCGCGTACGAAAATGAATTTCTCTAAGGAAAATGTTCGTGCAATAATTTTCTACAACTTTCGAAGAGGACTAACACGACTGCAATGTTTCGAGGAGCTGACTTCAGTGTTCAATGATGAGGCCCCATGTCTTAGAACCGTCGAACGCTGGTATTTAGAATTCCAGCGTGGACATACCAGCCTTAGTGACAAATCTCGTGAAGGACGTCCAAAAACCGCCTTTACTGAAGACAACATCGTTGCTGTGAGACAACTAATCATCGAAGACCGTCATGTGACATATCGTGAGATTGAAACATCATTAGGCATTTCAGGGACAACAATCCAAAAGATCCTGCAAGAAGCGCTTGGTGTGAGAAAGCTGGTCTCCCGTTGGATCCCGCATTCGCTTTCTGACGATCACAAGGCGGCTCGTGTTAAATGGTGTAGGAAAACTCTTCAACGATTCAACCGAGGAGAGTCAAATCACGTCTACGACATCATCAGTGGTGATGAATCGTGGATTTATGCTTATGATCCTGATTCTAAACAGCAATCGACCGTCTGGGTCTTCCAAGATGAGCCAAAACCGACGAAAGTTGTTCGCTCCCGACGCACTTCAAAGAAGATGGTAGCCACATTCGTAGCGAAAACAGGTCACGTTGCAACGATTGAACTAGAGGATCGTAGGATGGTTAATGCAGAGTGGTATACCACAGTCTGTTTACCACAAGTTATCACGGAGCTTCGTAAAACCAACCCAAAGCGACGCATCATCCTGCATCATGACAACGCAAGCTCACACACCGCTCGCCAAACAATTGAGTATCTGGAGCAGCAAAACGTAGAAATTCTGGACCACCCTCCCTATAGTCCTGACTTAAGCCCTAACGATTTTTTTACTTTTCCCAAAAATTAAGAAAAATCTTCGTGGTCAACGGTTTCAGTCTAGTGAAGGAGCAGTCGAAGCTTTCAAATCAGCGATTTTGAGTACCCCTACCTCGGAGTGGAATAAATGTTTCAAAAACTGGTTCGAGCGTATGGTAAAGTGCATAAAATATCGTGGTGAATACTTTGAAAAACAATAAAATGTATATAAGGTTTAAGCTGTTTATTTTTTTCTCAAACGACAAAACATAAAAGGCATGCCTCGTAAATGTGTACATCTCTAATACGCCACAATCAGCACTGAATCTGTTGTGCGCCCGGATTGAAATTAAATCAAAGAGCTTGGTAATGGGCGATAAGGCGTACAGCAGAGTTTCGCGTAATTCCCCTAGAAAATAGTCCTGATAAAAACACCCAGAAAGGTATAAAACGAAAACACCCAGGCTGCTAAAAACGCTTCGATCCAGCCACCCATCTAGTCAGCTCTAACATGAAGAACCGCCAACTTCTAGCCCCTCTGGGTTTAGCCGAAGCCGCTAGTCCGAGATCTAGAGCTGTCCGAAAAAGCTGTCCAGAACCGTAAGAGGGTTTAGTCTCTAGACCTACCTAGAAAACCTGACCCTGAACTCCAAATCTCCTAGCATACTTGTGTGGCGTGTTGAGGTTCAGACCCTACAAATATTGCCTTAAAACTGTCCAGGTCGTTGTAATGTCATTTTAATTTTATTTCGCTCGATATTTTTTTTAGTACGGCCCTGTGGCCCCGAGCTTATAATTAAATTTATTCCGGCAGGCATTGGAATACCGCGACGTGCATATTCCTTTGGTAAGCAATTCCTTAAAATACTATATAGCGGATCGCTTGAGCAAGGCCAAGTGACTTTCTTTCTTCGAAACTAGATTACAAAACAATACCTTTTTGGCTTCTCGAATTACGGCTTCCAAGCTTTCTGGAAATGTTTAAATTGACGGTTAAATGTTCTGGATTTTTCCTTTACCAAATACATACGCAACAACTTGAGATCATTATGGAATTTTCCTTTATGCGTTGTGTCTTGTGCACTGTTGCGGTGACGTAATTCGCTGTCGTTTCCTTATTGTTTGGTCGGGGTTTCCCCCGAGTTCTTTGCAAGATTTCTTTTTAGTGGTGCAATAATGGGACAGAAAATTTAGCTGGTAATGGTGGAAGTGAGATGGATTCATTTCGATGCTGGGGGCCGTTATCAAGCCCCGTGCATTCAGAATTAATTGTCACCCAGCTCTCGAGTACAACAAACGTGAATGAATTGTGACCGCCGGTCGCCGCAAAGGCGATCGGCGGGGCTCCTTGACGAACTTAAAATTTCCTAGTGAGAAGAATTGCATCTGCAAATCCTGTTGGCGTCGTGCCACCCGTAACGCTGCCCTTTTGACATCTCCTGTGAGGAAATTCTTCATTTCGGCCGAATTTCGACTTCAACCTTGTGGGTGCTGCCCTCGTCGCCTCTAAGCCTCATCAGGTCCGGCTCAGTCACCTGCCATTCCCTAAATAGTATGTGATCTGGCTGAAGGTAAATGTAAAATTTGTACTTTTCTTTATTAAATGTAACACGAGAGTGCCGCGAATATCTATAGTGTGCGCCGCATTTTATGGAACTTTTGCACTTGCGAATTCATATCGCCTTATTTGTGTATAGTTGATAAAAATATCCCTGTTATTTCTTTTCCTTGTGTACTAGTTTCTTGTTTTGTACCCTAGTAGGTAAGTTAATTTTGTCTGGGATCCCCTTTACATTCAGTTAGGGTGTAAGGCTTGTGTATTTAACTTGAAAGTCTCTGTGTGTTATTTGGTCAAAGACAGCCTATTTATTGGTAGCATTATAAGAAACCTTTGGTCTTCAACCAACAATGGCAAAGGCCATTTGTAGCCAAGTGTAAAGCCAAAACATGTTCTTTGATTGGTCAAGCCTTAAAAATTTCGTCTTGAATTAAGTCCTAAACCATCTAGGAGGGTGGCCATTAAGGTAAGCCATTTGATTTCACGCCACTCTGTGTTTGTACCAGCCGGCCTGGAGGGAGCTTGGTAAACGCGAAGAGGCAGTTTGCAGCGATTCTGGCGAATTTCTCATAGCTCCGTGACGTTTCTCGCTTTGGCCACGAGAGCGTTTCACCCCCTAAAGTGAGTGGCGCCTCGAGCAATATTATTTTGAGCAAAAGTATAGGATAAGTGCCGTAGGTTTTGAGTGAGCTGTCGAACCACCCCCTCTTGATTGAGCTAAGCTGAGGGTAACAGGAACATCTCCATCTGTTCCGACACATTTTAAGATCTGTGTTATTGCGAAAACCGGCGAACCCTTCACTTTTTTCCCGACTTTGCCTTTTAGAACGACCCATGTCGATTGAGTTAAATTATGCTGTATCATCGTGTTTTTGGTTGTTGGGTTCAGCACCTAATCACAACCCCAGAACAACCTTCAAATTAAACCTCGTGGCATGTTCGATTTAGCACTTCTTACTGCGTCCCTATGGGCCAGGACTCCAACACGGAGCCCTAGAAACGGAAATAATACGCTCCTGGAGAATTTTCCAGCTTTTCTAGGATCTGCTCTTTTGCATTTGGATGTAATCTGCCGCCCTCTCGTATGGTGCCAGACGAAATTGTCCAGTTTGTCTTCAATCTTAATGTATAACGTAGTTAAAGAGTACATACTTAAAAATTATGTTGCATTGAGAAACATTATGTCCATTTCTGTGTATAGAGCACAAGCAATTGTGTTCACCTGAAAGATGATAATTCTGTTACGATAACTGTCCATAGTATTAATTATTTACAGAGGGTGTTTAATGACTGGAAGGCTTAGTCCTACCTAAAAAGATCTTTTATGTCTATTATATGTTTAATATTATTTAATTATGGGATACAATCTATTTATTAGGTGTTTAGAAAGGAGGTTATTTTACTCAGAATCGGATAGTTGCTTAAAGTAATTATTTTTAACACATTAGAAATGGCGCAACAACTGTAGCGTTTTACGTATTTAATAAATGGTTTTTAGGAATGACTAACTCAAACTTTTCATGGTAATCCCAAGAACTGGAGAAATTCAGATTGTTAGGTTGTATATGTTTATTATCTCTAATATTGCACGTATGGTTTACCGTTAATTTTAAATCTGCTTTATGCACCTAAGCTAGGTACGTACCCCCCCCCCCCTCCTCGTGTGTTTTCAGCACTCTGCAGCAGTGTATCAATATTAATTTCCTCTTTAAAATATTGCTTTACACGAACACATATAAAAGTTATTTTCATTGCGCTACGTGACGTCACGAGAAGCAGATAGATTTCTTAGAAAATGTTTTGGTTAACCTTCTTTTGCTGTGGTCGCAGCTGCAAGGGTGACCCGCTTAAATGTATTTTTATGAATGTTGGAGTTCTCAAATTTACTCTATGATTTCATGTTGCAAAGCGCAGTGCAGTTTCCCGTATTTTTAAGGCAAATAAGCTGTTTCAGAGCTTTCGACTATCGCCGAGAGGTTATCCTAATGCATCTTTCAATTCCATTACTGAAATATAACCCACCAGATGGTGCTCTAATAAGAATTACGCCCATAATTTCCAAGATGTAATTGTTTTGGCCATGAATAACTCTAATCAATATGTTTTTCTTCTTGTGCTTGAAGAGGGCAAATCGCCAATTTTTCGGCTGTTCTTGAGATGTTAACTGCCAAATGCCGCGTTATTTTTGTAGTCGCCTCCATGGTGCTATTATGCTGTGATATTTTCCGTTGCGGACTATTTTGGCCACTCGACTGTCTGATATTCTGGCTACATAATCATTCCATTTGCGCTTTCGTTGGTTCACCCATCGTGTCTTCTATCTTGCCTTTATCCCTTCTGCGTGTGCTGCTATTGTCCATTGTTCTCATTTACCTCTTGGTTGTCTTGTGGTGTCGGTTCCAGTTTCGCCCCATGAGTCAGAATTGACGGTACACATGTTAGGTACATTTTGGATTTGCAATCGATCGTTAGGTGTGTATTTTTTCAAATAGTTTCATGTATGCATATATAATGGCTTGCACTGCACGGGCTTTTTCGTTATGATCACTAAATATGTTGTTTTCTGAAGAGACGATTATATAATATTTTTGGCCTTGGTTTTAAAATTGCAGATTAGCCGGTTGAAGGTCGTTTTCTGTTTCGGCTATTGGAGCTGCTTTATCTGTAAAACGAATTGTGTTAATCTTATTGTTACCGAGTCTGTATCCGGAGTTGCTGGTTTTGAGGGAGTTTAGATTTTAGTGATGTTGTTGATATTTAGCCTTTGAGTATATAGATGCGATCTTAGCAAATCTTTTTTTCAAGGATTGTTAAGAAGTCTTTCTGTGTACAGACACATCAATAAAAAAACCAATTAGGGTAGGCTGTGATATGTGTTATACGTTTGTAGTACTGAGGTGTATTGTCAGTCTATGTCAAATTCGAGAGTAGTATGTTAGGTTTTGTTTGTTGTTTGACACAGAGACTGACGTAAAACTTAACCTACAAATCTCGAATTTGACATAGACTGACAATACACTTCAATACTGCCAAACGTATAACACATATCACAGCCTACCCTAATTCTATTTTTTTATTGATCTGTTGTTATAAGGTCTAACGCTTTTATGAGATCCACAAAGCAGATAAAAACTGATTTATTATATTGAAGGAAACTTTTTTGTAATTTGACGTCTAATAATTATTGCGTCCAATGTGCTCGGGGTTTTCTAAAGCCGTAGCTATTGTGCGTAAGAAGCATTTCAATACAGAGATATGCAGGGTTATTCTCTTGTAATTTGATAGATTCTTTATCTCTCTTTTTAATTAGTGGGATGCAATACTGCTCTTCCATTCGCTTTGCCTTTTTTCTTCTCTTATCATTGATTTATATATATTGTTTATCTCCCTGATAAGGGTTTTCTTCACTATTTGATGAATATATTATTTCGTTTTAGTTTGATATTTTTTAACTTTTTAGTCTTGTTACTGCACTTCTGATTCGTTCTTTTGTGGTTATCCTTTCATTCAAGTGGTGGGGTCTGTGAGCACAAGTAAAATTAGAAAGTTTTCAAATAACAGTACTCGTATGCACTCTGCCATTTTTCTTCTACCGCCATAAAGTGTTGAAAGATATACTACCATGGGAAAATTGTATTGAAATTACGTAATATCTAAGTGGAAGGGATGCGTCGGACCCCACAGACGCCACCCGTTGAACAGTGTAGCTGAATTTGATATGATCAGGTCAGTGGAAAAATTTATTTTATTATATATCGGTATCTCGGTACTTTGACTGTGTGATTACTATGCTGAGCTAATAAGTAGGTAGATCCTCTATTTAATGTTCTTTCCTACATATTCAGTGTAGTATTAAACATTTAAATTTTGGTGCTTCAGAAAATCATGTTCCTGACGTAAAGCAAGGCTCTCTTTGCCATTTTTGGGTGGATATGTCAACTACACACAATTGAGATCTGCAGCGACTGCAATGAAAAAATTGTTGGCCCAGTTTGAGTGCCGCCATAATAGCAAATAATTACATTTCAAGCATATCAAATATTATTTTATCGCATTTCATTTGGTAATGTACTACAGTTCTACATTCAAAATCGTTTAGAAATGTAGTACTTTTTTGCATTTCAACACTTTTCTGCATAGCAACGGCGATTCGTTTTACGTTTGGCAGTACTGAAGTGTATTGTTGGTGGAACTGTAAGTCTATGTCAAATTCGAGGTTAGCAGGTTAGGTTTTACTTCAGTTCTGACACAAACTGACGCAAAACCTCACCTGCTAACCTTGAATTTGACATGGACTGACAGTGTCACCTACAACTTCAGTACTGCCAAACGCATAACATCAACTGGAGCTGCTTATTGTGCTTTAGTACATAGAAACGAGTTCTGCTCAGCTTGGTTATACTTTGACATTTAGTGTCACTTTTATGTAAACATTTAATATTTTACATTTCTTATAAAATGCGATAAAATAGTATACACAACACGTTAGAAAAGTGGTTTTACCAAACTCCTATGACCGTTTAAGTACTCGCTAACGCTCGTACTCAAATCAACCATACTTGTTTAGTAAAACATAATTTTTAAAACTTGTTGCGTAATATACTATTATAAGATGTTCCAGAATTGTGTTAGTTTAATTTTTGCAAATTTTATAAGGTAGCACTGGCCATGATAATAATTTATAAAACGGTATTAAAAATAGTGTTAACCTTGATTTGAAGAACAAAATGTATCTGGCGAAGTCAGTTTCTGTGTTTCAAATTTAGATTATGGACAATTAGTTTGCAACTCTAAAATAAGTTTGTGTAAATATATCTATTATATACAAATCGCTGTTTATATATCTCTAAGTAGTTAATGACTTTTGGATTACAGCAATAGGCACAGTTCTTAAATGAACTTTAAAATATTCTTTTGCCGAACTTCGTGCTTTAATTTCTATAAAGGTATAAAGAGACGATATGCCAATGTGTTGACAGTCAGTAATTTATAGCGTTGTAAATTTTTGAACCGCTTTACATCTTACACATTGTAGTAAACGACTGAAATAAAATCAGTTAATAGAAATTTCAGCATATCTGTCGAAGACTCGTTTGATTTTTAAGAAAAATTAATTTTAATTTCTGTTAGCAACATGAATCAATAGGTGACTTTTAATATAATTTACTATCGGTCACGTTATGTTGTTCTTTATTCATAAGTGCAAGCAACGAAGATTTTAAGTAAAACTAGTTTATTGTTACTCCAGTTTGAGAATTTACGCTTCCACTGCTTTTTATGAACGTGGTAAAGAGGCGAGGAAACCACAAATCAATCTTCGACTTAAGTTCAGGGCAATTAACTTTTAGCAAAGAGATTGTAAGCGTTATAGTTCGTGCTTGGGAAAGCCTTGGCGTACCAATTTTGGCAATTATAACATTTGTCGGATATTTGTAGCTCCCAAAATGCAGCCTACCAATCTGAAATTTCGATATCGTCTTGTTTAAGTGCCGTGGACTTTTATCCGCCACCAATCGTTTCACCAACCACCCTGTAAACTGATGAAGCAGCACTGGAGAACGTGTCGTTGTCAGCGTGTAGATCGATGCCGACACTCCTAACCAATTGTTGAACTGCCGTTGTCCATACTCCCGGATGAAACTTGGGGAAAATCGGCAAATCCGTCCCTCGACGATCTTTGGTTTTATTCAATCTTAGCCATCAACCATAAGCTTTGCCCGTAATTCTCAAGAAACTTTTGGCCTCTATTGAGCCAACAATATTTGCTTAGCTCCGCATCACTGCCATTAATTTACTGCACCATGCTAAGTTGAATGTGTTTTACTAATCGAGTATTGCTAGTGTGAGTTACCGCAAAATTTTGAATACGTTATGTGTATCTAAGCTTCCATGAGTAGCTTTCCACCACATTTGTATGAATTTCGTAGATTGGCAATTGTGCAATAAGTGTTGGGGCGAATAAAAGTGCCCCCTCCCTCTCCTCGTGCAATTGTTTTCCAGTTGAGCACCGCAAAGTTATTTGCTTATCACACTGCGTGACGTCTCTCACTGGTAAACTTCTAAAGGATTGTTTTGTTACAATTTTTTGTAGTGGTTCTGACCTATTGCTGGTGCCCGCATGAATGTATTATATAAATGTTATGCTAATAGCGTTTTTAAATTCACCATTCAATTTTCATTTGTGAAGCGAAATGCGGTTCTGAGTCTTCTTGCAGTTGGATAAACTTGCAGAGTCAACGAAACGAGGTAGGCCTAAGTCCTGGAGCTGAGCACGCACATACCTACTTCTTATCGGAATTTTTCCCGGTTTAAGTTTTCCATTACATCGCTGGTAGACCTATAAAGGCGGCGCCCATATAAACTACACGAAGTTGTCCTCGTATTTTTCCAAATACTAAGGTATTTAGTTGACTGTCGCCAGCGAGTTTCCTTTTTTTTTCAGTCTACGCTTCACCCCTGAGGCTGGGCTACTGGACCCCTCTAGCCTTGTTACGTGTTATAAACAGGGTAACCCCTGCAACATTATATAGGATTTAAATTTTAAGCAGTTTAAGCAAATTTTGTTCTCCAGTATGTAATGTTTAGGGCATCAAGGGACATTTGAGTTCTATTCGCTCGTCTATCGTCTTCCCGAGAAGAGAGTGGTAATTTTCAGAGGTATTGCTGTAGCAACGAAATAAGAATACTACCAAGTTTAGAGCTAGCTAATGTCAAAAGCAATGTAATGATTGTTTTATACTCGATAGTGTAACAAAATGATATAATGAAACAATTTTGTTGAATATATAATAATTTTCGTTGTTTAAGATTGCTCTGATTATGGTTAGCTGTAGAATTTAAACGTAACATATCAATTTTTTGTTTGAACTTCATACATATAATGGATGTAGTCGGTAGAATCTGTAAATGAATATCCGCTTTACTAGAAACTAATAAATAAAGAAGCGGATTTTCAGAAAGGTAGCCATTCAAAATCATAAAATATAATTATCTGTCTTTAGTTGGTGTGGATTGCAATGCAAAAGTAAGAAATATTACGTATGTATAATACAATAACATGTGATAAACCGTTTATTAAAAAATGAAGGGTCGTATAAATTTTATCTTATATATATTTCTAAAAGTCCTGACTGACTGACTCATCAACGCCCAGCCCAAACCCTTGGACCTAGAAAGCTGAAATTTTGCACAGAGGTTTCCTTTATGATGTATACAAGGAATAAGGAAGGATATTTCGAAATTCAACCCCTAAAGGGGTAAAATGGGGGTTCCAATTTTGTATGGAAAAATAATATTAAATAGACATTTCGACTTGAAACTTCGTAGGAGTACTCCTAAAAACAAATAAGCAAACACGTATTTCGTGATTTTCCGAAAATCAACCCCTTAGGGGGTGAAATGGGGTAAGTAAGCCTAAAAATCGATATGGGTGTCGTTATTGAGGTTTATTGGGACGTTGACACCAAGACGGTGAACATGACATAAGGGAAGAAACGGGACGGGACGGGACTAGACTGGACGGAACGGGACGGACTGGACGGGACGGGACTGAGCGGGACGGGACTGGACGGGAAGGGAAGGGACGGAACGGGACGGGACGGGACGGGGCAAAGCGGGACGGGGCGGGGCGGGGCGGGACGGACGGGACGGAAAGGGAAGGAAAAAGATGGGATGGAAGGGGAGGGGTTGGGATGGAAGAGGAGGGGCGGGACGGGACGGGAAGGGACGGGACTGGACGGGAGGGAAAGGGGCGGGACGGGACGGGAAGGGTCGAGACGGGGCGGGGTGGGGCGGAACATTATTTAATACACAAATAACGAACCTCGCGCGAACGAAGTCGCGGGTAAAAGCTAGTATTTGAATAAAGCTAAGGAAGAAAATGCAATAAACCAGCTATTACCGAATTATTTTCTATGTGGCGCTATAGAATCAATCGGAAGCGCTATCCAATATTGGTTTTAAAATTGGAATTATATAAGAACATCTAATTTGGAAGAGCAGCCTTGATCTCTCTTAAAGAGCATGTACTTAAAAAAATACATTCTTAAAAGCACTAGGAATTGAAAAAGTCGTTATTATATTTGTTTGCTTTGAATGGAAGAATAAATCCGTAGTTTACGGCTTGGAAAGCATAACTTTGCTGATGTTAATTGAGTGCAATCGTGGAGATTAATACTCGTTCGTTGGTTAACATTTATTGCTTAACTCTCGAGGCTGTTTGACCTGACCTCAGTATGCGAATATGCAACAATGGAACTAATGGAAAAGCAACAAATTGTTGGTCTTTAACTGTGGTTAAGGCAGCAAAAGGACGGCCATTAAAACGATTTAGTTTTATTAGGGAAATACAACCCAACACCGGAAACTCACCAAAAAGGAAAAAAATCATATATATCTTTTAAATTTCGGGGCGAACTACAGCACCATAGAATTCTATAAGACCGAGTTCCCTAGAATTACAGAATAGGGCGTAGTCCATCCTATACCTTCCTGATGGAATATGTGGTGGCAGTTGTGAGTCATCTAGAGCCCAGTTGCACACATGATAAGTTTTATTCTAGAAATGTAAGTGTTATTGCTGGTCGGTTGTTATAATAAGCATCGTAAGTTACCTTCTCTACATTACATCCAGTAAAGTTGCCACATGGGCATCTGCCCAGTCCAGCAAAGTTTTGTCTTAAGGCAATGCAGAGGTTATATTGAACGCGCAGTGGAAATAATCGGTATTCATTGCTCATGAATTTATACGCTTGGGCGATTACCTAAGAAAAGTTTTTGATTGAATTGGTATTCCATTAACTTTTACCAGAATTCTACGTTTCCAACATTTAAAGAATTCTACGTTTCCAACATTTAAAGTAGCCGTACCTCAACATCTTTCACTTGACAGTTGATATTAAAAGTTATATTTACAGCCGCAGTGGTTCGATTATATTTAAAATTAACGAACTTAAAATAGTTGCCACCCTCCTTATTATAACGAACCACTTCGAAATGTCATTTTGCTGAAATTAATTAAAGGTTGGTTGTACATCTATAAAATATACAATAATAGTTACGTTAAATAGCCTACGTTGGCCATGTTCTAATGAAAACATTCCCAATAAAAGCGACAACGTCGAATACCACATAATCTTCGTATTTTTTGATACACGAATTTATAAACTATGCTTGTCAGCTGTTGCAAACTGATATGCAAACATGAAATGTTTGATGCTGGAGGTCAACGAATATACCGAAACCTTGTAATTTTGCAATCGCAGTTAATCCTACACAGTACACAATAACAATGTAATTTACTGGTTGCTTAATCTGCAGTTCCGGTAACAAATAATGATTTTATTCAAATTTATGAATAAAGAACTTTCATTATTTTTATAACTATTGTTATATTTTGCACAATGGCTAATGTAATGCAGATTATCTATTTAATGAGCTGGTAGAACATTCAATTCCACGTTGAAATACCACGAGATCGAGTAAGACCGTTGCATACACAAATTTTTTTGAATAACTACACAAAAAACGCGTTTTGAACCTCCTTCAGTCATGCGAGATGGATTATTGATCAGTTGTTATGCGTAATAAGGCCAAGTATCATTCAATTGTTCCCGGGCACTGGCGGAGATGTTTTTTGTTTTCAGTCTTTTTCTGCAAATGTATCCGGCTTGAACACACGCGTTGTATTTCGTATTACCTTTGATTTAATTTAAGACTAATTTGTAATGACTTACGAGGGAAAATATAGTTTCTTAGCTTACTCGCGCTACCGCAGATTTGTGTGATTGATTTATCGAAGATATTTCGGTCTTAATTTTTCTGGCGTCGCTTGGAACTGTAAGCTAAAGGTATGTGTATACTTTCTCCTTCCCGTTCTCTATTATAATTAGCCACTCGAATTTCGTGGAATTGACTGCCAACTTGGAGTCGTTAAAGTATGAGCAGGTTATGCGACTAATTTGGTAGCCGAATTTGGATCATTTCCGAGTTTTTCGTTTGTTGCTGAGTCCTTGTTGTGGCTTTCGCTTCGCTTCTTTGGTTAGAAATTGTTGCTGAAAGCCCTTACTATGTTCCCGCTTTCTTATGGTGACTAACTGTGCTGCTTTTGTTTGTATGTGTCAACGCAGTTTCGAATTCCTGAGAGTATTAAAACACTATCTTGTTCATATTCTTATTTGGGTATTTCGCCACTCTGCAAATTAAAAATATTAAATAACGAAAATACTAATAACGAACGTTTCGAGGGACAATCTGCCCTCGTTATCAACTAATAACAATTAAAAAGAACAAGAAACTTAGCTTTTTTCACTGAAAGGAAAAACGACCAACCTCCAATGAATTGTTTGACATTGACGTTTGTTGATATCTATACCTACTTGATCTCATTTTTAAGAATCGATAGCCAGTAGTACTTGACACAACCTCTCACCTGATGCCACCTTCCAGCTCTAGTAGGTTCTTTGTAGTTCCTGAACGGCGAATTTGATATTTTGCGATTTTAGGCCTCCTTTTCCTTTTTTGTCTTACTCATGCCATATTCTGCATGCCCTCCTTCGGCTGTGATGTCGCTTGTTAAAGAACCTGGAGGACCGACCCTCACGCAGTCCTGAGTCCCTCAATTGGTTTGGCTGCTCCTTCGAAGCTTGAACCATAAGGTTTTTCTCAAGTGTGACAGCTTTTCGAGACTTGATCACATGACTCTTCCCCAGTGTGAAAGTTTGAGAAAATCCTGTCGCTCATCAGGCTGCACACTCGTTGGATAACATACCCGAGACTACCACCCTGCATAGTTATTCTGACGAAGCTGCGCTGCTGTGCGTCACCAGGTAACTTGTGTATAGCTAGCGTCTTATTAATTCACCATCTGATTTCTCGAAACTGAAATATCGTTAGTGCTGCTACTATGAAACTCTAGAAGTTATGCCTACCGTTTTAAGCTGTGAATGTCCTGGCTGATGGTGTCGAGAAATTAAAAAATGCGTGGTTGTGATGCCCACCTTGTGCATTTATTTATGCGGAATAGTTTATCTTCAATTTATAAGTATTTACTATTTTTTAGATTGGCTAACCTGTTAGCGTTTTTGGGTCGCGTTCATCTCGTGAAACTGAACTCAACACTTTAAAATTTAATTGCTTTTGCGAGGATCCCCGGGAGATTAAACATTAAAAATAACTCCTTTTTAGCGCTGAAAATACACATTTAACTATAGAACACCTTAGGCGTAATGGTAAGGACTACATCGTAGTTTAAAAATTTGGACTAGTGCAATGAAATCCAGAAATATGAAGATCTACGTTGAAAAAATCAAAACTATAGTAAAAACAGACGCAAGAAGAGACAAATATTTTCATAAACAAACACATAGTCGAATTGGTCAACGAATTTAAATATGTGGAATGCAAAGGAAAACAAGATGGGTCTAGGACAAGGCGCAGCCACACTGGCCACTACGGTGAGGGGCAGTAGAACGCGAGGACACTCGGGCGCGGGACACTAGAGCATAAAGATGCTAGGGCGCGAAGACGATAGGGCGCGGGGAATTAAGGCTCGGACCACTAGGGCGAGGGCTTCGTTATAAATCACAAAACCTCACTTTCTTCAAACTTCTCCTGCTCTTCTATTCGCGTTGTCTTCTTTCTGAGCTTTCATTGCTTTATATACCGTTTATATCCTTGGCAAGGGTTTCCTTGCCAATTTGATGAAAGCTTTAATTATTTCGTTTTAGTTTGATGTCCTTTAATGTTTTAGTGTTGCTGCTGCACTACTGATCCGTTCTTTTGTTATTATCTTTCCATTTAACGGATGCTGTTTGTGAGTACCAGTAAAATTAGAAATTTACTACAACTTAAAAAAAATTATACACTGAGCCATCTTTTTTCTACCTCTCTAAACTGTTGAAAGCTATATTACCATGAAAAAATTGTAGTGCAATTATGTAATGTCTAAGAGGAAGGACCCGTGGGATGGCACAGACGCCACCTGTTGAACAGTGTACCCTAATTTGATATGCTCAGGTCTGTATAGGCAGGGAAAAATTAGGGTTTTATTGTTTGCCAACTCGCTATTGTACGAATGCTCCCCCCCTCCCCCCAAGAAAGATTATCAAAGTGTCGCCCCGGTAGGTTAGGTGGTTATTGTTGTCCACCTGCTACTGATCTCGTAATTCGACGACCTTCACCCACCACCCCCTGTCTGAGTTGTGGAGTTCTTCCCCGCCGTGGAGTCGTCAGCCCCCTCCTGAAACACTTTTGTTGCCCACCGGCGTTGGATAGCGAGCCCCGCCAACACCCTCCTTCCGGCGTTTCAGCCTACGTTAACATTCGATTCGTCAGGACTCTATGAAGCTACTGTCTTTAATTTTTCAAGTGCATCAATCGTTACTTTGTGTGTAACGCCAGTGAAGGCCCAGTGTGTCTTGAACTGCAGAGTGGGCTACAATTTAAGCACGCGTGCGTAGCTTAATTGTAATACCTAGCCGGTCAAAAATAGCCGGCCGGTAGAACTGTTATTGGATCGATTTACGGTCTCGAGCTTTGCCTTGAATCTTATTGACTGTACTGTGTGATTTATTATTAATGTAGTTTCTGTTTGTTACGTTGGCTTAGGCCAAATAAATGCTTTAACATGACTAATCTCTTTTGGCCTTAATTTAAGATACATAATGTTCATCTAGTCACCTGTATATAAAAAATTACTCAATGGATACTAATTTAAATTTAACTAGTTATTATTGTTGTTGGTAGATAGTTGTGTGTGTTTATTTGGGTAGTACTAGCGTGGATTGTAGGAGACTTGTAAGGAATCTTGGCGAAAGCGACGAATTGCCAAAGGTAAGTTCGAAGTGAGCAGGACAGGATTTTCGAGGCGATGTGATGGTCTTTAGATTTTGAACTTTTACATAGGCCATTTAGTAACATACTGAGCATAAGCAAAGTAAAGCTCGTGGCGCTCAATATTTTTCCATCCATTCTCTTTCGGGTTCACCTTTAGCACCTTTAGTGATCATCATTTCGCTCTATTTAGTATCGTTGCAGCGAACCGCCTTTGTCTCTAATGTCTAAGCCAGACAAATTAGCCTGCTACAGGGTCATTTAGGTACAGTTAGGGTGACCTCGGTAATTCTTCCATTAACGTGTCGTAACGTCCGGTTTGAACGGTAACACGCTGTCAGCGTGTAAATCGACGCCGACACTTCTAACCAATCGTTGAACTGCCATTGTGCATTCTGCCTGACAAAACCGTGAGAAAAATCTCCCTATATATCGCGTGCAGATAGACGTCAATTCCGTCCTTCGACAATAATGAAGCTACCCCTTCTGGTTTTATTGAAGCTCGACCGTCAACCACGACTTTTGCTCGTAATTCTCAAGAAGCTTTTGGCTTCTATTGAGCCAAGGATATTTACTTAGCTCCGCATCACTGCCATTAATTCGCTGCAGCATGCTAGGTTGAATATGTTTTATTAATTGAGAATTGTTAGCGCGATTTCCGGCAAAATTTTGAATATGTTATATGTACTAAGTTAAGCTTGCATGAGTAGCTTCTCGCCAATCTTTCGTAGGTCTACAGTTGTTTTGTTACGATTGTTTGTTACGGCTCTGACTTATTGCTGATGCTCGCATGACTGTATTATATGAATGTTACGCTAAAATAGCTATTTGTGCAACAAGTGCTAAAAGTGAATGTTTATGCACGAGTTTCCACAATATTTTTTTCTACGTCCTTAAATTTACTGTTATTAATCCATAAATGTCGATTTATCAAAGGTTTGCATTTATGACATGTATAATTTATGTCATAGTCAAGAGATGGCCTTCACACAGGTGACAGTTTCTGGATCCGGTAGCTGTCAAAGTTAGTTATCAAAGGTAATTATAATAGTACACATTTGACTTTACTTATTACATAATGCTTTAATTATTTAAAGAACACTTTACCTCTAACGGAAAAAGTAACTAGAATAACTATAACCTCACTTCCAGTTCAAAATTCTAAATTTAACACCAGTTGTTTACTTTTAGCACATGGGATAAAAGTAAACAGCTGATTTCACTTTTAACACGCTGATTTATAAAAAATAATTTTTAGTGAAACAAGCTAGTGCTAAAAAGCCTACTTTTAGCAGTGGTCGTAGAAAAAAGTTTTTAAATTTACTATTCGGTTTTTATTTGTAAAGAGAAGTGCAGTTCTGTCTATTTTTGCAGTCAGATAAACGTCCACAGTCAACGAAACGAGGTAGACCTAAATCCTGGAGCATCGGGAATTTTACCGGTTTAAGTTCCCATTACATCTCTGGTAGACCTACAAAAACGATGCCACTAAAAATTACACAAATTTGTTCTCGTATCTTTCCAGATACTAAGATATTTGCTTGACTATCGCGAGCGAATTCAATTTTATTTCAGTCTACGCCTCAGCCCTGACGCTGGGCTACTGGACCCCCTAGCCTTATTACGTGTTATAAACAGGGTTTCCCCTGCAACATTATATCGGATTTAAATTTTAAGCAGTTTTATGCAAAATTATATCTTCAGTGTGTAATTTTTAGACCATCATGGGACATTCCATCGTCTATTACTTATGCATAATACAATGACATGTGGTAAATCGTAATAAGTTTTGATAAGTTCTTGTAATTTATGAGAGCCCAGCGCCGACTTCTTAACACTGTAGCCTAACGGACTAGTTTAATTTAATTTAATTGCTACAACTACCAGATTGAAACTGGCTTCCCAGGAATAGCTCAAAAATGCCAAGATCCAAATAATAAACTCAGATAGTAACGTAGGATAGAAACATAGAATAACTTCTTACCATAGTATAATAATATTTAACTAGATACATTAAATTAAACTGTATTAAAAACACGAAATAATAGAATGTAATGACAATTATAAAAATAAATTGATTCTTCTGACGGGGCGTTTCGCTAGCAGGCAATCGGGCAGTGGCACACTATTACGGAACAGCCTGTATGTACATTAGTTCTCTCGTCACGTTGGCACCGCGCCGGTCCTGAACAGGTAATTTGACAGATTAGCGGGTCGCCAGTAATGGCGGACAACAACAATACACTTGATTCGGAAATTGTTAAATAAACAAAACTGCGGTCAATATCAAACTAAATTGTGTGCATACCTAGTGCGTCTGGTGTTTTAACGGTGAAATTCCCAGTGTTCGAGCGGCGGACGGTGCATTTAATTTGCTTTATTTGCCAGCTGTTTTGCTGCACCAGGTGAGTGGATTTTGATTAATTATGTGCTGTTCTTTTTGTCGGCGAAGGCGGCCTCTGGGTTACCCTAGCTTCACGAGTGCGTGTTTATGGGCGGCGGCCTCTGGCACATTAGACGGAAACTCCCGGTGCAAGCTCCTCGGCCTCGGGGATGCTAAGCCACTCCAGACGCAATTAACGGGCCTAACCACGTCGGTGTCGCTGTCCTGGTGCCGGTAAATTTACTTCACGGACGGCGTTGTCGCCGGCGAGCACGACTTGGCCTTACCGAGTGCCCAAACTTTGGAGGGCGTCGTCGACGAGTTCGGAAAAACTCTGCTTGTAACCAGGTGTCTGACGTCGTCGCCGTCGGGCCTGAGACGGCTCTCTAGGTCGCTGGGTGCTCAGGAAATGACACTGAAAAGTCGAGTGACAATCCAAGCGTCCAGGAGCTCGAGGAGACGACGTCGGAAAATTTCGCAACAATCCTGACGTCCAGGAGTTCGAGGGAATAACGTTGGAGAGTTTTGCAACAATCCTAATGTCCGGGAGCTTGGGTGTCTGGTCGGGATCCTTTCGAATAGTCGGGGGACTCTCCTGAGAGTGTAAACAAGGCGGGAGGACCGGGAAGGTTCGAGGAAGTTCTCGGAAATTCTCGAAGAGGCTCGAAGAGCCCGGAGGCTCTCCTAAGCGGAATCAGGTCTGGAAGAGGTTCGGGAAAAATACTAGAAAATTCTGTCTGTTGCGGGCTCGATTTCTGCTTTTATACCTGGTGCGGGCTTAATCGGAGGTTCGTATCGGGTCGCTGGAGCGGGGATTCGTGGTCTAGGTGCGCAGTGGTGTTGAGGCGATCGTTTGCGGTGACGTCACGTCGCACTCTCGGCGCGGTGCTCCGATACTTAACGTGGTGCAAGACCAGGGTGAACGCGCAAATTAATTTGTAATTTATAGAATCGCGTTCGCGCTGGGCGAAACGTTACAACACTCGCATTCTAAACACCTTTTATATATACTTGTGGATTTTCTACGTCTTGATATCTTTGTTTAAATTTGCTTAAAACTGATTTTACTCGATCGTTGTATCTTGCACCAGGAAATGTATAAATTGCGACGCAAAGTGGGGTTCCAATATATAATAAAACAAATAAATACATGCGCACTTTAGTGGAAATAAATTACTATGTAGTTAGTGAACCTGGATTATGTGCTTTTATTTGTTAATTTAATTGTGTGGAATTCCAAATGTTTACTGATAGTTAATTTTGCAAAACGTACATTAAACGTAGAATGTTCTTGTATATTGCATGGTAAATCGAATAAACATAAAATAGTTTATAGAACATAACATTGCAAATATTATTTAAAGATTTCGAAGACTCACGCTGTACTGGTCGTAATAAGTGTTTATTATAGAAGAGCCTACAGCCTTATAAACCAAGTAGTTTTGGCTTGGAAAGGAAGTTCCTGGTTAATGATGAAGGGTTGTGCCGGTCTACAGCCTCATATACCAAGTTTATGGCTTGGAAAACATACTCTCGTCTATGTTAAATGAGTACAATCGTGGAGATTAATACTCGTTTGTTGGCTAAAATTTATTGCCTAACTCTCGAGGCTGTTTTACCTCGATACATGCGGCTGTGCAACAATAGAACTAATGGACAAGCAACAAATTGTTGAGCTTTAACTGCGGTTAAGGCGGTAAAAGGACGGTCATTAAAACGATTTATTTTTTATAAGGGAAATACAACCCAACACCGGAAACACACAAAAGTTTAAAAAATCAAATATATCTTTTAAATTTGTGGCCAAACTATAGCACCATAGAATTGTAAAAGACAGAGTTTATTAGAATCACAGAATAGAGTGTAGTCTATTCTATACCTCCCTGATGGAATATTTAGTGGCAGCTTTGATTCATCGAGAGTCCATTTACACAAATGGTAAGTTTTATTCTATAAATGTGTCATTGTTGGTCGGTTGTTTTAATAAACAAAGTCGAAAGTTACCTTCTCCATATTACATCCAGTAACGTTGCCACATGGGCAGCTACCTATTCCAGCATAGTTTTGTCTGAAAGCACTGCAGAGATTATATTGAACGCGCAATGGAAACAATCGGTATTCATTGCTCATGAATTTATACGCTTGGACGAGTACCTAACAAAAGCGTTTGATTAAATTAGTATTAAAATATCTTTTACCAGAATTTTACGTTTCAAGCATTTGAAGTAGCCGTACCTCAACATCTTTCGCTTGACAGTTGATATTAAAAGTTATATTGATTGCCGCAGTGGTTCGATTATACTTATAATTTACCAACTTGAAATAGTTGCTACCCCCCTTGTTATAATCGACTATTTCGTAATGTTCAGTCAGTACATGATAGTCATTTTGCTCAAACTGATTAAAAGTTGGTTATACGTACATCTATAAAAAATACAATAATAATTACATTAAATAGCCGTCGTTGGCCATGTCCTAATGAAAACATTCCCAATAAAAACGACAGCGTAGAATACCACATAATCTTCGTATTTTTTGTCAGTTGTTGAAAACTGATATGCAAACATGAAATGTTTTTTCAGCTGGAGGTTAGCGTATATACCTAAACTTTGTAATGATGCTATCGCAATTAATGCTACACAGTACAATAACAATGTAATTTAGACGGTGCTTAATATGCGATTCCGGTAATAAATCATCACTGAATTAATTTTTATGAATAAAGGACTTCCATTATTTTTATAATTATCATTATATTTTGCAGAATGGTTACTGTGACATAGCTTATTTATTTAATGAGCAAGTAAAAAATTTAGTTCGACGGTGGAATATCACGAGATCGAGTACGTTCACTGCATACACAAAACTTTTTGAATAACTCCACAGGAAAAACTCAGTTTAAGAGTTGTCGTAAGCTAATGGAATTATCGGTTGTAATAGATTCTTTGGCGCCCCGTGTTAATTTGAACACGCTATGTTAATTATAGAAAAGAAGCGCACGCCGGCGCCGTCTTCACTGTAACTGGTCGGCCCTCTGTTAATTCCATATAGTCTAACGTTTGTTTGGTTCAATTTACAGCTGGTTGGACTAATTGAATCTGGGTCTTTAGTCTAGAATTGTTGCCGAATTGTTGTTGCCGTTCGTAGTAAAATAATTATATACTTTGAAGTTGGTGGCAGGCTGTTTTTGAGATGTTGACTGCCAGCTGCTGCGTTATTTTTTTAGTGGTCTGCTGACGGTCTTATGCTGCGAGGTTTTCGGTTGCGGGCTATTTTGGTTAAATGATTGATTTGTTCGCTCTTCCGTTGTCTCACCCATCGTATCTTCTCACGTGTTGTTTGCTCTAGATTGTGTTTCTAGCTATTATTTTTAAAGTCATTATTTCTGCTGTCCTCATTTGCATTTTTGTTGTCGTGGTGTCGGCGCCAGTTTCGGTTCCGTAAGTCGGAATTGGAAATACACATGTTTTGTAGATCTTTGATTTGCAATCGATCGTTTGGTGTTAATTTTTTTAAATAGTTTTACGGACCCTGTTTACCGGTTGTTTGACGTGCTTTTGAAGAATCCCGGTTTGAGACTTGTCTAACAGCCGTTGTAAGTCGGTTTCTGTTTCGGCTATTAGAGCTGTTAGGGATGAGTTCCTTGTGATGTTTCATTACAGAGCCATTCAGTGTTATTCTCCTGTAATTCGATGGTTCCCATTTATCTCCCTTTTTAAATATCGAGATGGTAATATCCTTTATCTAATAGACGTGTCTGTCTGGGACGCTGTTTTATCCGGGACGCTGTTTCAGCAGCCAAACCGTAAGAGATAGAGAAAAAAGTTATGAAAGTTATATGTTTGGAATGGTCATGTCAGGTCAGGAACCGAATTTCAGTCACGTGACACTTCCGGTTTTCGAGAAATCACAAAAAGACCGTTTTTCAAATAGAACGCGTATTAAATAAAAACTGTTTCGGCCGCCAAACGTAGCTGCGACCCTCTGCGCCTTAAATCCTCGATCGGTTAGGCAACCACTTTGACACCTTCCAGGTCTGGGTGGTTGCCTAACCGATCGAGGTTTGACGGCGCGTTAAATGAGACATTTGTCTCACTGGACTGCTAGTTACGCTTTAATGCACTTGGCGTGCTTGAATTGCTTATTAATGCTTTAAAAAAATGTTAAATGCCTTGATAAGACTTTCACTTCATATTTGACGAACTCGTTAACCATTTCGTTTTAGTTTGGTGTTACTGTTTTTTGTTCTTGTTCTTTGTAGTAATTCTTCCCACTCTTGGCTTTTGAGGTTGGTGTTTTCGTAAAGTTGTTGAAAAAAATTCGGTTCTTTGCTGTTTTTAGGCTTTTTGGCATTTTGCAGACTTGCTTTTGAGGACTGTACATGTCGTGTGTACGTTTTTAAGGAAGTATTTCTAAGGCAACGATATTAAGATGAAAAATACTTTAAGAAAAAGTTATTAAAAAAATCTCTCTCAGCACATCTGAGACATGCTCCGGAAGCCCATTTTCGGAGAATTAAAGACACGACCTTTTCTGAAATTTACTAGATCTCCAGGTATTTTTATCGCAATATAGAAGAAAAGTAATGTTATTGTTTTCTTTTGTTTTTATAATTTTCTTTGCCACTAGTTTAGAACTCTTTCAACTGACTCAATTAAGGAGATAGTTTCAGATAATTGTGTGAAGATGGATACGGAAAATGAAGCGGAATATTTAAATGCAGGAATGGATATAGCGGATTTGAATTCACCACCAGCTTCAGCTGCAGTCAGCGAATGTATAATATGCTCTTCAAATGATAGCTCAGAGCTAGTTATTCTTTTCTCTCCGGATTTCTAGAAAATTCTTCCGAGCTACTTTTTCTACGATTGTAACAAAAATATAAGAACCTTGTTACGGTATGAAAAGGACTTTACGACACCCACCCAAGGTGAGCATCGCACCACGGAATCAGTCCTGAAAACATGACACACTTGCCCTGAGATCGGTTCGAAATAGGCTAATAGGCCACGGCTGGAACGCTCAGGGAGTCGGGCGTGAGTCACACGATACGTTCTGGGCAAGCGCGTTGTGGCATAATATATACAGGGTATGTCGAAATTATGAGGGCGCCACCAAGCCTGTCGTAACCCGGCTAACCGGGCCTGGACGGTTAGACGGGAGCGAAGCATGCAAAAATACTCCGCCAATAAGATTATTCAAGAGTTGCAAGGTCAAACAACAACTTCGGGATTGCCTTAAGCAAGGATTGTGATTAGGTGTCCATCCGACCACGACTACGCAGCTGTCTCACTCACCTGCACGCTCACAGCTTCCTCGTTCCGTCGTAAAATAATTCGTACAATAAAGGGGCGTCTATCTGTAACAGAACATGCACAAACCGAAACAAACAATAGTTCCCTTAACTAACCAATCATATATTTCACTTCGAGTTACAATGGGGTAGCAGAATGCGTCGCCCTGTATCTAACCTTACTCTATAATTAAGGGCACCAGCTGGCACGCGCGCTCTAAGCTTAACGACAGATGTTGAACATTAGTGAACAGCAATAATAGGTACAAAGATACACATTGCCTTATGCAAGGGCAGCGACGATTTACATTAGCCTTCACGGCCTGAACTGTCTGCAGTCTGAATGAATACACTAGCGTAGTAATGAATAGGTACAAAGATACACTTTGCCTTATGCAAGGGCAGCGACGATTTACATTAGCCTTCACGGCCTGAACTGTCTGCAGTCTGAATGAATACACTAGCGTAGTAATGAGTAGTAATGAGTAACACTCGCGTTCACAGCGGTAATCAGGTTAAAGGCACATACCTTAATGCGTGGGCGGCGAGGGAGCCTGGTACAGCTGAGTTGCGACGAGCTGCAATCGTAGGTGGTAGGTACCTTCGGTGTTACAACGGCGAAAGGGGGTGAATGCATAACCGCCTCAATGGCGACGGGAGACGCGTCAAGACGCGTACAACGGGACGACGAAAATGATGGGGGCCTCACTCGTTCTGCTGAACCAAATCCTCGTAGGTCGAGATGAAGGGGGGCACGACCCCTCACTAATAGTAGCAGGAACTGGGCTCCAAAACACCCACGTTACGCCGAAGATCACTCGACAAATTTCGAATCACCACCACCACACACAAGCGCTCTCTGCCACGGGCTCTGGAAGACTGCCTTCAAGGCGAAAACGCCCGCAACATAACTGCTGAAGCAGCACCCGACGGGAAAACGACTGACGCCCCCGCCATAATGGCGGGAGCGCCGCACGAACTCACATACACTATCCGACCTCTTGTTTTAACGACGGCTCTCGGCTGAATGCCACGAGGGAAGCGTTGGCAAAAGGTCACCTTGGCCGCGTCCCCCACGTGACTAAACCACAGCGAATCGCAAGGCGATGAAATGAAACCAACCAATGCGGGCCACGCTGGTATCACGCCGCCACCGCGTGCTATTCAGAAATCAGAAAAACGCCATCAGAGGAGAGCTCTAACCGACGACAAATACTGCTTTTTAGGCTAACTATGTGCGAAATCGTGATTCTGGAATTAGGCGATGGAGCCAAATAAAGAGCTAAAAGGGCTTAGCATACGGGCGCGCTGCTCTAAGCTTAGGCGGCTATTCAAAATACCAAAATGACCTAACTAACGGCGCGAAATGCAATTAAGCATCTGAAACAGCAAAATGACTTAACAACCTAGTTCTCTCACACTTTTTTCGTTACATTGTGTTAGATATTCTAGGTTATGTTGACATTGAAATTTACGGCAAAGCGTGTTTTATTATAGTATTAAAACAAGTCACCAATGGCAACGTGCGAAAAAGACGTAATTCGAGCGCTAATAGTAAGAGTGCTACAAACTTCACGTTTGACACGGTAGTAGAAAACATATTTTTGGTACACCTTTCGCTTGTGTCGTTTTTTTCAAATATGAGATTTTTACTCTGCTACTGCAAAAAGACACTGTTTTCGTTTGTTTAACTATGTTGTTATTTTTATTTCTACAAATATATCGCAGTTAAATAAAAACGTATCAAAGATCATATATTCCGCTGGGACCAAAATTATAATTTGAATGTGTGTCTTTATTGTAACTCATTATAACCTCTAAATATATTCCTTACTGAAGCTTGACAATATTATTGAAAGTCTTTTTGACGTTTCATATTTCTTGAATGAAGCTACGAAGTGACATTTTTTGTTTTGCAAAAATCATGGGTCACTTGGGTTAATTATTTTGACCTTAAACAGCATATCAATATTGTATACTATAGACCCCCACGCGTGGAAAGGTGTAATTTTCTAACTAGACGCAGACTGGAGGGTTATTACTGTTTTTTTTATCTTGTTGTCTGTAGTCATTTAACTCTCCTTCTGGTCTCGAGGTTGGTGTTTTCGTATATTATTGAAAGTAACTAGTCCATCATTCCTAGCTTATTGATTAGATATCTATGTTTTCGTTTGTTGTTATTAGGCCGATGACGAGCAGTTTATTAATAATAGCCGAAACCTAATTATAGGGTCAAATTGAAACGTTTGACCATATTTTAATGGTGGATCTACATCCCAAGTTGAAAAAAACTCATAATTCAATTCTTAACCTTCGCGGAGATATTGGAGAGGGGTAAAAATAAGTTTTTCTCATATTACTGGAAACTGGCCAAATTAAAATGAAAATTGGCATATTTCTTCTATAAATAGAAGAAAGTGAAGAAAGTGATGCAAAAAATTAATGAGAGATTAGAGCGGTTAGAAAATGACACTAGAGAGAACAACGTAGCGAAATGGGATTACAACCATTAAAAGAAACTACAGAAAACCTCTCAAAACAAGAGCTAGCAGTAGGAGTAAACGAGAAGTCGGCTAACAAACTAGGAGAAAAATCAAGCTCAGTAGCATTGGGTTAGAATACTTGTGTTTCCCATTGCCATATACGGAGCGGAAGCTTGGACCTTGAGGGCCGCAGACATTAAAAAGCTGGATGTCTTAGAGATGTGGGTGTGGAGAAGACTCCTGAGGATCCCTTGGACAGCACATAGAACCAATGTTTCCATACTGGAAGAACTGGGAATTCAGGAAAGGCTGTCAAGTGTAGTAAAGCGACGAATCTTGAAATGCTTTGGGCACGTCACCAGAAGGAAGGACGACAACCTAGAAAAACTGGTTGTTCAGGGGAAGCTAGAAGGGAAACAACCTCGAGGACGCTCCCCAAGACGATGGATAGACCAAGTCAAGCAATTCACCGGCACACCGTTTCAAGAAAACATCAGGCACTCCTCAGACAGGGACAAATGGAGGAACATTGCCCAAACCACAGCGTAATGGCAACCATGAGATCACGACACTTCAGCCATGAAGTATACGACTATAGAGAGAGAGAGAGAGAGAGCATTGGGTTTCAGACAAGACAAAATAAAAGTGTTGCGAGATAAGAAAGAACTAAAAGATACTAAAAACGTGAAAGTACATATTAACAATGATTTAACATTAGAATAAAGAGAAACTGACAAAGATCTTAGAAAAATAGCACGGAAAAAATGAACCAAAGGGAAAAATGTAAGAATTTGACATAAAAGTCTAATAATTGATAGAAAAGAGTATATATGAGATAGATACAAAGAAGCACTGGAAGAGACAAAAAGCAATACGATAAAGACTATGCCAAAAAACTAACGAAACAACAAGAAGCGATGCACAAAATAACTGACATGGCAAAAAAATAACGATATATGGAAATTAGAAACATTCGAAGGCAATGGAGTTAAATGGGTAAATGTTAGAAGCAGAAGTGAAAATTCTAGCTGTAACAGAAACTAAAAAGATAGACCAGAGCTAAGTAGAACTAAAAAAGGAAACGTTATTATTGCATAGCGATGTTGCAAGATAAGAGAAGGCAGAGGCAGGAATAGGATGCCTACTCAGTAAAGCATGGGCTTAGAGATTGCAGGTTGAGAAATGTTTATAAATGAGAGAATAATGCAAATAGAACTAAAAAAAAAAACAAAAACAAGATAACAATTACTACAGCATACAGACCAGATAACAATGTGAAGGCTGAAGTTAAAGACACGTTTTGAAATGACTCGTCAATAACAGTTGAGAGAGAACTATTTGTACTAGGGGACCTAAACAGTAATAAAAATTACACGATACAAGAATGGAGCAACAGTAAAAATATCAATGGAAACACACAGTTCTACATAGTAATTTAATTAATAATAACCAACACCTTGTTCAAGCACAAGGATATCCACAAATACACCAGAGAGGCCAAAAGCAGAAATAAAGAGTCCATAATAGACTACATACTAACCGAAAAGCAAAATCGCAATAAAATTAGGGACATCAGAGTTATAAGGAGGTCCGAGATTTATATCGGCTACTACCCAATACTAGAAAAGATTCAGAAAACGAATGGTACTTAAAAGCATAATACAAGTAAGAAAACCATATAGAAGAAATTTAAAACTATGCGAAAGTACAAACCGAAGAAGGTAGACGTGGGAGAGAAAAACAGAAACTTAATCGATAGTGAGGCAGGCATCCAAAATCAACCTATTAAGTTTAACTCAAAAAGATTGTGGAGTTACAAAAACAAACGACAAGAAACAACACACAACATGGTAGAACTCAGAAATCAAAATACAGGTAACACTAAAGAAAACGAGATGGAAAGAATATCTCAGTAAAAAGACAATCGAGGCCTACCAAGCAAGGAGGAAAGGAGGAAAGTTAAAGAATTACCAACAAGGGCGAAACAAAGATCATGGGAAGACTTTGGAAATCACATGGAATAAAAAGAAGTGAAGAAAACCAGAATTTTATTTTGACAAAATAAAAATATAATTCAAAGACATATTAATATCACTATACCTGAAGGTACATAGCATATATATATAAGGCGCCACAACGTGGACCTTAGCAATATACTATTGATAAAGCAGGCATTTTAGTACATACTTTTCTATATAAAAAATCTTGTTCGTTAAGAACTTCTAATAAAAACATTTGTATTAGTTGAAAAGCTAAATGTTCATAGGCTGCTTGAAATCTGAGGTGAATCTCGCTTCCGTTTAATTCTGCATGAGTTAACGCCTAGTTATTGTTTCAGACCTTTTCAGATTTTGTTGCCCATTTTTCCATTCTATTGTGGTTTATTCATTAACCGTGTAACTTTCTTTACTGTGCGCTAACACCTATCAGTTCTCCTGGTTGCCCTCCACGCGTTGGAATGTGCAGTTCAAGGAAGCTGCACGTGCCGGCCAGCAAAGAATTGAACACTTATATTCCGTACAATTGTCGAGGTAAGGATTTTCGGAATTTGCTGCTCATAGATGCATTTTGCATGTCCCGTCAGGTAATTCCTGAGTTTACCCACTCATTACACCAGTGAAAACTGGCCGGTGTGGGATTCGAACAATCCCTTTGTGTCCAAAATAATTTCTTCTGGCGACAGGAGACTGTGGCTTAATGTAAATAATCAACTTTTGGTGGGCCGCGCAAATAATTGATTTGTATGTAATAGTAGTAACTGTACTGAAAATAGTATGCTTGATAGCCTCTATGTATTCGAATTAATTAGCGATTGTAGCCAAGGTTGACGTTGGAATTTGACCGATAACATAAGAAATTTATAAACGAAAGCGTTGTATTCGACAAAGAACTTGAATCAGAACCCTTTATTTAGGACTTCCAATCTTTTTGCTGGATCGATTCTATTGGCAGGGTCCCGAGGGCTGTTCGTCCATTTAACTCGCTATGCTAGCTGATATGCTAATAATTCTTCCTTCTGGGCCCGTTTTGCATATACGGCACTGGTGTAAAATTCTTTAGCCAATGCGTCGTTTAACTTATTTGTTACTATTAATTTGTAAATTTGTGATTTTGAAATGGCACCGATATATTGATCTCGTTTCCCAAACGTTGTTGTGAATAAGCGAATGATGGTTGTTTGTTACCAGCTGATGTTATTTCTTTCCTTAGAGTGTTGGTTGTTTTTCAGCATTGCTCGCTCCGCGTGGTTCTACGAAGTACGATTCGGTAAGTTATGGAACCTGACGCCCTTACCAATTGGCTCATTAGTGCTTGTACTAATTGGTAAATTAGTTAGGCATGTTTTGATCTTGACGACCCCTCATCAGAAGTTCTGACGTTTCTATTGGGTATGTTCGTTAATGTTACGATTTATTTAATGTTGGTATATTAAAATTGGTACTCTACGTGTAAAGCGTGTCACAATGTAAGTGATTTTCAACTTGCTGACTTAAAATGTTAATATAGAAAAATATCCATTAAAGGCACAGACGTCATTTGTTGAGGCAACCATAATAAATAGTAGTACCGAAGACCAATTACGATAATATTACTGTCAGGAAATAGCAAAAGCAGCTTTTAATATTAGTTCCAGCCCATGAAAGCTTTTACTCAGTGCGATATATGAAGAGGAAAAATTTCCCCCTTGTGAATTTATTTCTGTGAAACTTATTAATGATCAATTTGTATAATATTAAGTATCTCCCATGTTGTGTATACAAAAACATAAACATTACACAGGTCTATTTGTACTTCATTTAAATTTAACATCGCTATTTTAATTAATAATAGTTCTATACTAACGTATATACAAAATTACATTTCAAATTCAATATATACTTATATAACGGAAGTATGTTAACTTCAAGGTTCGACACACGCAGAGTTCGGAACACCAATCTAATTACAACTACACGTTATTGACAATATTGTCAGACTCTAGAACACGCTCACTTATGCTGCGGAATTGCAAGTCTCCCTTTTGGAATTCTTCGACGAAGTTCATTACACTTTCAGCCGTTATCTCGATGCCGTATTCCATAATCGCAAATCTGTGATTAGGGATGTCCACGGCTACAAGCAGGGGCACCACGTCGTCCAATCCGATAAGGTCTCTCAACACGTCGCTGGTTTCAGTGTCGACGCCGATGAGGAACTGTAGATAATGGTCATCCCCGCACGTGTTGAAGAACTCCTCTTGGGGAGCGTTGAAGTTTATGTTGTGCTTCTTATAGTAGGCGTCGGCTGCTGGGGTTAATACTGATTCGCCGAACTGGATCTCCGTTTCTTCACCCTCTGACAGAGAAATAATTTCAAAACTCTTTCCGCAGTTCATAATGTATGGTAAAATAATCTTACCCACAAAGAGAATAATTGCAGGATAGTCGTGCAACCTTGTGGCAAACCGCTCTGTTAAGATGTTGACTGCTCGTGGCTTCCAAGGAAAATTCTAATAAAAAAGAAGATTAGATGGAATACAGATTATCAGATATTCAAATCATAAGCATGTCATCTTAAGGTTTTTGTGTCTTTGTAATTCTGTGTTATTTACCTGTGCCATGGGGTCTTCAGCTAATTCGGTTCTGGCATCCATGGTAATTAGGTGCCCATTTCTGTCCAGCAGTAGTAGTGTAGGAATGCCTCTAATACCATAGAGTTGGGCTAGTTCCGCTCTGACTGCTATTTGTTGCCACGGAATAGCTAGCCAAGGCATACTTTCTAGATATACGGAGTACGATTCGGCACTCCTGTAACAAAAAGAAAGTTTGAAACACTTGAAATATTAACGAGCGTGATAGTGCTAAAGTTCAGCAACTGTGAGTGTCCAACAGTGTAAGGTTTACTTATGAAAACCTCTAAAGGCGAGAAAGAATATTATAACAACTCAATAGTTTGAACTGCCTGAGCTGTATGCTAAAGAATGACTCATATAATATACTGGAAATACTTTTTATCTAGGGAAGTCAATTTCTGTTCTTGAAATTTAGATTATCGACAATTAGTTTGCAACTCTAAAATAAGTTGGTGTAAATATATCTATTAAACACAAATTGTTATTTATACACCCGTAAGAAGTTAATCACCTTCAGATTACAGCAATATGCTAAGTTCTTAAATGAACTTTAAAATATATTTTGGCGTACTTCGTTTTTTAATTTTTATAAATATATAGAGTGACGATATGCCAATGTTTTGATAGTCAGTAATTTATAGCTTTGTAAATTTTGGGACCAGCTTACAACTCACACATTGCAGTACAATAAGCTAATAGGACTCGCTGCATTTCTGTTGAAGACTCGCTTAATTTCTAAAAAAAAATCATTTTAATTTCTGTTAGCAATATGAATCAATAGGAGACTTTTGATATAATTCACCACCGGTCACGATATTTTGACCTTTATCCATTATTGAAAGCAATGGAGCTTTTAAATTAAGCCACTTTATTGTTATAGCAGCTTGAGAATCGACTGCCTCTTATACCCGCGGTAATGGGGAGAGGAAACCACAAAACTAGCTTTGACTGAGGTTTAGGGCAATTCACTTCAAGCAGAGAGGTTCTCAGCGTTATTGTTTCTGCTTGGAAAAGCCTTGGCGTTCCAATTTTGGCAATTATGACCTTTGTCGGATATTTAGAGCTCCCAAAATGCAGCCTACTAATTTGAAATTCCGATATCGTCTCATTTAAATGCCGTAGACTTTCATCAGCCACCAATCGTTTCACCAACCACCCTATAAACTGGCAAAGCAGCACTGGAGGACCTCTCGTTTTTAAGAACAATTTTTGTCTTTGTCACGTTTAAGGCTTTTTTCACTTTTGTATCTTAAACTTTAGTACTTTTCCCGTTTCATTTACGTTCAAGTTGAAAGTTTAGTTATGTCTTAAAACCCAATTTCGTTTATTGGCGTCGCCCAGCGTACTTTATGATCGTCAATTTAAATGCAAACGTGCTTGTTTGCCGCATGGATGACGTAAATCAGCTTATCTTATTTTCATTACCTTTCGACACCAGAACGTCGCCTGTCGGTTGCCGGTGGATCTCCTTTCTGAGCGCAAATATGTTGCACCACGTGAAGTAATTCGTATGCTTTCATGAAAGTTAGAGAGCGCAAGTTTTCGGGCTCTTCCCCCCCCCCTCTTGCAGTCCGCGTTCCGGATCATTCATTGTCCAGTGCTAAGACGGTATACAAGTGGTTTTCTTTTTGCTGAACGCTCGTCATCGAGGGGATTTTGTGTGGAGATTCCCTCGCTAATAGTCGGAAGTACAAGATGTATCTTTTGTGGACACTAAGTGGAAACTTGGGGGTTACCTCCGCACCAAGGTTGATCTCCAAGGGCAGGACGGTGTGAGTGTGCCAGAAATCTTCTCTAATTGTTGAGGCAGGTTTGCCAACTCGCTATTGTGCAGATTCCCCTCCCAGGAAAGATTATAAAAGTGCCGCCACGGTACCTTAGGTGGTTATTGTTGTCCACGTGCTACCCAGCTCGTAATTCTAGGACCTTCACTACTCACTACCCTCTCGCGGAGTCGTGGAGCTCTTCCCCTTGGTGGCGCCATGGAGTCGTCAGCCCCCTTCTAAAACACACTTGTTGCCTACCGACGTTGGATAGCGAGCCCTGCCAACACCCTCCTGCCGACGTCTCTGTCTGCGTCAACATTGATTTCGCCAGGACTTTATGAAGGTACTGTCTTTAATTTTTAAAGTGCATCAATCGTTGTTTTGTGTGTAACGCCAGTGAAGGTCCAGTGGGTTTTGAACTGCAGAGTGCGCTACAATTTAAACCTGCATGCGTAGCTGAACTGTAGTACCGAGCCGGTCAAAAATAGCAGGACGGTGCAACTGTAATTGGATCGATTCACGGTCCCGAGCTTTGTCTTCAATTATATTGACTGCACTGTGTAATTTATTATTAATGTAGTTTCTGTTTGTTACGTTGGCTTAGGCCGAATAAATGCTTTAACATGACTAACTCCTTTTGGTCTTAATTTAAGATACATAATGTTCATCTAATCACCTGTTCATAATAAACTGTGTACAATGCCTTTGTCTATTTATATTTTGGAATAATTCAATAGATTTAAATTCAACTAAATATTATTGTTGTTGATAGATAGTTGTGTGTGTTTATTTGGGTACTAGGGTGGATTGTAGGAGACTTGTAAAGGCGAATGTGACGAATTACCCCAAGTTCGAAGCGAGCCGGAGAGGATCTACGAGGCGATGCGACGGTCTCTGGATTTTGAGCTTTTACATTCAGCAACATCCTGAGCATAAGCAAAATGAAGCTCGTGGGTATCAATCTTTATCCATCCATACACTTTTGAGATCACCTTTAGCACCTTTAGTGATCATCATCTCGTCCTAATTGGTATCGTTGTAGCGAACCGCCCTTGTCCCTGATGTCTGAGCCGGACAAACTAGCCTGTTACAGGGTAATTTATGTACAGCTACGGTGAGCTCTGAAATTCTTCCATTAACGTGTCGTAACGCCCGGGTTGTACGGTAACACGTTGTCAGCGGGTAGACCGACGCCGACACTCCTAACCAATCGTTGAAATGCCGTTGTCCATTCTTGCGTGGGAAAAATCTCCTATTAGTACATCGCGTGCAGATAGACGAATTTTATTGAAGCTCGGCCGTCAACTACGAGCTTTGCCCATAATTTTCAAGAAACTTTTGGCTTTTGGCCAAGGATATGTGCTTAGCCCCGCATCGCTGCCATTAATTCGCTGCACCATGCTAAGTTGAATATGTACTAAGTTAAGTTTGCATGAGTAGCTTATCGCGAATGTTGTATGTCTTTCGTAGATTTGCAGTTGTGCAATACGATTTTGGGACGAATAAAAGTGCACCCCCCGTGGAATTGCTTTGAAGTTGAACACCGTAAAGGTTTTTGCTTATCACACTGCGTGACGTCACTCGCAAGTAAAATTGTAAGGGATTGTTTTGTTAACATTGCCGTTCTGACCTATTGCTTGTGCCGGCGTGCATGTATTATATGAATGTTGTGCTAACAGAGCTTTTAAATTTACTATTCTGCTTTCATTTGTAAAGCGAAATGCAGTTCCGCGTAATTTTGCAGTCAAAACTAACGAAACGAGGTGGACCTAAATACTGGAGCTGAGCACGCACATACCTACCTCCTATCGTGAATCTTCCCGGTTTAAGTTCCCCATTACATCTCTGGTAGACCTACAAAAGCGACGCCACTAAAAGTTAAACAAATTTGTCTTCCTATCTTTCCAGACAATAAGGTATTTCGCTTGACTATCGCGAGTGAGTTCCTTGTCATTTTATCCTACGCCTCAGCTCTGACGTTGGGCTACTGGACTCCTCTAGCCTTATTACGTGTTATAAACAGGGTTTCCCCTGCAACATTATATCAGATTTAAATTTTAAGCAGTTTAAGCAAATTTTGTTCTTTAGTGTGTAATTTTTAGGCCATCATGAGGCATTTGAGTTCTATTCTATCGTCAATTGCCCCACGAAAAGAGAATGGTACTCTTCAGATGCATTCTTGCAGCAACGAAATTAGAATACTACCAAGTTCAGCTAGCTAATGATTGTCTTACACTCGATAGCGTAGCTAAACGATATTACAATTAAACAAGTTTGTTGAATATATAATAATGTACGTTGTTTAAGATTGCTTTGATTATGGTTAGCTGTAGCTTATAAAGGTTTTTAAATGTAAAATAACGATTTTTGTTTGAACTACAAAAATATAATGAGTGCAATCGGTAGGAGCTGTAAATGAATATCCGCTTTACTAGAAAGTAATAAATAAAAAACCGGATTTTCAGAAACCTCGCAACTCAAAAATCTGTAAAAGGCTTTATCCAGAACTTCCCTCGTCGACATTGTGACACTAAATAATTTTAAAAATCAAATTAAGTTAGGAGTAAAAATATCTTAGCGTAGTAAAATGTAGGGCAAAATTTAAAGAATACCAACAGTGGACTACCAAGCGTTAAGTAAAAATCTTTGCTAAATCGCCTCCACTCTAATAATAATAATAATATGGTCTTTATTTACACAGATATTAATGATTTACATAGATTAAAAAAAAAAAACCTATATTCATGTGTTGATTAAAAAGGAATATATCGAAAGCGAGATTGAACTCAAAGCAAAAGCAGTGAGCTGATCTTCCACTTAACCCTAGGTTGCAAAAAACAAAAGAAAACTAAAAATATAGTCAGGCTTTGCTTTCACTATTGGCCGAAAACCGCTACGCATTCAAAAACTAAGAACATTTTAAATTTGTCTTGAATGAAGTGTTTTGCTGATCTGACACCTAAACGCAGATGAAGAGGGTGTTTGTACTTTGAGGTCTACGGGCAAGTCACCAAACCATTTCGCAATGTTATATAAATAACGTCGTTTACAAAATTCACTGTAAGGTAATGGAACAGTGATATTACCCCTAAAACTCAAATTTAAATTATGCACGTCTGTACGAAATGAGATTTTGTTATATAAGTACGGTGGAGTTTTAAATAGCAGAATTTTATAATACAAAACGGAGCGATGAAAGACTTGCTTATTGATCCCAGCATCTTTCAGTTTATGTGATCCTGTCATATTTATGTATGCCTAAGTGTGTCGCAAACAGGAATTCTGTAGTTTTTGAATCCTAAGTGTATCCTGATAATTAAAACAGGAATCGTATACTACGTCGCAATAGTCCATCTATGAGAAAATCAAACTACGGCATAATGTAGCCTTCACCCCGATGCTCAATGGCATCTAAATTTTCAGCAACCCCATGTGTACATTATGAAAATTTGTAATTATCTTTTGTAAGAGACTCTCTTTATCAGTAAATAATAAGCGACTGGTAAAATGCGGCTCATGGGCACATATTAGAAAACATACGTATGCCTTACTATAACTTTTTAATATGTTGTATGAACACATATAAAGGTTTTGCTTATCGCTTGTTGCCACGTCACGAAAAGCAAGTAGAATTCTTATGAATTGTTTTAGTTCACCCTTTTTGTTGCGGTCACAGCTGCCAGGCTAACTTACTATATGTATGTATGTATTTTTATAAATGGTACAGTTCTTAACTTCTGTATGATGTAATTTTGTAAAGAGCAGTTTATTTTCCCGTATTTTAAAGTCAAAGAAGCTATTTCAGAGATCAAAACAAAACGACATTAATGGCGTCCAACCAACCAAGTAACGCCCCTTCTAAGGTATAATTGTTTTTTAAAAACATCAATCGCCTGTTGCGGTTTCTTATGGGTAAAAAGCTTTACCCATTAATGGCTTATTAATTATAAACTCCGTTGTGTGCATTTTGATCGTACTTGTCTGAAAGTCCCAACTTTGTACAGTCATAGAGGTCGCAGAACTCGTTTTGAACCGCCTTCAGTCTTGCGAGATAGATTATTGATTCGTTGTCATACGTAACTAGGCCAAGTATTATTCAATTGTTTACGCGCATCCGCGGAGCTTTCGTCTGCAAGTGCCTCCGACTCGATCGCATACGTTATAATTCGTATTAATCTTTAACTTAGTTTAGGGCTAGTTTATAGTGACTTACGAGGACAAGAATAGTGTCCTAGTTTAGTAGCGCATTTGCGGATTTTTATGATATATTTATCGAAGATATTTTGGGCTTAATTACCCATCGCATTTGATTGCGAATGTTGCTTGCGTCGCTATTTAAGTCTTGGAGCTGTACGCTAAAGGTATGTGTATACTTTCTCTTTCTCTATTCCATTTAGGCACTCGAGTTTAGTGGAATTTAGAGCCAACTTGGAGTCGTTAAAGTATGAGCAGCTAGGTTGTGCTACTAATTTGGCAACCAAATTTGGATCATTGCTGTTTTCCATTTGTTTGTGAGCCGTTGTTGTTTCTCCCGCTTCGCTTCTTCGGTTAGAAATTGTTGCTGAGGGTCCTGACTGTGTCTCCGCTTGATTTTCGTGGCTAATTATGTAGTCTGCCTTTGTTTGCTTTGTCAACGCCTTTTCGAATTCCTGAGAGTTTTAAAACACTGTCTTGTGTTGTAAAGGTAACAACAAATCACATTAGGCCCGCCGAAATATTGGAATCACCGGCTAGTGCTGTATCACCCTCAAGTTTGTCAGTTATTGCTGGTGCATTTATAATATTCTAAATTTCCACGTTTGTGAGGGGATACTATTATTGTCGCTCTCGTGCTAGGTTCGATCTGCGGCATCATCGTAAATTTGTAATTGCCCACTAATTTAGTCTATCAAGAGATCTGTTACCTATTTAAATATTGAACGTTGTTATGTGCTGGATAAACTCCTACACAAGTAAAGTTGGCTATATTTGTGGTTTTCGCCTATAGCTTGTGTGGTGTTTGTGGTTTATACGAGTGCTGAAATTAACTGATGTACGTTACATTTTGTATCATATTTATTGTCGTTAATTAACATAACCCTGTTCATGTTTACTATGGTTTTGTGTATGGCTAATGCAAGCAATTAAGGTGTCGAATCTGTTTGAGGTCGTAGCAAATTGGCTACTCATAGTATTTTAACGAGATTAAAAGGTAATGGACTTATCTATTGTAAAAGATTCCTTGGCGCTCCGTGTTAATCTTAAAAGACCGTAGTAATTATAGAAAAGAACCTCATGCCGTCTTCACTGTAGCTGGTCGGCCCTATGATATATCCATGTAGCCTGAACGTTTGTTTTGTACGATTTAAAGTTGTCAGACTAATTGAGTTTGTTTAATGTGGGTCTATAGTTTACAATTGCCTTCCGTTGGTAGTAAAATAATTCTATACCCCGAAGTCGGGGGCAGGCTGTTTTGAGATGTTGTCAGCTGCCGAGTTATTTTGTTAGTGACCTGCAAACGGTCTTATCTGTGAGGTTTTCTGTTGCGGGCTATTTTGGATATCCTTGTGTCTGCCATTTTGGTTAAATGACTGATTTGCTCGAGCCTTCGTGTTCTCAGCCATTGCGTATTCTACCTTAAATATGTTTCTATTACAGGTCACAGAAACTAGATTGACCCTCAAGGTAGGTCATGAAGGGTGCTGTGATCATATTCGATGAATTGGCAATATGTGGAAAGTTGTCAAACATACAAAGTTTAGTTACATTTTAAATGACAAGTAATCAGTAACGGTGGGTAGAGGGATTTTGTTTGCGCAGTGACTAACGTCATATGACAGATTCTTTGTATTTTAAAGTGTGAAAATTGCTGTTGCTGCAATAGAAGGTTTAGCAGAGCCTGGTTGTTCAACTTAACACCATTATTTCCGCAATCCTTTTAACATTCAAGAACTGATAATAAACCATACCGCAATGTTGCGTACGCCTCTGATTTATTGTGTCATTTAGCTTAAATAAGGTTAACAATTTGATGTCAATATGATAGATGTAAAAATGTTACCAATACGAAACTTGAAAATTACTATATTGTAACATTAAGTCCGATTTTCACCGCGTCTCAATCTAGATTCTGTAACCTGTACGTGCTTGGATTTGTTTGTCCTACATTGTGTTTTTAGGTATTAAAGCATTTATTTCTGTTGTCCTAATTTGCCTTTTTTTGTCGTGGTGTCGGCTCCAGTTTCGGTTCCGTAAGTCAGAATTGGCAGAACACATGTTTTGTAGATTTTTCAAATAGTTGCATGTCTCCTAATATATTAGCTGCATTGTTTACTTCTTGTTTGACATCGTTTTGAAAATTTCCGTAGCTAGTTATTTTGCTACCCAGGTAGCTAAACGACAGTAGTTGCTCGATTGGCTTCGATGTGGTTATTGGTTTTTGTTGTAGAGAAGACAATACTACATGTTTCGGGATTGATTTTAGACTTAGCCGTTGTGAGTTGTTTTCTGTTTCGGCTATTAGAGCTGTATGGTGTTTTGCTGTTAGAAATGAGTTGACGGTATCATCTTTGTGATTATGCTTGAGAAAAGTTTCATTACAGAGCCATGCTGTGTTATTTCCCTGTAATTCGATGGTTGCATTTTGTGTCCCTTTTTAAATATCGAGATAGTAATATTACGCTCTAATTTACTAGGCGTTATTGCTTGTTTATTACTATTTTTAATGCCTTGATAAGGCTTTTCCTTTTTATTTGATGAAATCGTTGACTATTTCGTCTTAGTTTGACGTCATCTTATTTTTCAATTTTTCTATTGCACTATTGCAGCGTTTCTCAAACTGTAGACATCGGCGAACCCCTTAGTTGCTTAAAAAAAAATCGAGGACCCCTATACAATTTTATCACACCATAGACAGCGTATGACTTATGTACCCCGGTGACCTTGAAAACAGTTTGCTGCTGCATTAGGTACCGGTACTAAAATTAAATAATATTTGAGAGTTCATTTTTTTTATTATTAGAGTAAGGCTAATAAAAACACAAGAACACTTACAAAATTAATAGAATATGTAGTATCAATACAGACGTGCAATAATAATAATAATAATATTAATATAATGTTAATTCTTAATCATATATAATAATAACTATTGATTGTTAATGCCAAGGGTGGTGTTGTTTTACAGAAATAAGATTAGAAATGTTTGGCTCAAAAGTAGAAAGTTTTAACAGTAGTTCTGGTTCTACATTTTTTAAGCGATTTCTGTTATTTTGATTTTATGTATACAAGTGTAGAGAACTCTCGTTCACATAAATACATCTACAAAATGGCATTAGATGCGTCAAAGCTTTTTGTGATAACGCGTAATCAAATCGCAGTCGTAATCAAAAGTCCGTCACGTTTTAACATTCAACCATTTTTTAACCACTGATGTTTTCGTTATCAAGTAAGCGCACGTGAAGTTATTTGGCGAAGTCTGTCGAACTTTACCGGCTGGAAAAACAGGCCTGAAATGATTCAAAAATAACCGTGCAAAAAAGTAATTTTTAAATTTTTGTCAGTTTTATAAAGGGTGTTTTTTTAGAGAAGGAGAACTTTAAATTTAATAAAACACAGAAAAATGTTTTTAATAACCATGAAATTGGCTTTATTTGAAAGATAATTTTTTGGCATTACTGTTTGAATATAATTTCGGGTATGTTTCCGGTTTATCGGCGTAGACATGCGACTTTACATATCCCCAAAGAAAATAATCTAATGGCGTCAAATCGCACGAACGAGGTGGCCAGTTAACAGATCCACGAAATATTCCAGTTAACAGATCCACGAAATGGATCTGTTAACTGGCCACTTCGTTCGTGCGATTTGACTCCATTAGAGTATTTTCTTTGGGAATATGTAAAGTCGCATATTCACGCCGATAAACCGGAAACAATTGAGCACTTGGAAGCCAACTTTCGACGCTTTATTGCCGAAATACAGCCTGATTTACTTCGAAGAGTGTGTGAAAATTGGACCTCCAGATTACGCCATGTACGCGCCAGCCGCGGAGGTCAAATACCCGAAATTATATTCAAACAGTAATACAAAAAATTATCTTTCAAGTAAAGCCAAATTCATGGATATTAAAAACATTTTTCTGTGTTTTATTTCAATTTAAAGTTCTCCGCCTCTAAAAAACACCCTTTATAAATCCATATTATCTATTTCTATTGATCTATAATACCTCTAGGGCTTAACTCGCGGACCCCTTAGATTGCGTTTGCGGACCCCCGGGGGTCCGCGGACCCCAGTTTGAGAAACACTGCACTATTGCACTGTATGTAAGCAATTTCGCCTTTATTCCTAACGGGGTTTGAGTACATAGTTTCACAATAATAGGTGGAACCGAAGTAGACTCAAAGCAAACTGTATTGAATTAGTGATAGCCACACGAATTTAAGAACGGGTTTTTGCATTCACGACTGAGTTAGCTAGCAAACAAAGGGCAATTAAAACTTAAAGTAACATAGGGTAAGGGCCAAAAAAGTATGCAATAACAAGACATAACTAGCCGCTATGATAAGAGTATTAAGAATCATGGGATCGATAAAATTTTAGTTGATGACGACCACAGTAAACATGAAAATTGAGGTTTTGAATATTTTTTGAATTCTTTTTAAAAGACCGATTTATATTTCATAAAACCACGTAGATGTCCAAATGCAGTAGTGTGTTGGTCATTTTTCTAAGATCGCGTATTAAAGCTACCCAGTGTTCTCGTTAAATGAACACACTGGCCCACTTTGAATCCAAAATATGTACATTGAATCAAAATGAAACCAAAACCTGTTACATCGTTCAACGCTCTACTAATTAATTACAGCAGACTAAGCCAATTCCCAGCATAACGCTCTTCTTTGAAGAAGCAAAATAGCGAATTGTGAATACCCAGAAAATACTCCCGTGACTGTTGCGTTCAACGGGGCCCGTTAACTTATTTACGGTAGTACTAGGTGGATTAACATTAAACTGGATATAAATAAATACAGGCGCCACCAATTTAAATAATTCACAATTCGCAAATCGGAATTGGAAAACTCTGATATTATGGATGTCGTTAGCTTGCAATGAAGCTGAAATTGTTGAAGCTATGAAATGGGAACGAAGTGATAAGCTATATTTTTTAAAGTACAATAAGTCATAAATGCGACACAATTAAAACGAGATGTATTATTTTAGCATGTACAGCTATTGAGTGCAAAAGAGGCAGTTTCTTGTACTGATACATCCTAACTATATGGTATTCGAATTCGCTATGTGATCACGATGCGCTCACCGTAAAGATGTAATTATTGATGTTCCAAATTAAAAGTATCTAGGCAACACATATTGAATATTAATACCTCGCTAAGTATCTCAATGATGTGCTTTTGTACATAACTCTAATATAATTTAATTATGACAAAATGTTTAAGAAACATAAATAGAGCATCAATTTATTGGTCGCCTCCAATGTCGATCGAATCCAAGAGACTTCTCAAAAACTCAGACACCCAAAAAAAAATAATCTAGAAACACTATCCACAAAAAGACTCCACTGTACACAAAAAGCCCATCAATAAAACCGCTCCACTACACAAAAAGCTTCTAGATTTAAAAACGGCTTTAATTCACCCCCTCAAATCCCACGAATAATCCGGAGGTGCTGACCAAACAAATATTGCCGAGTTCATTCAACATCACCGTGTAGACGATATTCCTACGCGATTCACACACACGAATCAAAAACCATAATGACCACACAACTTTTTCCATTGTTGCCAAATATCCCCCCCCCCCGCACCCAATTCGGGGTGGGAACACTATGAGGCTTGCTTTTTATCTGCCTTAAATCGTTTTTCCTATTCCTAAGCAATCAAAACAGAAATATACTAATGCCAACACAATGTGAGGCAATGACACTAGAATCCCCGATCGAAACTGAAAGTCACTAGAAATCAGCTGTCAAATATCTCATCTTTAAACGCCAAAGTCGACAGATAAGTAAGCATTTTAATGTAACTCTTGAAACGGCGATTTATTTCATAACGTCATCATTACTAAGACAGCATGCATAACTCGTTGAGTAAATCCAGCTAGCACACCCCACCATAAGCGAATGACCATGTCGACACTGCTAAATGGTATCTCTTTTACAAATAACAGTAACAAACAACACACCTTGCAGAAAGAGCACTACTGACATGTTGAACAGTTCCTTAACAAATACAACGATCTGAAGCAGAATCAAACATTTGCAGTTACACCACTGGTTTGGTGTATTTCTTCCTGTCTGACAGTTTTATGACATTTGAAGTTCTTAATCCCGAAATTATACCCTAATTGAAAGTACAGCCCAAAGTGGAAACGAAGAGCTCCGGAAATATTAATACGAGCCGAAAGGCCGTGCGCGACGTGCTTTCAAAGGGCGGGCTTAACCCGTTAAAAGCCCAAGGCAGCGACTTTATTATCTTTATAATGCAGTTTCCTCGTATGCACTCGAGCAATATTGCGTGACTAAATCGGCGCGTGTTAATGGGTTAGCGACGCCAACAGGAATACACATCCTGCGTAAGAGTACGCACGGGAGCGTGACTCACCCTCGACCCTCCGCAGATGTCTCTTCGGATAAGCAGCCGTATTTTTAATTTAGACCATCGTTAAAAGCTGTCCTAATATTTATTAGGCAGCCCGTTTTTTACGGCCCATAAAAGCGAAACAGCTCAGGTACGATAGGTATGGTGTAATCTCCCCTCTATCACAAAACTAAACCAGTTATATTAATATGCAAGATTTTTAGAGCAGCATAACGTGGAGGTAGACATGTGTACGAGCAAATACCCCTCGTGTTAATTCCTGCCAAAACAGGGGTGTAGCATAGTAGTTCAAACAACTGCTGCTATTTTAGTGAGCATGCAAACGCAATAAAGGTATTTTTAAGCCTGCCTGTAAATCGACAGGAAGCAGTGTAAAAAGTGGTTTTATGTGCAAAAGAAATTTAATCCCGGCATTTGCTTCACGCCTGGATTTTGTTCAAGCGCTAAGGAGCAAATCCTATCTGTTGAATTAATAAGGTCAGAGCGTTTCGTGAATTTAATAAGCTGATTATGCCAACGCAAAACTTTCTCGTACGCATAAATCATAAAGCTCAACCTTTTTAACCGTTCGAGCCCTCATTAAAACCTTTCTGGTTCAGATGCTGGAACTTAAATAACGTTTTCCTTTTATTAAAGTGGTAAACTGTTCTTCGCATTTTTATACACTCACATTTATTCTCCGCAGGACAAATGCACTATTTAACAGGAATAAATTCGTCGTGACATTGTTCACTTGCTTTTTGTAAAGTATCTGGACAATATTTAAGTTTAATATGCTGTCACATTCCACCGTCATCGACCAGGCGCAGTTCGTCCGTCATCGGTTCTGTCGTCACAGTATACTTCATAATGCAACGAGAAGCAAGTACGTCAGGTACCAGAAATTAGCCGAACGCGTAAAGAGTTTAACTAGCAATTGGATTCCGCAAAGGGCGTAGGTTCGAATCCCATCAACTGCGAGGCTTTTTTGCGGTATTCCACCTTTTTTCTTGCAGTTTCAAAACGTCAAAATAAGTCAAAATGACAAAAATAATAACATAATTAATAGATATCAGCTGTCAGTACTTGGCTATAATGTTGTTCAATTAAGTTTGATGCTTTGATATTCATATCGAAGAAAACATTTAACATTGTCTTCAATATCTTGCTTTTTTCATTTTCGGAAACTTGGAGGTTCCCAGTGTGTCGATTGCCTCTTTGGATCAGCGTATGTTAAGGTTTCATTACAGTGATGACTAAAGCTGATAATTATATGCACTCAAATGTACGAAAATATGCGCATATATATGCATATATTTTGTTGAGTATATGCACCCAAAGTTATAATATATGCACATAATATGCTCCTCATTTTATTTTGAAAATAGGTAGGAGTATTCTAAATAATGTAAAAATTTTAATTATTTTGTATGAGTTTATTTAATTCCCTAATATTTATTCAAAGACGACATTCGTTTTAACGTTTGGCCATACAAACATAGACTGCCAACGCCAACTTCAGGTTGTAATCAACATAAAAATGAGATTTCCCGTAACCCCGCCAGACTATTATTCACCCAACACTCTTGAAGTGGATTCTATATTGTCTGATTCTTTATACATTGCTTCTATGGGAAAAGTGGGGGTATCTGGCAGTCTATGTTGATATAGTCAAAGATTTTAATAGGGACTCTCCCTTTCCTCTGCTTATTTCGATATGCGCACTGCACTCCAGCGGCAGAAAGTGAAAGTATATATCTCAATTGCACACAAACATTTAATTAATAAATTTCATGAAATAGTAAATTTAACAAAAAAATCTTTAAAAGTTCATACATTACAAATTATTGCTAAATATAACCAAATATGCAAAATCCAGAAAGTATGCTCAAAAACGTATAAATATGCAAAATATGCAAAGTGAAACTTGGCTTAAACAATTTGTTTTCACATAATTAGTATACATATGCGAAAAGTTTATCCGGTTTATCAATTATACAAAATATGCATTTGCCATATAATATCAGCTTTAGTGATGACCTTTTCCTTCTCCCCGGTCGTCTGTCTGCTTTTGAGAGTAACGTTTTTCATATTTAACTGATCATGCAAAATTTGCTTCCTTGTAAATTTTCGGCATACCGTAACCAGTCCAATGCTTCATGGGTGTGCGTCGTACGCTACTATTTGTAGTTTCCCACTGCTTGGCTGAACAGATTACTCACAGATGTGAATAAACAGTTAAAATTTCTGCGTGGTTTTTATTACATGATACAAAATTATTAGGTGGAAGAGGTCCTTATGCGATTGGCTAAATTTTTTTATAAAATCTGACATTTATGCATTTCAACGAAATATTAAAATGGGTTTTTGGTTCACCGATGGGTACTTGAAGTAATACATCCATGCTAGGAAAAAATCTGTCACTATTTTGTATGTGGGGAGATTGTGATTTGTTGTTCGGTTCTGCCAATAAAAATAGAGATTATGATAATACAATCGACGTGAACTTTTTTAAAAATTGGGCTTTTTATATGCGTGGTAGTTATAGACAATGCATTGAATCACTGCTCGCAGTTGTATAAATCCTATACTTCTGTCAGAAAAAGCCAAATTCAAAACTATCTGATTGATCAAAATATTTAAAACATGGGAAAAAATAATGTTGAAAGTTAATACCATTTAGTAAATATTCTTCCATTTATTATTTCATTAGAGGAATCTGATTCACAATTATATAATCGTAGTGATTCTTCAGATAACGTATCAGATCTGGTGTAGCGGTGTAAAATTGTGTTCTTGCCATTTTGGTAGGGTTCAAAGCTCATTTCTTTCAAATACATCTATACTATGCCCTCGGAATAATGCACCTATATGTGGAGCATGTTGCCTAGGTATATTTGGCTAATTTTTGAATTTTTAAAAAATTTAAATTGGTACTCTGTTCGTATGGTGCCTCTTGTTCATTTAAATTCGGAATGCAATTAAGTTTCCGGTTTTTCATTTGGAAAATAGTCTTTCTGTTCTTTTCTAAGATCAAAGTTGCTGCCTGAGAGCTTAAAAAAGATTGTAAGTGTGGTAATGCCGCACCGTGTTGAAAATCAGCATGGGTGTGTAGTTAACAAAACGATCTTTGGCGTTATCCGTCGACTGTAAATTTGCCATCAATCTTCAAGGCCGCTGAACATAGAAAATATGCGATAAGTCAGTTGTTTCAAAATGAATACAACTTGAGCTTAACGGGTCTGCAGATTCACAAACGAAACGGGGGTATTTGTACATAGGAACATAACATGACCAATTATGTAAAGATCAAGTTGAATGGATGATAATTGATATTGGATTCAGTGTTTCTCTTAAAATGTTTCTTTCTCTGTGGTCTGCCAAAATAGTGTCTTATTTATTTTCTGCTTTGTTGTCTCACACAAAGATATATTTTTACTAAATATTTATAAGTCTAATAGATATTGTGGCCTGTTTATATGCATTGTTTAATAATATTTTCTACATTATATACACTTAGGAAGATTAGAGGTGTAGATATATCTATTCTTCTTCTTTTCATCAAGGATTAAGCTTTACGGCCTGCTTTGGCTTTACTACTGCCCCTTTTAAGGGTCTTTCAGGCGTTTTCATCCCACTCGGGCTATACAGGGTGGTTCATATGTATGGCCATTACATTAAATGAGTGTATACTAACTTCAAGAGAAGTACACTTCACGAAAAATTAATAGCTTACAAAAAAATCGCACCAAGGTCTGGTGAAAATGTTGAGAACCACTGGCTAAATCAGATGAGAGTGCATTAACCTACCACATAAAATGTGATTGAAATACCCAAACAACTGCTTTTTACTATGCATTTTATCTAAATTCGGTCTTACCGCAACCACATGTGCGGACTTAAGTTCATAGAAATTCATTCTAGTGACCATCAATCAATTTAAGCAATGCCACGTTTAATTTTTTTGTGGGATTATTATTAATTTATGACGTAGGTTTATTATGCAAAGTTGTTGTGTTTGATGTCTTCTAAGTAACATTTAAGGTAATAACCCTTGTTCAGGGTGGAGGTTATAGTGGACTGTATGATTTTAATTTGGACAATTGCAGGATACGTCTTAGGGGTGCAGGAATTAAAAAGGGGTTGCAAACTAATGGTCTCGTGCAGTCTCACACAAGATGATGGAAAAATAGACTTAATTTCCGTGGTTGCAGAGGTTCGGCGAATACAGACAGATGTTAAAACTGTATTATTTATTGACTAGAATATTTCCTATTTATGTACATTAACTATGACGTAAATTACAAGGTTCATGTTATTTTGCCCTAGTTTGAGCTCGTATATGCACTTGCGTGTTCAATTTCATAACAAACAGATAGCAAGTATGCATAATTGCAGTTTGTCGACCGGGTCATTCGACCAGTGCTGATAAGAAACGCTGACTGCTTTGTTGTAATTTCCGCATGTAATACTTCGCTTATGAAATGTATTTTTATTAAAAGTTAAAATTATGTTTTGGTTCCTAAACACCCTACTTGTATATCACTCTGTATTTTAAGTACCGCTTCCAGTTTATGTCGTTGGAAAGCAGAACGTTGAGGCTTTCTTTTAAGTAATTGTTTCCTATTCTGTGAATATGCTATAAACTAAAATTTTAAACTACAATAGAACTTTAACTTCACTATTTTCTTTAAATTGTCGTGGGAAATAAATCTCTTCTTACATGCATTTTCTATTAAGCAATATAATTATATTATATTTGTAAACAATTAATTGTGTACAGAGTAAAAAAACAAGGAAAAATGCAAGGTCAAAGATAATTTTCTAGTCTTTTGAAACTTTTGGATAGGCTTGCAGCCCAGGCTATTTCGACACCTTCGGCGATTTGTGCCTGTGAATTGCATTAAAGAAATAGTTCTCATAGCTACTAGCCAAAAGGGGTTCCCCAATCGACCAAGCAGTCTAAACAATGTCTAGTTATAGATGAGGACTCTCTGACACAATCTTAATCTTAACAAAAGAGAAGGTATTGGTGGATGGCATTAAATAATAAAGTGAAAGTAAGTTTAAGTGCCACAGTTCAAATAAAAATCAGTAGCCAAGCATGAAACTAAACTACTAATATAGAATAATTATACGGCCTTTGTTATATTCAAAATGGACACAAAAAATTATTATTACTACATTATGATGAAATTAGTTGTTACAAAAGAAATCATGAGATAAATAATATGGGAAAATTAATCAGGCTCGTCACTGTCACCAAGAGGCCTTTCGGAACGTGACGCATTTCCAATTAATTAACGAAAGGTTAACGCTAAAAAAATTTCCTACCGCCAGGTGGTGCGCCATCTTGGAATCGTCTACTATTTTTACCACTACTTCGAAACACAAAACAAATTTCCTTCTTCTTGTTCTTTTCACTTTTTTGTCAAGTTGGGTTTATTCACTGTTGGCACATGCTTTCTTCAACAATTTTTAGTGTTTACAATCTTTCCCGGGACGTTGTTAGTTTCTTCCGAACACTTCGACGATATCATCTGCCCATCGCTTCGATGAACGATCAATGAATTCCATAGACATGCTTGGCCTATATTTTATTGCTTCGCCTGACAAATTTTTCTGCGCAAGTTACTTTAAATCTGGCACTATATCCATTGCATCTTTTATCTTCATTCTGACACGGATTGTTTCATCTATTTATCTATGTAGAAGGCCACTTCTAGGCGTTACATACCAAAAGGTGTCTGCAGACTATTTTGGGAGATGTTTCCTCTTTATTCGAATGGTGCGGCCCTGATACACGGATTCTTTATACTTCTTGATTAGATGTCCTTTGACACGAATGTTCGTGGTTTATGGTTGGTAATAACGTTTGCCTTTTAGAAGTTGGTTCTTAAACCGATGTTTAAATATTGCTCCTCTAATTAGGTGAACATTTCTATTTCAGTACTGAACAGTACGATTAGGTGTGTAAATCAAGTGAATTAGTTTTACCCCATCCACTTTATACCCATTTTATCCCAATCTAGCGAGTCAAATTACATCTGTCAAGATATACAGGTTTTGAGATGTCGTGTCACCCTTATCCTGTTTGAGCTTTTCTTTGGTTGGTTACAAGGTTCCCATTACTTCTTTCAAGTGTAGGGTATCTCGACTTGCTTCTTGTCTTATCTTCTTATACTCTATAAAAACTATATGTAAGTCTACGTTGTACTCTGAACATTTTTCAATAAGTGTCCGGATTGTTATAGGTGGTCTGTTATACCATAACGCAGCAGTCCAAACGATTTCCGATTATTTTAGTGCAATCAGGACATCACACAAGAAAAAAATCTGTATCTGTTCTGACAGTCAAGCTCCATTTCAAGCAATCGACTCAGCCAGGACAAGATCAGCTTTCGTCCACGAATGTGGAGATGCTTTAGCAGGGCTAGCAAAGGAGAAACATGTTGAGCTCGTCTGGGTTCCAGGACAATGAAAAGGCTTATGAACTAGCCAAACTCGGAGCCAAGCACATCTCTTTAGGACCAGAACCTCCTCTGGGTAGTACAAAGTAGAAGGTTTCGGCAGCCCTAACCGAGTGGGCTTACAAGACCAATGAGGAAAAATGGAAAAGGTGTAGGGGCTGTCGACAATCGAAGTACCATATAGCGGGACCAGATTTAAATAAATCAGTCTGGTTAAGGGGAAGTAGCCGAAGAACCACAAATCTTTTGATAGCGGTTTCTACAGGCTACTGTAAATTAAAGAGACACCTAGTATTGATAGGAATAGAGTAAGAACCTGGTTGCTCTAGATGCGAAAGAGGTGAGGAGACATCCCGTTAGGGCAAATGCCGTTCTTAAAACTTGTTTTGACGTCTAGTGTCTTTTCGTGCCGACACCTTTGAAATTTCGCGTTTTCTCGCTCCAGTCTAAAATCCCTGACGAAATCAGAGGTAAATTGCGACAAGTTCCGCCACCTGTTGCGCATCGCAAACTTCTTGCTAATTTTAGTACTAAACCATTTCGTTCCAAGTCGATCAGCCTTTAGTTTCCTTCGGAAAACACGTCTTGCACGGGCGTTTTCGGCGGTCATAACGAAAGACGCCTTATCGTGTTTTTATTCCTGCACTGGAGGATCATTGTCTGATGACCAGATTGTCTGCTTGATTAAAGTCACGTAGGCTGTTGTACCACTTAGCGTAAGCCTGTTTTTCTGTATAAGTTAGAGAGAGAAAGCCGCGCTTTTGGCGTGGCGTCGGCGTCGACAGATTCATTCTCGATCGACCTGACGTTGTAAACACATCAAAATAAATAGTTGACGTTGGTAAAAACCCTTGTTCAGAGGGTGAACCTTTATTCTCGCGGGCTACGTAATTAAATTGATCATCACTTTTGTCGAAACAGCGCATTTTCGTGCAAATAATACGCTATTCTGAGCGGATTTGAGGTGAGAGTTGTGCTATACAGGGTCGGTCAGCATTGAATCGTCGAAGCGTCCCGTTCCCAATACTTGCACTGCAGAGGCATCAGCCCTTATGCATTTGGAGGCCACCCCCTTTGATATCATCTTTCGCTAGCAGACGAAACCAGTTCCATGGAGAGATATTTCACCTGGCGTAATTCAACACCGCATTTTCGGACGCCATCGCCCGGTAGTGTAAAACTATTTCTTTTTATGGTGATTATACTTAAAGTGAAAATTGACATTGATCTAACGTCGCTTTTGTATTGCGTCATTTATTATAAGAACTGTGCCGCGTGTTTCAAATTTAGGAAGCGTTTGCTATTTTAGCTGCATGACCTAAATTAAACGCCCACATGTGTATTCTGTTCACCGCTGTCGATCTTTAACATAGTGGGTTGTTAACTTTCTTCATTTTTGTGATTCAAATAATTGTTCTGTAAGTGTTTACTAACGCAGGCCACCTGGGTGGTTGAGTGCATTTGTAGTCCGCTTAGCAACCAGGTAGACATAGATTAAAATCTGGCCGTAGCCGAGAATCTCCTCAGAGCGGCAGTGGATTTGAACTTAAGTTAGCTGTAAGTCGCGCACCGAAATGTAGAAGAGGCTATAGATGGTGAATGATGAATGAATGGTTACTAACTCCTACATAAGTTATGTTCTCATTCATGCTAATATTCAGGTCCAATAGATCGTATTCATTTAAACTATTGTATGTGATTTTCATTTGTGTTTATATACATATGTATATATGTAAAGCATTGTCTTTGTGTTGCGTATCGTTTATTGTACAGATCGCCAAATGTAGGTGAAACTTAATGCAGCTGTGTTCCATGGGAATCGCAGCAAAGTAACGGCATTTGGATTTCGAATTTTGGCCAAGTGCAAGTTAGATTGAGTAGTAATCAACAATTTCTGTGGCACCCGTTTGTTTCTCGCATTTCCTTGGGGCGCCCTAAGCTGTGCAGTGTCGAACCAAACTCCCCTCCCACTGAGTTTTTAGCCCGACAACAGTCTGTGGAGGTGCAATTAGGGTGAACTTTGCTGTTTATTCCAGTTTATACCGTAACAATCCTTCCACCACTTGGAGGAATGTGAAACGTACCAGCGACTGAGGTTCAGAACTGTTAGAGCAGCTACTCTTCATAGGAAAGAGGTAAACTTCGTAGTGTGGGCCGATAACCTGATGTCTCTTAGAGAATAGAGAACGTTAACGCAGGGAGGTGACATTAGAGGTATTTGAGGGGATAGCAAGGGGTTTACAAAAAGAGCCTATGCCGGCCTACTTGCTAGACTTCTATTTCTCCACAACTACTACTACCTTCTAACCAATGAGAAGTTTGTATAAATAAACGAATATGCCTATAATTGTTTATGTTGTGCTCAAAGACATTTATTCAAAACGGTAGCAATATACTCAAGAAAATTCTGGCTTAGGAATAAGAGCATTCCAGGTGATTAGTTATACAAATAATTTAGAATATTTAATCTTTTCAAAGTGAAGATATTTCCAAAGGTAGTCAAACTAATAAAATTAACCTATTTTCTACTACAGATAAAATAACAATTGCATCACGTTTGAGGTGTGACTTGAGCTAATAAAGTTAAAAACTTTCTGGAACTGGAAGTTTCCTAACTAATACATATTTCAACTGTTTCATATAAAATTGGATAAACTCAATTAAATCGAGGTTGCTGACGAGATCTTCCGTAAACAAATCAACAGCCTCCAGGGTATACTATTTCGCAACTTATTAACACTTTATTAAAATTCCTCGGGGAGAGAAGTAAACAGAGGCGGCGATGCTGCGAAAGTTCCCCTTGTGGAAACAGCGTTGAGCAACTTGGCGCATATTAAAAGAAATATCATCTAAGTGCACCTTGTTTGATTAAACAGGGGTAGGTGTTTGCAGCTAGGAAAATATTTTATATGTAGACGTATGACCAACCCCTCCGCCAAGATAACGGTTTCTATGGCTACACCCCAGGCTGTAACAGTTGCGGCCCACCAGCGGTTTTAAAACTTTAGGAATTAGTTTTCTTGGTGACACTACAACTAGATACACGAGGGTTTGCACGTTTGCTAATCTGCAGGCTCCAGGTGTTTCATCAGCTGTGGCCGTGGTTTTTGGCCATAAATTATGCACAGAAAAGGGCACGCGCAAGGATAATTTGTTGTAGCACAATTAAGTTTTGGTAGTGCTAACAGGTTTAGATTCTTCTTTACAAAGTTTTCTCGTCCTCTTAGTTATTTAAACAGCAGTACGCACTGATATCTATGCTTACAAATAAAAATTAATGTAAAGAATAATTTTAGTTTAATAAACATTTTATTTATACTTTGTTAGTTTAAGAGGTACCCGTTCGTCACCTTTAATTGTAGCTGAGAGGACACAAAAATTGTATTTTAAAAGGTGATTGTCATCTTGTATGAATAGTTGAAAATGGAAATCCATTATTCGTGTTTAACGGCATTTAAGGCACTGTATGCACTTAATTCTATTATTTTTTCATACAAATTAGCGAATGTGGTAACACTCTTCTTCAGATATTTTTGTCATAGGCTTTGTAGATGCATTTATGCACCTTCGATCTTCTAATTCGAGTGGTGGAGCAACTTCTAGGGCAATTTATCTATTTTTTTGTTTTTCGTTTTACTCATGCTATGACCATAATATATTCTCAAATTGATTCGTAAATAGAATTGCTTAATGATCGTTTTATTTTGGTTCTTCTCCTCTAACAAAACATATAAAATGCTTCACCGCGATGCAAGCTGTAGCTTTATATCTTAACTTTATGATGCATAAGTCGTGATAGAAGAGTAGTTTCATAGAAATTAAAAAATATTGGGGGAAGATACGACCTCATTTCTCTTCTGCTTGCTTTAAATGGTTTGAGTAACTGTCCTTCTTCATCAACCTTCTTTCAGAGTACTATTAATAAACGCCGATCCACAATTTCCCCCAACCTATTACAACAATTTTTGGGTAAATGTAGTAATAAACGAAAGTGTCCAATGTTAACATCGTAAGTTGTTAATATTCAAAAGCATACAGAATGCATAATATATTAGCTAATGGTCAAAAACAGTAGTAAATAACTAGTCAAGGACGCCAGATTTAACAACATACCGTGACACACCCCGTTGAATCATACAGAAGAGTCGAAATGTGGCTTGAAATAGGCTGCATGGAGATAATGAAAACCCAAGAAAAGCAACAACGGCTTTAACACATCAAAAGACAGGTGTCTGCCCGTACGTAATTATTTGAAAGACAGCAAGTAATACACGAACAAATAGTATACGGAAATAAAGCAAATGGGGTTGGCTAAATAAAAGTCAGCAGAATTGATTGAGCGAAGTATAAACACCCTACAAACTCCATCTAGATGACGAGCATGATAAGGTACATACTCGTATTATTATATAGAAAAAAGCGAGCCCTCCGTATAACTACTTGCCGAATTGTGCACGTATATCGGTGAAATGGCATTTTGTAAACGACAAAAGATTCTTTACCAGCAACAAAGTTACAATCAAGTTAAATTGGTAAACAGCTGGTGGTTTTTTACTTATTACAAAAGTTTTAATCAAAAATCTACGATTGGCGATTCGTATTATAGGGGTGATTTAATAAATATTGTATTTAACTCGTAACGGGAAGCGTGAAATGCTTTGCTAGGTGCGTGAAAGGTTGGAACTAGTAAAAACCTGACCTTAATAGTTACGGCACTCTTGCAAAATTTAAAAGAGCTTGTCGATAGGAGCTTCCAACTGCAAATGTTTCGGATGATCAAACAGGCGAATAGGGTAAAATCGTCAAGCCACCCCACACATTCAGACCCCTCCGTATCACTCATTTCGTCAATATTTTATCCATCTATTAACTGTCATTCTTTCAACATGTTCTATACAGTCTCATTTTAGTGTACGAAAATCGCTAAGCAAGTTTCTTTTCGTTTCCTACTAATTCCTTTTGGTTTAAGATCGATATCTGTCTTTTAATTTTTTACAAACAACCATCTAAAGCATCAGACCACAAAATTCAAATTGTCAGAACGATTGCTAGCGTTAAGGGGAATTTGACATCAATAGAAGAAGAAGATTTTAAATTTTTTAGTTTCCATGCGTCGTGTTCTTAATTTTTAAGTGTTTATATCAAACAATATTTTGCTAACCTTATTAAGTCCTACATTATTTTTGCAACAGTTTTGAAATGATATCAACCGTCCAAGGTAGACAATATTGCCCCGTCAATGTATTTTATATTTTAAGTTAGTATTTTTATAATTAGAACTATACCAGATTTAAAGGCACCGCTATCGTTCAATGACACCTTATATCGCAGGCATCCCGTATACTGACACATCTCTAAAGAATTCTTCTCTCTCTCTCGTATGTAGGTTCAAACTAAATGCTCATAATTTTAGAACTACCGTTGTTCATTCGTCCAACGAAACTCTGAAGAACCGTAACTTTCACCGTCGACATTCTGAAGAAACTTCGCATGTTCTTTCCGTTTCGAGCTGCATCTGTAAGCCCGCCTTTATCGTTTAACTTTGTCGGAGAGTGATTCGATACGATCTGCCAAATTGTTATACTACGTTGGGGGTTTATGACTTTCCTTGGTGTTCGCATTTAATTGCATATTGAACTGCATTCCAGCTAAGTTTTGTTAAAGATTTATTATGTAATAGTGCATGTGTTATTTACCGTCAATTGGAAATGTGTTTTATGTACATAGAATAAGACTTCTTCAGGAGTAATTACCGTTCAATTTTGTGTGTTTCTGGGTTGTGAAATAAGTTTTGGGGTGTATCACTGTATCAATATTGCTTTTTCATTACTCGCTGCAGTTTTGGCCTTTAATTGGAAACCGCTTAAATGAATTTTTATGAATGTTATCTTAATAGAGTTTTAAAAAATTTCATCTATTATTATCATTTGTAAAGTACAGGGAAGTTCCCCGTATTTTGCAGTTAAGTGTGCACTTTCAAAGGTTCAGAAATAAAGTAAGATTAAAATCTCGCAGCCGAGCGTTGCACACAGTTACCGCAAAACCGCAAAACCGTCTCATTGCATCGCTCATCTCCCTGAACAATAATATATTTCACCATACCGGTTGATGTCACTTTTGCAAGTGAAAGCCTGTTCTTCCAGTTTAAGACCTCACTAGTTAGCCGTGGCAACAGTGTAAGCCTGATGCAGATAGTAAACCCAATATATGGCCTTTGTATTTGTTCATGTTCAACACTGCCAAATGCTTTGCTGTAGTCAGGAAGAGATATCAATTTTTTCATACAATTACTTAAACTTTTGAAGAAATGTATTAATTACCTTAGATTATCAATATTCATTGCTAAAGCTGGCTTGCTTAATAGACATTTGAGGTTAAACTAATTATATAGGTTTTGCATTAAGCTATTTTTTGTTTTGAGCAGAAATATTCTGCAGATTCATTCTATTGTGCAGAAAGAACAACTAGATATATCGACAATTAGCAGATTAGTGGAAATCAGATACACTCATCATCTCGTATTTCACCCAAACTTGGTCAAAACAAAATTGGGAAACATTGTAAAATTATTGTCAAGCAAAATTAAAGCATGTATGCTACTATCGAGCAGTGTAAGGTTCGAAAATGAATAATTAAGTCTTCGATGGCCGTTTGATATTTGTTTTAGTAAGCCATACATAGCAGCCCCAACCATCTCTTTTGGAATAATTTTAAGGAACGCTTCTACATCAAGAATGGAGTAACCAACGAATTAAGAGTGTTTTCTAATTTTTTACTTTCCGTTACTTTAAGCTTTAAATTAAATTTTTTGCATCTCTTGTCAGTAACCTTTATTTAGTGTTTTCACCGAATAGTAAATAGCTATTTACGGCAACAGGCCGATAGATAAGCGTTTATAGCCGAGCTAGTACATCAAGGTCGAGTCCGTCAGGGCGAGACACGTGATCTACCAAGGCCATAAATGCGAATACCGGCCGCCTGTCGTATTTTTTTGTATACTTAACAAAAGAAAAACCACTTTGATTATTATTAAAGAGTTATCTAAAATTATTTTCGTTCAAAATGCTGTGATTAGTGTTATACGTTAGGCAGAACTCAAATGTATTGCTGGTTGGTGGGGCACTGGCACAGTTTTGCGTCAGTTTGTGTCCGACTGACGCAAAACCTAGCCTTCTAACCTCGAATTTGACGTAGACTGACAGTGTCGCCAACAATACACTTCAGTACTGACAAACTTACAATACGAATAACTGGTGTCGTGAAGTGCTACCGGCCTAGGCCATAGAAAAGTACCTGCCGGATTCTTTGTTAAGCTGCTACTAGACTAGTATATAAAAATATTTTTTATGTTAGATAAAGTACACAGTATGTGTATTTAGGGGTAATTAAAACTTGTGTTAAAATGATTCCTATTCTCTATCTATTAATTTGCAGAACTTTATAAGAAAACAAAACCTTTACAATTTTTTTTAGTATAGAAGCTTTTCTATGGGCAAGTAAACTACGAGTATTTGCGTGCAGAAGCAGACATTCACAATGAACAGGCTGTTACTGCTAAAGTAAAGTTAAGAATATGATCAATAACCTAGTTAGTGAACAATGAGAGTGCTTTTCCCCGTTTTTTTGCCGGTCTAGATGTTACTTATTCTAACTAGGTGCTAATGGGGATGCATAATTTATAATTTGTGAGCGACGTACAAAGATAAACTGCTTGAAACATGCCCAGATCCTAATGGGTTTTCAGATAAAATAACATTTTTAGTAGTGCAAGTGATTCTATTTTGTTAGATGCTAAAAATAAACATTTGGCGCATATAGCTATGGCAAATTAAAGAAAGTAAAATATAATAAGTTATGAGCAGTTAAACTAGTTTTAGATAAATATTACTAACCCAATAGATGATTCAGTGAATTAAATAATTAGAACGATAAGATTAAACCAATGATTTACTTTACAAGTAGTTGATGCGAGATAGCAATGTGTATTTAAGATTTACGGCATCAATGCTATCTGCCTAGGCCACGAAATTAATTTAATTAAAATAACTTTTGCATTTTTCATATTGCATTTTATGTAAAAAAGCTATAGAATAAAATATGCTAATGCCTTTTAAGGCAAACAAAACCTTTTGCTAGATCAAACAACAGGCGAGGAGTGTTCAAAATTATGTATAAAATAGATAATGATATCTAGCGTTTCTAGTAAAACTGCAATGATAAATTAAACACAATAACGTCGATTACATTTATTCAGAAAAATAAAAAATGTGGCTAAGATTAGAACTTGCACTCCCACGGCCAATCTAATCTCTAAACCGACGACTTAAGCGCTTGGCATATGAGATGCTACGTAACGTCCGTGCTTATCGTTGTATTATGGAGGGCATGGTGATTAAATAAGGAAACATTGCAGATCGACGACGAAGTGGACCTGAGCTCTGACTGCGAAACCGTGAAAAACGCAGGCAAACACGCAGGCACAAATTTATATATGAAGATTTGAAGTCATGTTAAGAAAAAACACAAAGCTAGCTACAAATTAGCTTGAATATTATAAGATTGTGTTGTGGTGACATTTCTCTACTAGAAAAAGAAATTGTTAGAAGGGATACTTTAATGCAGAGAAGTTGGATATAACAAGTGATATGTATTAAAAAAAAAAAAAACTTATATCCAATGTATGAGATAGTGAGGAAAACGTATACCCCAAGAATATTCATTGGAAAGGAATTGGCAGAATCCTTTATCTAATAGACTTGTCTGTCCGGGACGCTGTTTTGTCTGTCCGGGACGCTGTTTCAGCAGCCAAACCGTAAGAGAGAGAGAAAAAAGTTATGAAAGTTATATGTTTGGAATGGTCATGTCAGGTCAGGAACCGAATTTCAGTCACGTAACACTTCCGGTTTTCGAGAAATCACGTGATATCTCGAAAACCGAAAGTGTCAGTACGCTGTTTCAGCAGCCAAAGGGAGCTGCGACCCTCTGCGCCTTAAAACCTTGATCGGTTAGGCAACCACTTTGACAGCTTCCAGAATGTTCCGACGCGGCGTACCACTTTGACACCTTCCAAGTCTGGGTACAGTTTTTATTTAATACGCGTTCTATTTGAAAAACGGTCTTTTTTGTTTTTTTAAATGAGACATTTATCTCACTGGGTTGCTAGTCTCTTATAATTGTTTATGCAATTTTTTCTCTTAGAAATCAATTTATTGTTATAAAGATGTAGTGGATTGAATGTAGAATTAACAATTTTCAATTTATTAGTTTTGATCCGTTAGCTACCAGAAATAAAGGTTTTGATATAAAAACTTTTCGGTTGAACACTACATTTAAATATCAGCAGTGTTTAAACCGTTGAGGTTCCGTTTTTTGTTATCGTTAATTGAGCTACCTTCGGACTCCAAAAATCGGACTTGATTCACTTATCGCTCCAATTTTTTCAACGTTTCCGTGACCCAGAATTATATCCACTTCCAGTTTATCTTCCCCATGGGCCAGCAATCCATACCTGATATTATTCAATTATTGCATTACGCTACAATCGCCGGTTTACATAGGTGTTATTGGTAATTGTTTGCCTAGTGAACGCCAGCGTTCATTTTGATACTAAATGCTCCTTTAACAAAACCATTTTCCACAGAATGTAATACCGTAATGTCGCCTTCGGGGATTTCAACACTAGCACTAAATTGTTTTACTTGGAGTCTTCAATATAAAGTAGCTACTTTCACTATATTTATTTGTCATTATAGGCAACAATGCATACGCATGCAGACTCGTCTACATGTGGTGCAAGCACTAAGCTGGTTAAGATAAGGCCAGTTCATACATCAAAAATGACTTGAGAATCTTCTTGATTGGGAGCGTTTCAAACATCTTTAGACGAGAGTTACAAGCTTAGCGGCGTTTAACAAACAATAAGAGACGCCTATACATGTGTTACTACCTAATGAACTTTTTAAATGTAATCAGCTAGGCTTTTAGAGTAAAACTCCGCCCATGTCCCACTGCGGCTATTCCTGTTCACTTTTTAGGCTTATTACAGGTAATAATTAGTCCAAGAAATAATTATCTTTATATTTGTCTTCTCAAATATTACTGTTATAGGCAACAATGCAGACGCATGCAAACGCGTCTACATGTGGTGCAAGCACTAAGCTGGTTAAGATAAGGCCAGTTCATACATCAAAAATGACTTGAGAATCTTCTTGATTGGGAGCTTCCCAAACATCTTTAGGCGAGAGTTATAAGCTTAGCGGCGTTTAACAAACAATAAGAGACACCTATACATGTGTTTCTACCGAATGAAATTTTTAAATGTAATCAGCTACGCTTTTAGAGTAAAACTCCGCCCATATCCCACTGCGGCTATTCCTGTTCACTTTTTAGGCTTATTACAGGTAATAATTAGTCCAAGAAACAATTATTTTTTCTTTGTCTTCTCAAATATTACTGTTCCAACATCGATCAGAAGTTATTGACATCCCTTAGGACTTATAGATTCGCTGATATTCTTTTTTGTGACTTCTAGAACTAGAAAAAATGTCTTTATGACAGCGCCTGTTATAAATTTCTATTTTATATTGTACGATTGTCACACATCATGTTCTCATGTTCAGATACAGGTAAACAGTCGTTTTTCTGGTTCTTTTATTTATATCAATTACTAAAACCTGAATTAGAAGAGACGGTTACGGGAATCGAACCCACGACCTCCCGAATGCTAAGCAGACGTGGTAACCACTAGTCCACAGAGCTGCTTCCTTATGCTTGGACACTGCTGAGTGGATTGAATAAATTGCAGTGTCGTACCGGTCCCAAGCTGGCGAAAAGGATGAGTATTGGAGAGTATACCCAGAACCCTACTTAAGGTAAAAGAATACACAAAACTCAAAACCACACCTCGGAATCAGAAATATTAAAAGCTTGAAGGACATTGTCTTGTTAATAATAATAACGTTTAGCTAAATCAATTCTAAATGTTTTGTATAGTCAAGTACCTCTACTACATCATTTAGGTTAATGCTTTCACAACAATAAATCGTGAATGAAAGTTATTTACATTTAAAATTATGACACACGAAGTCACAACTTCCATAACGTATTAATATAAAGCTTTTCGTATAGCGCGCTATATCAGCGTGCATTTATTAAAGGGAATATTGAGTGCTCCTTTATTTGTGTTTTTCATCACTGCACTCGGAAATAAACTTTTATTGCCGGTTACAAAGCGGAAGCCTGTCATACGCACAACG
>CALNHX010001240.1:0-240631 GCA_940337035.1 Agriotes lineatus | reverse complement strand
ATGTTGTCGAACTGCAAAATATAACGATGTTTGTTTCTGTAATTTATGTGTTTAATTCCAGTTACAACTAGTTCGGTTCCTTTCTGGAGTTCCTCCAAACGATGGCATTTTGTAATTTTAAAATGCCTTTTAGTTGCTGCATGCTAATGTTAGTAATTTGATCCATATCTTCTTGATTGTATATTAATCGATCTGGATCTTGCCATTCTCGGCTGTAAAATTCAACTTCTTCTACTTTAGGGAATGAGTACCTATTAAACGTAGAAACTCTATTAGTTTTACATTTTATAAACGGTTCTTCTGTTGGCAAACATACAATATGTAATCCATTAAATGGAATACAAATGTTTCCCTGTTCTCTAAGTTTCTCTTTGTTATTGGCGTAAATATTTATAAGATGTTGCTTAAAATGTCCTTTTAAGAAGTATACACTTTTGCCTCCATCTTTTTCTGCTAGAACACCAACCTTCGGAAAATTTTCCCTAGTATTTACCATAAATGCGGAAATCTTGTATACCCCAGTTGCGTCGAGATTTCTCCAAAGGTTTTGATTAAGGTAACTGCATAGTAAATCCTCCGTTTCTTTTACTTTCTGTTCTTTTGACAGCAAATTATTGTATTCTTCTTTTATAGAGTTTGTTTCTGCTAAATAATCTAGTTTTCTTTTTTTAATTTTTATTTCTTCCAGCTCCAATTTTCGCTTTCTTGCACTTAATACATGAACAGGCGATAGTGGAGTTCGTTCTTTAACTGTATATGGAGTAAGCCTGTTTGTTATGTTAGTTCCTTTTCTTAAGACCTGCAGGATGACGCTACTCGTATCAACGAATTCTAAATCAGCAATATTTAAATTCGGTGCTATCGTAGAGAACAGTGTTGTGGATTTGGAAAAGAATGTCTCTCCAGCCTTAATATAGCACTTTTGTATTATGTTTATGTTACCCTCGTGTGCGCCGCTGTCTACAATTTCTAAATAATTAACTGGTGAATAGTTAAAACTGCAGGCGGAGAGGACGTAGTTTATCATTTTCTCGCGCTGTTCTTGTTTATCTGGCAGTTTGATTTGTATCCCGGTCAACTTTCTTGTATTTTTATTGCCCCAGAGCACATATTGTAAAACATTGTTAAACACAACACAACAGCTATTTTGTAGACTGTTAACCTGGTTCACATAGAAACGGTTGGCACAGAATATAACGGTGTATCTTGTAAATACTGCTTGCTACTATCCAGTACATTTAAACAGTCCTCCAGAGGGTCGAACACATTACCTATCTTGTAATTGTATATTGTCGCTTCCAATCTTATAATTCCGTGCTCTCTAGCCAAAGAAGACGTAAATGTTCTTTTTAATCGTGCATCTGGACATTTAATAGAGTCAATAATATGGTTTCCGATTTCCTTGTTAACTCTTTGACTAAATTTGTTATATATCTTAATTCTGCAATTCGAGTTCATCCATGTTAAACAAGCAATCCCAACTGTTTTATCGTTGTCTACAATCACATTACAATTTTCCTGGTACTCTCCTTGGAGGCAGAAGTTGTGATTAGTCATTAAGTAATAGCACACATCCATCTTGTTAAAAATGCCAGCAAAGTCTTGTGTTATATCCAAATCCATAAGGTAGAAGTCATCAACTTGGATCTGTTTTAATATTCCAGGTAATTCCTCCAACAGAGTTTCCACTTTAACATCCGCCAGCTCTACTTTGTACTGGATAGCAACTGGATTTTCATATTTCCTTGCGATTTTTTTCCATTCCTTCCTTTCCGATTTGATCAGAATTTTTTTGTGTCTTTGTGCTGTTACTCCCATTAAGGAAAAATGGTATAATTGACAGTGAAAAATCTGTACATTTACAATAGCATAGTTTGGTTCTTCCACTTTGTCAAAAGACCCATCTTGTAAACGCACAATAACTAAAAGTTTTACGGATTTACAATGCGTTCCATTTATTTAGTTTGTCACTCAACACTTTTCGAGATTTTCTATAGTAATATATTTATAACATAAATTACAGATATTGTAAATATAAATTATACATATAGTATATTTTATACAGAAGTCTAACAACTCCTTACCGTCAGCAATTTAAATTTACTTACACGTCTTACACAACCGTTTTGTGACAATATAATGTTGGCTAAAACTATTGAACTTGTAGATTGCGAAGGAAAATGTTTTTATTGTTAAGAAGCAGATATGCTGTGTTTGTAATAGTCACTTACGAGAAAAATTCTCGAAATTTAGTTCAGATAGACATGTTGTAAAAGCAAAATTACTTTATCTTCTGCAAAGTGAGAAAAATACTTATAAAATTTGCATGTGCCAAATACAATTGCTATAAAAGAACAATACAATTCAAATATTTGCTCGAGAAAGAACACACAAGATAATAGTAATGAGCGAAAACTAACGAAATTACTTTCAAATTTGTATGATGAGTCATGCATTTTTATTACTTTTCGTTAAAATGTTTTAAATACCAATTTACATTAAGTTTTTATATACAAATTAACAGTGAAAAATCTGTACATTTACAATAGCGTAGTTTGGTTCTTCCACTTTGTCAAAGCACCCATCTTGTAAACGCACAATAACTAAAAGTTCTACGGATTTACAATGCGTTCCATTTATTTAGTTTGTCACTTTTCGAGATTTTCTATAGTAATATATTTATAACATAAGTTACAGATATTGTAACTATAAATTATAAATATAATATATTTCACACAGAAGTCTAACAACTCCTTACCGTCAGCAATTTAAATTTACTTACGCATCTTACACAACCGTTTTGTGACAATATAATGTTGGCTAAAATTATTGATCTTGTAGATTGCGAAGGAAAATGTCCTTATTGTTAAGAAGAGATATGCTGTGATTGTAATAGTCACTTACGAGAAAAATTCTCGAAATTTATTTCGGATAACCATGTTGTAAAAGGAAAATTACCTTATCTTCTGCATAAGTTACAGATATTGTAAATATAAATTATACATATAATATATTTATAACATAAGATACAATTTTGAAAATATAAATTATACAGAAGTCTAACAACTCCTTACCATCAGAAATTTAAATTTACTTACCCCTCTGACACAACCATTTTGTGCCACTATAATGTTGGCTAAAATTATTAGTCTTGTAGATTGCGAAGGAAAAACTGTTTTTATTGTTAAGGAGATATGCTTTCGTTTAAAATCAATCAAGATTTCATAAGAGGATTTGCATGCAACACAACATAAGTTACGGATTTTGTAAATATAAATTATACAGAAGTCTAACAACCCTTTACCGTCAGCAATTTAAATTTACACAATGCTTTGAATCTAGTTAGTTTTGTCACTCAACACTTCCTAAAAATCTATTTCTTGTGATATCGATGAACTGTTTTTAATTTGAACGACGAGTTAGTAAGACTAATTAATGGATGTTTGCCTTTATATTCTTATTAATTCAGAATGTATTTTTGTACTACGCTCCTTATACGAACCATTTGCACTTAATCTTTTATTCCACATTACGTTACACGATTCTAAGTTTCGTCGATTCGTAAGCTTGAAAAATAATTTAAAAATTAGTACTGCATCTATTTTAACCTAAAGTTTGTCATAACTAAAACATATAATATAAGAATATTTTATTTAAAATCACAAAGTTTCGTCTAAACTCAATCAAGATTTCATAAAAGGATTGACATTCTGACAAAGGATTGATAGGCAGCACTTCAAACATCCAAGGATTGACAGGCAACACTTCAAACAGCTTTGCATAGTTCATAGTAACGGACTTCGAACGAGAAAGTTATAACCAGTTGCGATAGCGCAGTGGTTAGGTTATCAGAATCGCAATACGATGATCGCAGGTTCGAATCCGGCGAAGACCAGAAAAGTTTTTAAAATAAAATATGACTAAAACGTGCAAGACAACCGTACGACAAAGATAAACGAATGCAAAAGAGATAGCATAATTGTGAGAGAGATGAAGTGTACAGAGCATCACTTGACTAATTCAAAATACAAAAATGGCGGGGATAGCGGCCCCTATTCTACTGGAACTTTTTCATCTTCCAATAAGAAAAAACTGATGTTTGATGTTTTAATTGTTTAGATTACTTGTATAAAGCTCAGGTAGATCATTCCTTTGTAGTTATTCAACTTGTACTCCATACCTAGTGCTGTTAATTATCTTTTATCACCCCCAGTAGCATTTTTGGATTAATAAGGTTATTGTAGCTCTTCATCTAGCCAACAATAAAGTGGTTACATATCTAAAACCATTGCTTGTAATTCGGGTCAATATGACAAGGATACTATATGTGCGGGTTAAGATATAAAAATAATAATCAATTCTGTCCAATCTAACTGGCATGTTTAATGGATTGAATTATTGCCCTCATTTCATAGCTGAATGAACGTATAACAGTTCTCTTGCCAACTGCTTTTGGTGGAAGGTGAAGAAATAGTGCCCCGCCATTCTCCTCGAAGAAGGTTGATTCAGGAAAACCACCTAAAAACCTGAATCGAGAGCAGACGGCCGCAGGAATCAAACCCACGGACTCCTGACTGCTAAGTAGGCTTACTAACCACTAATTTACAGAGCTCGGTTAAATTACAATAATTAAACCTTTCCGCTATTTAATTCCCACAAGATATGTTCATAGATACGTTCATGCTAGATTCATAGACATAAATTCTATCTCGTACGTCTCTAGAAGTTCTACGCTTTAATAATGACTAAAACTAATATAAAATTTACTAGTGTTCAATTTTGTGGGCCTTTCTAGCGTTTCTTGTGTTAGCTGTTAAACTGAATAATTCATTAGCCTGTTCCCCACACTGAATCGCCATGGCATTATATAGATATGGGGAGATTTTTACAGCGGTATCTAATGAACAACATCCTGGATTGGTCCGTGTCATTGTTGAGATAAAGGAGCTTAACCTTTCATCCACTTTCACAAAGGGCTTCATCAAGGGTAAAGCAAATGAGCACGGCAATTCAACATTTAAACCACACCAGAAACGAAACTCGTTTACCAGTCAGAAAGAAGAAGGCGAAATATATACGTAACAGTCGTCCCGGTTGAATGAAGAGGTCACAGTGCTTTCCACCTTCGTGTCGATTGTGATTGTTGAGCTGCTTTTAAATTTCAGTGGCTTTGTTGATTTTGCTGCGACAGAAGAATTTAGATTTTTAGACATTATAGTAAACATTTCATAAAAACAGACATTCTTAAACAAAACTTGGATTTTTCGCTTTATTTAAGATATGTGGATGACATCATAATGGCAACTGACCCCTTAAATAAACAACAATTTCTTCATCTTTTTAATAACCTACACCCTAGACTAGAGCTGTAAGAACAATGATTAAAATTCAGGTATCCCTTCATGTTAGTTTAAGTGCTACATTTTGTTTCGACTTCTAAGCAATCGTAATGTTTGGTAAGTTGCACAAGAATATATTCTTATATTGTATCATCAAAAATTATATTCATCTAGTGTGACTTTGGAATAGTTCATAATTTATTAATTCAACTATTTTTATACTTAAATGTCAAACTTGACATTTGGTTTTCAAGTGACTTATGCTTGCACTACTGAAACCCGCGGCATATGCCGCATTTAAAATGTACGACGAATTTTATTACTTTTGTTGCCCTAAAGAAAGTTTTAAAAGCACGCTAAGGAAAAGTTCCAAAAAATATTTTTTCAAATGGAAAGTCTCTGGAAAGGAAACGCTCGCCTCTGGAAGGCGTCCTAATTAATACGACGTTGTTGGAACGCAGTAAAAAAAATGCGGAAAGAATTGTTCTACCAGTTAAGAAAAGTGAGAGTTTTCCAGTGAATGTAAAAGTTTTACGTGAGCATGGAAGAATGACGTTGTAGCCCACGGCACATGCCGCATTTAAAGTTTTGCGCGTTAGATAGATATACTTTGTTTGTGACATTAGTGCCATTTACACGCACGGTTTTTCGTACAGGTTTTGAGCGGACGCGCCAAACCCGAGTGCAAAGAGCGCGCATGTAAATGCACCTAAACTGTACAGGCAAAGAACGTGTTGTAACAGGCACGCCAATATCGCACTCCAGGCTCTTGCAATATAAAAATTCTTTCTGCAAAATGGTTCAACCAAGCGCTAACCCAAAACTTTTAGAATTTCTAAAACAGAACAGAATAACTCATAAATGAAAAGAGGTATGGCGTTGAAACTTCATATATAAGTTTTTTGTACTATCTAAATGCGACAGCAAGTTTCTGAAGAAAATCGCATAACCGGTGTGTATTGATGTGAGATAAGTGATTTTTCAGTTGAATACCTCTAAAATTCAACTTGAAAATCACTCATCTCAATCAATCCACATTAAAAATGTAATAAAGATGTAAAGTTTCACAAAAATCGTTGGAGCCGTTTTTGAAACACAAGAGTAAACATCAAACTTCCGGTTATGCGATTTTCTTCAAAAGATAGCTGTCGCATTTAGATAGTACACAAAACTTATATATAAAGTTTCAACACCATACTTTTTTTCATTTTTGACATATTCTGTTCGCAGACCGACAGACACACAGACCGACAGACCAATGAACAAAAACACGTTTTTTGGGTTCAGGGGACTCTAAAACGTGAAGATCTGTTGAAAATTCGATTTAGAATTTTTGGGGTGAATGCAATACTTCCTTTATCGTAAAAGGAAGTAAAACCCGTCTGCAAAACTTAACAGTATGTTATTTACTGAATGGTTAGTTGTACGTAAAGCACCTGTATAATCTTTTTTGTAGAGAATTTCCTAGCCTTCATTTTTTGTAATAACTTAAAAAGTCATACGACCCATAGAAAGCGAGATATTTGCGAAAAACTTATTTCTGTGACCTTTGACGTTGAATAAGTCAAATCGCAAGCGCCATATCGATGGGGACTTTTGAGACATTATTTGTAATGTCAAAGGTGTATGCAAAATCTCAGCTCACTTGGATTTTTTCGTCAGGCCGATCCTACTGTAGCTGGGCTAAGAGATTTTTGTAGCTATAGATTATAGTACAAAACGCCACCATAACGATGCAATAAGCGTAAAATTGTGGGTTGAAGATACGAGAAGTCTATGTGACAAGTGTCCAGTATTGTTATACCGGGTGGCCATAAATATCTGAGATCTCGGTAGCCATGGAATTAGCTACTTATAAATGTTGGGTTAGTACTATATTTCAATTACAATAAGTATTGGTACCTATGTAATGTAATAAAATGCAAGAGGAGGAGAATGTGCCATGGATTCTGCAGTTTAGCCTACGACTCGATTATAAAAATCTCCTGTTCTAACTCCATTACTTATTGCAATCTGTAATAATTTTTGACAGATAGGAATTTTAGTTGTCATGACATTTAGTTTAGTTGTATTCATCGCTTTAATAAAGCGGTGTTGATTCCAAAGGTAATGTGATATCAGATATTTATGGCCACCCGGTATAAAGAACAAGGTGTTGAAAGTGATTTAGGGCTTCTTGATATCAACGATTTTGCTTTGATAATAATGACGTCTTTTCAAATTCAACAGTTGCTACAATTTGGTTACAACAAAATAGAAGCAAATTAAAGACGTATCAAAATGTAATAAACCAACAATTGTTGAAGAAAAAAATATAATGGATAGCCTTTTGAATAAAACCGATGCTACTGAAAACATTAGCACGAGGTTTGACCACACATACACTTCGTAATTCGTTTTTATTAAAATTTGTAATAATTTGTAATTTGTTTTATATAATAATAATAATAATAAATCCATTTATTGAATACCAAAGAGGTATACAAAGCCAGTCTTCCACCCTCCCGGGGCATCACACAAATATAAGCAAATGCTGTACACACACAAACTTAATATAATACAATACAGTACATGCTAGCAACATAACAAGACAATCTTAAATCGTGTTACTAACTAATTCTAACAAGGCACTCTTAATAGAAAGTGGCTGCTCTGGAAACATATCAAAGAACTTATTTAACAATGTGGGAGCCATATGTAGAAAACAGCCCTCTAATTTAGCTGTTCGATGTTGTGGTATTGTATATAAGCCGTTCACGATCTTTTTGGGTCAGGTGAGGCTATGACCATCTAGTAATTTTGTTGGCAGTACCTCTGTTGCAACTAAACTCCCTCATGGAAATTGACAATTTTTGTGTTAGGTTAGGTTGTTTTCAGTTTAAGGTTATATTTTCTGAATAGGTACATTGTTGCCGGATATTCTCTAGTCTCCACATCGACTCGCTTTCTTTTAAATGTGGCCTGTCCTTCTTAAATTGGAAGTAGCATCGTTTAGTGGAAATTTTTTGTTGCAACAAAATTATTTTGGGCATTTTGACTTTGCCTTTGACGGAAATTAAAATTATTTTTACACATTTGATAAATCATTTATTTTCTTACGAATATTAAAATATTAAATCTGGCAATGTGGTGGCAAGAAAATGTCGAACAGACACTGACAGAAAAAAAAAGTTGCATCCGCTACATCATCGAATCAGTTAGTCCAACATGAAAAGAAAAAATCATAGCCAACTCTGTCCCAAAAAGGTCGTGAACGGCTTATAACTATTGTACCTGATATTTACATTGTGAACTTCTGATCTTTTGCTCAACAAGTCGTACAAATATCTTGGCGTTTTAGTACAGATCAGAGTATACAAAAACATACAATACAGATACATACTACCATGGGCGTAACTTGGGGCATCACTTTGGGGGGGCAAAATCAAGACTTCACAACATTTTTAAACCTAAATTGCAAAAAAATGATGCACTTGCACTTTGAAATAAAAATTTGGGGGGGGGGGGGCACCGCCCCCCCTTGCCCCTCCCAAGTTACGCCTATGCATACTACGTTGTTTTACATTGAGCTCTTGGTATTTAACGTTACAGACAAATCTTACGCAAGCGTTTTGTACTCGCTGTAGTTTAGTTTTTTTGTATTCTGAGATTTTGAAAAAATACCATAGTGCAATAGTATAAATGCGGATAAATAAGCGCCTTAACTAACATGAGTTTGGTTTTTTCGTCTAATAAATATTTTAAACTATACAAAGTACGTAATTTCATAAATGACATTTGGTAAATATGTCTCACATGCAATTCGAATGATAATTTATCGTCTATTATAATACCTAGGTTTTTTGCATGACTACTCCACTGTACTACTTCACTATTTACTACAATGTTATGATTTTTAGTTATATAATCACCAGTTCTTTTATCGGAGGTTATGCAAATTGCCTGCGACTTTTTGGCGTTTAATCTAAGACCATTATTGCTAAACCAGACAGTAAGATTATGTAAATCCTCGTTTATCTTACGAATAGCCATGTTTAAATTTGATACTTCCGTTGTTATATATATCTGAAGATCATCAGCGTACATATGTATCCGGCAGTGCAAGTGCTCCGTTTTTCGTGCCGGTGAGTGTATAAAAGTTACGCCTATGCATACTACGTTGTTTTACATTGAGCTCTTGGTATTTAACGTTACAGACAAATCTTACGCAAGCGTTTTGTACTCGCTGTAGTTTAGTTTTGTTGTATTCTGTGAGATTTGGAAAAAATACCATAGTGCAATAGTATAAATGCGGATAAATAAGCACCTTAACTAACATGAGTTTGGTTTTTTCGTCTAATAAATATTTTAAACTATACAAAGTACGTAATTTCATAAATGACATTTGGTAAATATGTCTCACATGCAATTCGAATGATAATTTATCGTCTATTATAATACCTAGGTTTTTTGCATGACTACTCCACTGTACTACTTCACTATTTACTACAATGTTATGATTTTTAGTTATATAATCACCAGTTCTTTTATCGGAGGTTATGCAAATTGCCTGCGACTTTTTGGCCTTTAATCTAAGACCATTATTGCTAAACCAGACAGTAAGATTATGTAAATCCTCGTTTATCTTACGAATAGCGATGTTTAAATTTGATACTTCCGTTGTTATATATATCTGAAGATCATCAGCGTACATATGTATCCGGCAGTGCAAGTGCTCCGTTTTTCGTGCCGGTGAGTGTATAATCTATACGAAAATCTCTTGCGATATTGTGCAAGTCTTTCTTCTATAAAGGTAGGATTTGTTGTGATTCCTCTTTCGTCAATCCAGCATCACGAATATCATTTAATATCTGCTTAAAAGTTACACCTTGTTTTAATTTGTCTAGAACACAAAAAAAGTTTACAGAGCGATGACAGTTGTAATATTGTTTCTTACTGCCATCCGCCAGCAATTTAGATGAAGTGTGAAGTCCATACGATGACAAAGTGCGTCCTTCAATTTGGTCTTTCCACTGGTGAAATGCTGGAAAGCATGTATCATGAATGACTATATTATATCAAATGATTTTAATGACGTACCTGAAGAAGAATTACTCCAATTCATTATTTCGAAACTTTAACCACACTTCCAAACATAAACGGCAAAGATCGGTTACGTCACCGCTGGCATCGGCAGATCGGCACCACTCGGGTCAGACTATGCAGGGTTGCCAGACTGAATGCATGCGCGTTTTAAAAATGTACTTTTGTAGAAACGGTTGCAGAATGTACCAGATTCGTAGAATTGTACCAGATCTGGCAACGCTGCTAATATCAAGACCACGCCCAAAATTGTAACTACACATAGACCACGCGCATACATGTTTGACCTTGGGAATTGTTCTGCTTTATTATAGAGTTATGATGATTATGATTCCATAACCATACTAGATATAAGTAATGTTTGATCATACTTTAGATGGCTAATCAGATTGTCCGATTTATAAATTTCGTAACCCATTTTTATTTGTATAAGTTGTAACGGTTACAATTTAAGGTCAGGTTTTCTTACGGTGTGACATCTGTTGGTCTAAGATTCTGGTTAGCTAGGTGTCATCTGTTTTAACTACTATTCTGGATGTGCTGCTTTCATCTCAGTGTAATGTAAACCTTATCACTTTTCAATCGTAGTAGCATAAGCTACTGATATTATTCACAGCTACGTTACAAACTGTTGGGATATGCATGTACTACGTGGAATTCTAAACAGAGTGAGGGAGATTTCAAGATAAATAATAAATAGGGTACTAACTAAATTACCTATTTCTTGCTATGTCGTTTGCAAATATTTGCATAATTAGCCGCCTTTACTGGAGATTTACTTTGTAATCTAGACGTGATTGTGTTGAATAAATCTCTAACTTCTATAATATTTCGAAATGCATTTTATACTTTACGTTGGCAGTACGCTCTTCAATGAAGTCTAGCACTCAGAACTTGAAATTAAAGTAGTAGCTCCCTTAGTCTGTTTGATTGAGAGTTTTTTCTGCTTTTACTTGTGTTATTTGATTGTTTGAAAACTGATTTTGCATCGATTGCTCAACCTGTACTGGGAAAAAGTTCATTACAATTAAATACATGTGTCGAACCTGTTGGTGTAGGTTATTACTAAAAGTATTTCATCCATTATTTTCAGACGGGTTATAAAATATAAAGGTTTTGTCAGCTGCTCAAATATATTATTATATCTAATGTTAATCATAGGTAAGTATACAACTTTGTCAGCAAATAACTAAATAACTGAAAATACAGAAACAAAAAACTGATAATTTTAAGTGGTACGAATGTATTGATATTCACATAATAGTTACTAGACTGCTAAACTTACTTACTTACTTACTTACTTACTTAATCCGTCCTCGTTCTACCGCCGGGGCAGTGTAGAGGTCGAGTTTGTGTAGTGGTTTACCCAATAAACGCCTTCCAAGCTTTCCTATCCTGGGCTAGACGTTTTGCTTCATTCCAATTCTTCCCTTTCCTTTGGAGTATTTTGGTCATTCCATTTGCCCATGTACATTTTGGACGACCTCGGAGTCTTCTACCGATTACACCCGCATCACAAACCTTTTTCGGTAATCTGTTGTTATTCATACGCCAGACATGACCTAGCCACCGCAGACCGTGTTTTTCAATTTCACTTAGCAAATCACTAACGTTAGACTGCTAAACTATTCCTATTTATTCAATTCAAAATACTTTAAATGACATATTTACGCTGATTCAAATTTATTTAATCAAATTATTTATTCCTTTTAATAGCTCTAGTACAGTAAAATTGTCGTTCTACCTTAAAAAATTGGCCGCGGCGATTCCTCTTGCATAGTGGTTTAGGGTCATTAGACAAGTGTAGAACGAAAAAGGCGTCACCCCACCCCTTGCCAAACAGCCGCCATCTTGATAACAATTGAATTTGATTTTTCTCGCGATCCATTGGTCGCACAGAAAAAGTTATTGAACAAAAAATATTGGAAATAAAACTCTACACATTTTTTATTCTTGCCGTGATACCGAGAAATTGGTATTTAAAACGGTAGAGGGCGACAAAGTTACCAAAAATCTGTTTCCGCCATTCTAGCGCTGTGGGGGTGATTTTTTCCGAAAATTGCGAATGTGAAAGTTGTAGTGCTTGAAAAAATATACACGGATCTCTTTTAATAATGTGATTGATGTAAATAGTCTCCGAATGACAGCCCTTCAAAGTCCGCGCAGCGCGGAGAAGTGGAGAGATGTAAATTATTTATATCCCGCACTTATAATAACTAACGAGATGCCATGTCTGCCATTTGGTTAACATAAAGAAAACCATTATCGCTCGTACAATAGTACGAGCGATAATGGATAATAATCCATTCTTAATCAGAATACAATCACGAAACAGCACTCGCAATCGTATTCACGGATTTTTTCAAAGAACTTTTCACATTGCGTTTATAACAAGTTGTGAGCTCTTTTTTCAATAAAAGTTTTAGCAACATTTCTATCATGGTCGATAATGACTCGGTTGTGTCCGAGGCTCCGAACCAAGACGAAGAAACAGCTTCAAAAAAGAAAACGTGTCTGTGTAGACTACAATATATCTTAGGGTGTATGCAAAAAGAAATTACTTTCAATATACGAGCCCAGAATCAAATCATTTGGCACATTAAGATTCTTTCGGTATCTTTATTTGGTACCCACAAAAGATAATCTTCTTGGTATTATAACAGCTTTAACAATAACAAATTACAAAAAGTAGTCCGGAAACACTAACTTTAATAAATTAATATTAACACCAAGTGAATTAAACATATGTTTATTCACGAAAAGATGTTGAGCTCACGAGCACGTAGTGCGAGTTAGATCATATCTTTGAGTTAATAAATGTTTAATTCACGTGGCGTATATAAGTTTTTATTCAATTTTGACGAAATTTTGAATAAAAAATTTTAAAAATATTCAAACTAAGATAAAAATTTGCCCATTTATTGTCGATTTGATCTAAATTTTAGTAATTATATATTACACACTACAAAGAGAAAGAATAATAGAATGTAAATATTTGTAGATAATAAAAGTATGTTGTTCTTCATTGAAACTTTTTTTAATTCTCTAGCGAATTAAACTTTTAATTCTCTAGTGAATTAAAACACTTTTATTTCACTTGTAAATCATAGACTGTTTATGAAGGTTATGGAGTTAATAATGTCACTTTCAACTGTCAAAATTGAATAAAATAAATTACCTATTCATTTCATTTGGCCCAAACGATCAAAATATAATTTCGTTCACCGCAGCATGTTTTAGTTGAAGTGAAACAAGCTGTTTGTTTTTTAATAACATATAGACAGTCGGGTGTATTATTTTTGCAGAAATGGCACGTGGTAAAGCAATTGTCAATTTGTTGAATTTTGGTCATTCCTATGGCAAAATTTACAAACAATTGCAATTATCATATTATATAATAAATATTACACCAGCAAATTTAAGAGCTTTACGGATCTGAGCCAAATGATATCATTCTGGGCTCATATACCTACTCCTGTCCCATCATTTTCATTTCTTTTACCTACCTATACCAATTTCTCGGTATCGCGGCAATGACCAAACATGTGTAGAATTTCTATAGATTGTGAAAACCTATTCACATTGGAACTACTTGAGTGACGTGACGATTTTATCTTGCAAAAGAGAAAGGGTTACTTTGCTGCGCCGAAATATATAGTACATTTCCCAAGCTGCGCGGACTTTGAAGGGCTGTCACTCGGAGACTATTTAAATCAATCACATTATTAAAAGAGATTCGTGCACATTTTTCAAGCACTACAACTTTCACATTCGCAATTTTCGGAAAAACCACCCCCACAGAGCTAGAATGGCGGAAACAGATTTTTGGTAACTTTGTTGCCCTCTACCGTTTGAAATACCAACTTCTCGGTATCGCGGCTAAAATAAAAAATGTGTAGAATTTTATTTCCAACATTTTTTGTTCAATAACTTTTTCTGTGCGACCAATGGATTGCGTGAAAAAACAAATTCAATTGTTATCAAGATGGCGGCTGTTTGGCAAGGGGTGGGGTGACGCCTTTTTGGTTTTACACTTGTCTAATGACCCTAAACCACTGGGCAAGAGGAATCGCCGCGGCCAATTTTTTTAAGGTGACGGGGTATTTTCCGACAATTTTACTGTACTACTCAGGTAATAGAACAATCTCTGTTATTTCAGGTAGGTTCTTGCGATAGAAAAACTATCAAAATACCTGTAAAAATTGTTTGGTTAATGAAAAGTTATTTCAGAATTATTAGAGAACTCTCAATTGTCACTGACAGACTATTAATATGACATACAAGCTGAATTCATATTCAATCAATACATGTTAGTTCAAATACGTCAACAAGCGTAAGTATTTATGTACGTAACTTATTATTTCACTGTTGAAATTGATTAATGTATATCTTTACATATACCTGGTTATTTTTTCTTAATTGAATTGATCCAATTCGTCTGTCGAAAAAGTACAAATGCAACCAGCTTCTTCTGTCACATATGTTTGTATCTCCAACCAGAATTCCTACTTCGATTCGAACCCACAGTGTGACAATGGATGGAACACTATTAAAGTCTCATTCACCAACCTCAACAATCAACCAGCTCTCCCAGATGATAGATCGTTTATATCTCATGCAACAGCAATTCGAAAATGTTTTCCCCTTTACAGCAACTAGCATGGAATCCAACTTCAATGATGACTTTGCAAATCAAATTCACAGATGTCTTCACCTTAACAGCGACTCGTATGGAATCCAACCAGCAATCACAGGTCCAGGTTTTATTTACTCGAATAACAACTTTATGACAGCGCACCCATTCAAATCAGTTTCAGATATCTGGGTCTTGACAGCAACTCAAATCGCAGCTCTTCCAATCACTCCAGCTCGAACGAACTCACCTCACCAATTCCAATATTCTAAATTCTTTCATAATTAATTGAATGGTCTCCTTCTTCATGTTAAAATGTGTTTTTAATTTTTAATTAATTTTGCCCTTACATATCACTCCATTAATAAATTATTGATTATAAAAGGGTTTATTTCGTTAATTTTATCGATAGATATGAATTATGTCTACAGTTTAGATATCAAAAATAAGTTTCTATCCTTTATTTACAATTCACTATTGTAATAGTCATTTTATACAAAATGTTTAAAACTAACACCCTGCATTATTTTTAACTACATACAGTATATTTTTGTTTTGACAATTTTATACGTAACTTATTCAAGTATGAACTCAGCTTAGAACTTTGATATTTCTTCTTGTAGTAACTATTAATTACTTTTTAATTATTAATTGATTTCTGTTAATATCAACAACCCTTCATATAAGTGCAAAGATAATTTTTAGTTATATTTTAGAACCTTAGGTTTGAATATTAAATCTATTTCCTGATTTGTATTTTGTAGCTAATTTCTTAATAATTTTTGAATAGTTAGTCTGTTATTTTCTTAACTTCACCCTTGTATTTTTAAATAATTATATATATTTTCATCCATAAAAACTTTTCTATCTAGAAATTAACTTTTAACAATAAAGCGACAGTCCTGATATTTCGCCGAACATATATTATTCATTGTGAAATGTATAATTTTACCGTCCTGAAGTAGTACCAGTATCGGCGATTTTTTGTAGTAACGCTGGTATTTTACAACCAATCACGTATCTGCACCATCACGGAACAAACATTATGGTTTGGGAGTGATCTCCTGGATGTAAGGGTTGAAGGTTATGTCCGTCGCCAGTCTGAGCGACCAAAATTATCACTTGGATATCATACCCTCTCGTCGATGTTAAAGTGAGCATAACCATAAAATCAATACTAACGTATTTTTGAGATTTGTTGCATATATACAAATTAATTCTACATAATATGCGAAAAATATTGAACTATGTACTTGCTTGCAATCTAGAAACGGTGATCAGGTTTTAAATTTTTAATGCCCATGATTGGCTATTTCAGCACACTGCTGCAGTTTCTGTCTCTTGTCTAGGAAATAATTGTCTTGAGTCTGTATCGTGTAATTTGTCCAGAGTATGTTTTGCACAGTCGAAATACTGACAGTGTTGTGAAATACGAGATTAACGGCCTTGATTGTCGCTTATATTACTGAATTGTTGATTTCAGCACTTTGGCTAGTAAACTAACATAATTTTCCACCCATCGCTCATGCCCCATCAGTGGAAATGCCAATGCAACTTTTTCAATTTGCCAAACTTTTTCATAAAATTGTATGTCATTGAAATAAATGATCACTTTTTTCCCTTTTCTTAACGTATTTATGAAAAATTACACACTTTCGCATCGTTATTTAGAGGCGAAAGTAAGCTATCAAATGTACATTTCTAAAAATATCCGTAGTCTCGCCTCGACAAATAGTAAACTATTTTTGCTGTACTTTCTTTAAAATGCTCTCAATTCCCACAGCAGTTGCATTATTTGGTACCCGTATTTTCTAAATTTCCTGGGTGTAGTTATCTCTAAACACTCTGACTATGAAAATAACAGCAAAGAAACAAGCAGCAATGTGTTTTTCGAGTTCACTATGTGCTGTGCAACTGTATGCAGCTGTGTTTATCTAGTTTTTCAATTTCTCTCCAATATAATTGAAAAACTTGTAACTAAAATATGTCCCAGCATTTTTCTTATTGAGCAGACACTGTGACGCTTAATGTATTTTTGCGCTAGAAGCCATGATCTCTCGCTTCAGTTAGCATGATCGAGTTCAATTGGCACCAACAGTTGAAGTAACCCCGACGTGTGTGAGTCCTGCAGCCCCGAGCGCTAATATAATGCGCGCTTGGGGCAACATTCAAGTCAGTTTGTACCACCTGGGCTTGGAATTGAAGCTGTGCAAATTTACTTGCTAAACTTACGGACGTAGCGGGTACCTTGGATAGCCGAAAAGTTAGCAAACAGGTTTGAATGTTTTGTTGTGCATGGGCTAAAGCAGCTATTAGTGGTTTAAGTTTTCGTTTCCCATTAGTCCATAAATCAATATTGATCCGGATCATCCGAGTTTTGTACCAGTTACAATGGAAATGGCAAATAAACACTCCGGCATGTTGAAGTCAAGCTATTCTTTGGGAAGTGGCGTCGTTTGCAGAGGCGTAGTATGTCGTTTGTCGTATCGGGCAGCTTGACTATTAATTTCGGACTAATGCCGGATTTAAAACGTTATTAAATAATTCCGTTAATGAAAGGGAAGCACATGTGTGTTTTTCCAGCCGTTTCTCATACGACTATAACAAATATCTAATAGTACAACCGGAGCGATTGTTTAACCAACATCGAGCATATAATGTATCTGTCACCGTCCAAAGTAAAAATGACTTCATTTCCTTTTAATCCCTGTTAAATACAACTTAGTTTAAGCACAGGTATTCAGCTGTAACTTAAACAGTAAGGTGTTTATCAAAGTGCGGATAACTCAGAGTGTGTGTAAAGTAAGAAACGTTTAATTGACTGCCAACAACCGTTTGCTCAACGTTATTCCTTTTAATTTCAGTGTAATTTCGTAATAGATATAGGATATACACGGTCGGTCAAGATGTTCATAATTAATCTAGATTACAAATTGAACATTTCTTCTTGAATAACCAATTGCTAACTTCTTGTTAGAGCAGGTGCTCAAATTTTTCTCCTCCTGTCTGAATGTCCAATTGAGAATTCCTGGCCCATGATTACCATTTCCAACGACAAATCAACAAAAGTGAGAACCATTTAAAGCACAATCGACAACTATCAACTGACACTGTTATAGCTTAATAGATAAGGAAAGGGCATGTGTTTTACTAGCTTTCTTGAAAAAATTTATTAGTTTATAAAGGTGCACTTGTTTAATAACTCGGTAATTAGACAATATAGACAACTGGTTATTAAAAAAAAAATTGGGGTAATATATCACCACAGCAGAGGAATTAAAACATTTGAGAGTACCCTGTATGTGTTATGTTTTTGTCGACGTATTTTTATCATGGACAAAAATACTGTTTGAGATGGTACACTCAAGGTTTAATGTCCTGAGTTGGGCACTGGTTGTTTACTATTTTGAGTCGAGTTGTCTACCCGTTTTGTACAGGGATCACCAATTATTATTTGATATGATTTTACCGGATTGTTTACGTGAATTGTGTATTCTGTAAATGGTTGTAGGTATTCTATAACTCTAGTTATATTATAGAGTGCCTATTTAACTTTTATATTAACTTTTCAAATCAGTTTAACAAATCTTATTTGTAATATTTTGGCCACAGTATTAGATAGCTAAGCAGTGAGGAAGCGTGTCCTTCAAGCGCGTTGCGTTTGAAAGTTGTGTTTAACCATTGGGTGGTAAATTGCGAAGGGAAAGTTGCACATTAATATTTGAGGCAATTAAGCATTCAGTTAACAAACACGTAAGTATTCATTTTGCACTAGGCCTAATCTGCTTCGGCCGTAATTGTAGAGAAGTTATCGATGCTACGGGTTGAAGTTTTTGTGTTGGCGCCCTAGTATTTTTCTATTTGGACTATCCGAAAACGGACCCGGACCTTACAAGTACCGTGGACCTCCCCTCCACGCGCACTAGCTGCGGATAATCAAAGGATTTATTACCGCTGTCCCTCCAACGCACTTTAAGCCTGCTGTAAGTGCGGTCGGGTGTTGTCGGAAAGTCGTGATTATACCGTAGCAATTTATAATTACAGCTAGAAGTGTCTTAAAAATCAAATATCAATTTCGATATTTAGGTAGAAACATATTTGCGTACATAAATTTGAAACCATACGTTTGGAAAATCTAAATCGAATATCTTGCCAATTAAAGACTTATAAATTACGAGTGATCGGAAAACAAAATAGAAATAGAGCAGGCCTTGATCATATTACAACACCGCCAACACCGCTTCTTATTTTTGTGAAATCCAAATTCAAATGTCAAACTGACTTCGAAAAGAGGTTAAATATTAAAAAACCAGGTTAATAATTATGTTTAAAAAGGAAGTATGCACCTTTACTGAAAAACAAACAAACTGAGTATAATCTTTTTAATGATTAGATATGCACTAGAACTATTTATTGATGTGTGAAAGCTTGTTCCAAACATATCTGCGTTACCAGCTCTATATCAGTACCACGGCTTGCTCCAATTCCTTTATTGATCACGCGGTGTTTACAAAACAATTCGAACACTGACTACACTAACACTGACAAAAATTGTATCAAAAATTACTTCAACCCTCTTGCTATTGCTGTCACTTTTGAACGCTCTAATATGCAACAGCAATAGAATAAATTAAAGATACTCTCACGACACTTCAATATAAGCCTAATAGCTAACTATGAAAACCCAAAACAGTTCTGTAACCAATACGGGTCAGTTGAGCTACTCTAGAGGAGGGAGCGGCTTAATACTAAAGGGATCCAATCCAAATGCGGGCGCCACCAATACTTGATTGTTGTGGAATAATGTGAAAGGGTAGTTTCTCATACCGAAGTAGAATGTATGGTGCATCAAGTCAAGATACTTTCGTAATGGAGTCTAACCTAATACTAACTCCGCGGCGTGTACACGCTGCGTTGATCGCATATAATTTTTAATTTCAAATGTAAGTCTAAGCAGAAAGCTTTCAAAGTGAGGTATTTCGCTATGAGTCAACATTAACGTATCACTGCACTGGCAAATTCGAGTTGCTTCTCGATACATCACTTAACATCACTTCATATTACGTCCTGTTTAAAAACGAGTAGGAAAGGAGGCTTCCAGGATATGACAATTGGAATAGGGGGTACTATTTTAGCTCTTCTGATAAAAAAGCTACAGGTTACCAAGTGCTGACTGGGTAAAATTGACAATCTGCGTATGTTATTACTTTATACTTTATAAATACAATGTATTTGAACCAAAATTAATCATGAATTAAAAAAACATGTTTAATCATTTCAAATGTTTTACAGAAGTACTCGCATTTCATGGTATTTTGTTTACTAATTCCATTAATTTTGACAATTAGGTATAGTAGTGTTTATTTTTATGATTTTCTTAATAATGCCGTTATATATGTATTGTGAATAACAAGCTCCCAAGCTTGATTAATCTACAGTGCAAAAAGGAGTAAAGCAAGCAGAAAAAACTCCATCTATTCTACTTATTGCAAGCATACGACGCTCAGAAGGATTAATGAATATTTGTTGCATTTCCAACAGCTCGATCCTTTATTATTATGATGCTAAAAGTACTCAAAGTTGACCTTTACATTTGTAAAATTTTTCTTGGGCCGTAGACAGACTAACTCATAAGCTTAAAAGAGGCTACTGTGTAGGAGTCATAAGCCTCTTTCAATGCTAGATACCTATAATTTATTACACTGCCAGTGCTGTACACCAAGATTCTTGTTTTGTCAAGTCGGGATTAATAAATGATGTACGTCGGCTCCAACTCCGAAATAAATGTCCACATTTACTGAATCTGGCCGAGCGGCTGTGCGACAAAAAGTTTCTATTCGTGCTGGTTTCCTAGCCGAACAACTCGCATATTTCATACCATTTCATTGCGTTAGCACCTTTGTCAAAACGGCTTTGTTTTATGGGCGGTCGTTCTTATTAGCTATCAATTTTTCTACCACTACTTTATCCCGGGGACAGTTTTATTCCTGTTGCGCTTGTTTTCCTTTCATCGAGCTCAACTGCTTGCAAAGCACACTTTCTAAGGTCTCCGGGAAATTGCGGGCACCGAATGGCCTCCATTACGGCTGTCGTAACTGATGGGCGCTCTTAATCTCCTCAAATAAAAAATCACCTGTAATGGGTCGCGCAAACTGTATTTTAAAGGCTTTGCTGGAATCGTACACTTTTGGGACTCGAGAGTGAAATATGGTCAATCTAAATTTTCTGCGTTTCTGGTTTTCAACAATGGCTGGGACGTGTCTTGACACCAGTGCAGAGCAGTGAAAAAGTAAAAATCCCTCTGGAATGAATCAACAAAAGAAAAAGGTGGAGTTTTCCTCGAATCCATTGAGACTCCTCACTTCATTTTTTGCCACGAGTAATACAAATAATAGACAAGGGCGTATTGGATCTCTTCAGTGGAGATGTGCTTAGGCTCTTGATAGCTTTGGTAAAATTTTGTCATCCTGAAATTGTCTAGACATTTTGGAATTATATCTATAACTCATATACACACTGGGTGTTTATTTTGAATTCAAAATATAGGACATGGGCACCCTTGATTAGAATAGATGAAAGTTGACCAATGTGTCTGAGTTGTCAATTTTTAATTTGTTTTTCTGTGACGGGTATTACCTATTCATGTGCAGACATAGGTTACTGAATATATTTATGAAGATATATATGTAAACACAAATATTTCTTCTACTTTCTGGTGCCTCACTCGCTGATGAAATATGGCTATTTAGAAATTTTTCGAAGTCCGGCGGACGATTTCGAAGCGAGTGGATGTATTTCGTGCAACGCGTGTTATCAGTGCATGCACTCAGCTGGCTGGGCGCTATCCGATAAATTCGTGGTATTAACAAGATACATTCGTTTTAAACCAGTGAAATCAAAGTGTACATTAGCGATTAGCTACCGGAAGTTCAAAAACTCGGCCCGTCGGGGCTGGGTAAATAAACAATAAATTATTGACAATGGATCAGTCCAGTGCTAACAATAAGCGAAATTCCGATCACTTATCGCCACCTGTCAACGATGTAGTAAAAAGATATACTTGGAACGCTGAAGAACTAATCAAAACCAACCCGTATTTCCCACTATCAACACAGGAGACGAGTACCAGTGAATCAAAAACACCAAATCCAGACAGCAACCCAGTAACTAGCAAAGCTAAAATCCCACCAATATTTATTTACAATGCCAATAACCACCAGGAAATTATTAACGATATTAAGCTGATTACCGAAGAAAGAGAATTTACTACATCTTATAGCAGTAAGTACCTCAAAATAAACCTTACTAATTGCGATGACTTCCGTAAACTGACTAAATTCTATTTGAACAACTCCGTGGAATTTCATACGTTTCAAAATCCCAATGAAAAACATCTATCGGTAGTTATTAAAAACGTGCCAATATCACTCACGGACGCCGAAATCAAAGAGGAACTCTTAGCAAAGAAACTGCCTGTAACAACCGTGACCCGCTTACTAAATTATGTCAAAAAACCAATCCCCATATGTGCAGTCATATTACCTGCAAAAGAAGCCGGCCGAGAGATTTACAATTTAAAAACTATATTCCACTCAATAGTCACAGTCGAAGCAAGAAAAAAATCCACTAATATTCCTCAGTGCCATAGGTGCCAAAAATATGGGCATACCAAGAACTACTGTTCTGCTAAACCACGTTGTGTCAAATGTAACAACGAACACGCCCCTAATTCCTGTAATAAGAAGCAAGATGATCCCCTCCACTGCGTTAATTGCGGTGGAGCCCACCCAGCAAGCTACAGAGGATGTCCCCATCATCAAGAACTTTTAAAACAGCGCACTCCAATCCGAAACACAAGAGTAACCCCCAGAGAGTTCAGCCCCTTATCAAATACACCGAACAGCATCTCCTACAGCCAAACGGCACAATCGAACTCACATCAACTCGGCAGCCAACCAAACAATACCGATTCCCAATCTCCACACTCTTCCCTCCTATCCAGCAATTAATAATACCCCACTTATCCCAAATCAAATCGTTTATAACAAAACACATTCTGCCTAGTTTTTTCAATGGATAACTCACTCAAAAGCCTTCAAAATTTAACAATCCTTAATTGGAACGCGAATGGAATCAAATCTCAAAGATCGGTCTTTATATCATTCTTAGCAAGATACAATGTTGACATTGCTTGTGTGACCGAGACCCACCTATCGGAGGGAGAAACTTTTAAAATTAGCGGATATTATATATTTCGTAATGACAGACCAGCACAAACTGCTTGGGGAGGAGTAGCAATTATTATCAAGCGATACCTTCAGTTCGATACACCCACTACTTCACAGGCGGTCAACCTAGAAACGGTTTCAGTGATCATCAAAACAACTAGCAATAACCAAATGTTAATAACAGCAGCTTATAAGCAATCCAATAAAACGCTCACGGAAACTGACGTCATCAACTCATCTCACCCGTCGCTACCGTCACTAATTATTGGAGATCTGAACAGTAAAAACACCTTCTGGGGATGCCGCACAAATAATCCCAGCGGAACAAAATTACATAACATTGTAGTAAAACATCAGCTACAAGTTATAGCACCAACAGAATCTACGTATTATCCTTACAGATTAGATCACCAACCTGACATTCTCGATCTTATTGTAGCCAAGAACTTCCATCTGCCCATCCAACAAAAAGTAATCCCTGAACTCGACTCGGATCACCTTCCAGTATTAATTACCTTCAGTACTACTCCTCTATATATCCCTTGTTTTCCAAAACTGATTAAAGGATATATTGATTGGGAAGCATTTCAAGAGAATCTGGACACACGACTTGTGAACCCAAGCCACCTTATATATGAAAAGGATATTGACGCAAGCATCGAAGCCCTTACAACAAATATTACTGAAGCAGTTCAACTAGCAAGTAAACTTATCCGTTTCCCAAAGAGACATGTTAACCATAACATCCCACCAGCTTACATTCTTGAAATGATCAAACAAAAGAGCAAGATCAGGAGAGAATGGCATAGAACGAAAGCACCGACTCTAAAGAACCAGCTAAATAACATATCTCACCAAATCAGGAGAGAAATTGACAAATACAGACTATATAACTATAAAAAACATGTTGAAAGTATAGAACCAAGCAGTGCACAACTTTGGAAAGCGACGAAGTACATAACACGACAATTCGAAACTATTCCTACACTAACTACAGAAAATGCCAACTTTAGCTCCGACGAAGACAAATGCAATCTATTTGCGGAGCACCTTGAGAACAGTTTCACACCAGCTATCTCAGATGAAAACAGACCATTCTCTCGTATCATTAAGACCTATGTAGAAACGCATCTACCAATAGTCGACGATTTTGACCAACCCACGACACCACACGAACTTGCAAACTATATCAAACTCCTACCCCTAAAAAAGGCACCTGGTCACGATTTGATTCCCAATGTTGTCCTTAAACACCTTACTAAAAAAGCATTAGCTTACTTAGCCACCCTTTTTAATTCCTGTATGAGAAAAGGATATTTCCCTAGCGCATGGAAATTCGCACACATCCTTATGTTCCTTAAGCACGGAAAAAACAAAAGCGATTGCAACAGTTACCGCCCTATAAGTCTATTACCCGTTCTTTCAAAACTATTTGAAAGAGTAATTTCAAATCGGCTCAATGATTCACTAGATGGAATTCAAATAATCCCTTCAGTTCAGTTTGGATTCAGAAAAGGGCACTCAACTGTTCAGCAACTACAAAGAATCGCAGAAATACTGGAAAGGGGATATGAAAACAAACAATTCACGGTAGCAGCATTTCTAGACATTACCAAAGCATTCGATAAGGTTTGGCTAGAAGGGCTTAAATATAAAATGCTGCAGACTGACTTGCCACATTATCTGCTAGCAATTATCTTTTCGTTCTTAGACAACAGAACATTCGCAGTCCGCGTCAACGCCTCCTTATCGTCTACAAAAAACATACACGCAGGAGTTCCTCAAGGCAGCGTGCTCGGGCCAACGCTGTTTAATATATTTGTCCACGACATTCCCATTCCACACTTAAGTGAAATAGCTTTGTTCGCCGATGACACCGTCATAATCACACAGCACGCAGATCTCCACACCGCCATCTACCAACTTCAACTGGCCGCGGACACCCTAGGCAGCTGGCTTAACAAATGGTGCATATCATTAAACCCCAATAAATGCGCAACTAAAATATTCACGCTCAAACGCATTCCAAATCACCAAAACGTAAAAATGCTTGGAACTTAAATTGATTGGAATACACAAACCGACGCAATTAAATATCTAGGAGTTTATTTGGACACTCGTTTAACGTGGAGCTCGCATGTAAACCATAAACTCAACCTAGGCTATGCCCGTTTGAAACAGCTGTACCCGCTTATGAATAGGAAAACACCACTCCGCCTGGAATGCACCATGTTGCTATACAAAGCACTTCTAAGGCCAATATTGACATACGCATGCCCTGTGTGGAGTACTACTTCCAAAACGAATATTAAAAAAGTCCAAGTTTTTCAGAACAAGGTACTCCGTATGGCTGTCGATGCGCCATGGTTCGTGCGCAATCATCAAATTCACAATGAGCTTGGAATTGACACGATAGAGCAATTTATCAAAAGAACGACAAGAACATTTTTGAACAATCTGCACAACAACGACAACAATATCCTTCAACAACTCGGCCGCAAGAACATTCACATTAGGCTCAAAAGACGACTACCTCAAGATTTAATTTCGAACTCAGAAGAAAGTGACAGTGAATAAAAACCGTCAAAACTAGAGGAATCACTTTCCTCCGCACTAATTTCTACTTGACAATAAATATTTATCTATGTTATAAAAACCATGCAACCATTGTAAAATGTTGAACTGGTAATCCTAATAAAAAAAAAAAAGAAATTTTTCGTAGAACAAGCCTGACATTTTGCTAAAAGTTTCTTTCCTTTGCGTCCTCTTTCGCCAACAGTTTTTTCCAAGTGATTCATTACCGATTTAGCGATGTGTTTGTAGCGTTCTCCTGTTGTATAAGTAAGGTATATTTTTTCTAACAGCTTGTTTAGTGGTTGTTTATATAGCCATTTTGTACTATCCTGATAAATACTCTCAATATTGTATCGAGGTGTGTCAATTTTCTTTATTTTTTCCTCATTATGTTACTGCTCTTGCGCTTACCTTTAGTAAGTAATGGTCGTCTGTTTCATATTCAAGACTAAAAGATTTTACGTTTACTATTTCTGTCTCATTTTTTACTAATTATTATTGATATAATATTTCGAATATCTTGGTGACAGGTAAAATTAAGGACACCCTTTTATTAAACAATATTTTGTTTTTAAATCATGTTTTTCATAAACATCGATTAGTATCCCTCTCTAATATAATTTCTAGTACATTCTTCAAATCTTCCGACGACCAGTTGATTAATGATGATGATTAATGTGTTTGCCAACTCGGGCGTTCACGTTATCGAACGTGACGACTTCTCGATTTTTTTCAATTTCATCTACGGTCTCACTGATACAGTATAAGTATTTATCAGCAGTTTTATCGGTACCCGCTCCTCTTTCACTCCATTTTCCAATACGTATACTTCGTTTCCGCAGCAGATTAGGTTTTACGTCAGTCTGTGTCAAAACTGATACAAAACCTAACCTGCTAACCTCGAATTTGACACAGACTTACAGTGCCAGCAACATATTCATACGTTTGAATTTCCACAGTCCGCTGAGGATCAGTTTTTATCTCTCGATACAAGTAACCCCTCCACATAACGTTACCAAATTATCATAAAATGTTATTGAAAAAATTTGAAATGTTGACATACTGATACTATACTACCAAGTAGTTGCTTCAATAATTCGTCAAAAAATTAAACACATATATTTTTGTAATCGAGTTAATTCACGAACGAAGCACACTTTTGTATGTATAATACATTTTCAATAGTTTTAGTGAATAAGCCATTGATTTAGTAGCCGCCGAGGTTGAACTATATACCAAACATGTTAGAGAAAGAACCCCGTTTACGAAATGTAACATGCTTACAACGTGTCCAGTGACTCAGCCTGAGAGCGGGCGAATCTTAAACTGAAACAAGAGGAGGTTAGCTCGCGGTTGTTAGAATAATTGTACCTACCTGGAAAGACAAGGAAAAAAATTCATGCTGTTTAAGGACGCCACCTTGTGTTTTATCTGCCAGCGATTCAAGAGGAAGAATGTGTGCTTATTTGGCTTTAAAATACGAAAGGTTGCACTGTGCCTTATAATGAAAAATCATTCAGTAAGTTAAAGAGCTCTATTAAATAACATTGATAAAACTGTATTTAAGCTGACCAGGCTTACAGACGCCACAGCAATAAAAAAAACCAGAACAAAATTAGTTCCTAAGAATTTTATCTGCTGCTCCTGACGTCACGCCGCAGTAAACAAAACCGTCATCTGTGTTCGCCTGAGATACAGAGAAAAACAATATTGACAAACAGGTGCAGAGCGCTTAAGACGTTGCTGCACTTACAACGGGGATACACCCCAAATCTTATTTTATAATAGCGTTACTTAGTTATTGAAAAACATACGAAATTCGTGTTGCACACGCAAAATGTTAGTCTAACGTATTCCCAATTGAAATAATAAAACATAATTTGCTTAGCGATAAACAATGGGCAGCGGCAGTTGAAGATTCTTTTAAATATATATCCGATGCAAGGTCGATATAAAATTTGCGGCAGTCACACGATACCGGATCGAAATTGCAGATGAGTAGTCTGCACAGCTGAGTGTATTTGACCAACGTCGTAATTTGCCAAAAATGGGCATGGTGAAGAGATTTCTACACAGCTACGTTCACGGAACAATAACGCTCACATAACACAAACACACACAAACCATTTGCTGGACTATCGCTAGCCAACTAGATATTTTTCTTTGCTCCTGAACTGGGCACTAGAGTTTCCAGGTCCCCTCTAACGCGTAAATTAAAAGTGCAAATGTAAAATTTCAATCTGCCCTAACGAACAGGTCGGTGCTTATGCGATAATACAAATTACATTTAAATGTTTTTAGTAGTAATTTCAATGTTCATTAGCATTTGATCGCATTATGCCAATCCATATATGAAGTAAAAAGTTAGTTGTTTTTTCTGTGGAAAGCTATAGCTAAATATGATTTTTTTCAAGGCTGTCTTAATTTTGAAAACAATGTTATTAGCTATTATTTCCTTTCTCTATTAATAATTGTTTGTTTCAAAATCCAGAAGTCATAATTTTACTTTCTGTAGTGAATCTAATTGACTATTTGACTCAATTTTTTGGCGATGCTGGGCTGTTGTTGGGTTCATTGCCATCGAGGGTTTAGCGGACTTTTATATTTCGTTTAAGCAGCGACTTTGGGATCTGCTCCTTTTGCTGTTGCATTCGACCATGCCCTAGGTTATTTACACAGAAGTCTAAGTTTTACTAAATTTAAACCATCTTCGCTGTATCTATCTATTGTTGAAATATTTTCTATATCTATAGGTTCACGTAGAATGTGTAGTTTAAGGTACAATTAAATTACAATTTCAGGAAATGTCTTGAATGGCCCTCAATTCCTGATGGGTGCCTAAGCTCATTTTTCATTTATGGTATTTTGAAAATTCTTCAGCTTTAAGGGATACTACTGAACTTTCAAAATAGATTGCTAGTGTGATTTTTCGCGGCCATTTTATAGCACTGATCTGATGAGATTTGTTCCTTCTGGAGCTGTAGATATGATTTGGAGTTTTCACTTCTTGTGTATATTATAATTCCAGAATTTTTGTGAATCCTGTTGATCAGCTTTAGGATATTGTATGTGAGGTTGCTGAACTGAAGCTGGTTATATTAGGATAAAAATGTATTTCTGTGCAATTGCCTACGCTTGGTCACCTTCCAACTTTGGTACGTTTCTATCTTTCCGTTTTGAACATCGATTTCGATGTTGTGTTATTTTGGCCTTTCGCGTACTCCCTAGTGGCTCGTTAGTGTCATACTTTGCATATGTTCCCTCTTATGCTTTAATGGACCACCAACTCTTACGCAGTTCTAAGCCTTATTGGTTATTGCTCCCGAGAACTGTGACCAACATAGCCATTTTCTCGTGAGATAACCTATCACACCTTACATTCCACATTTGCTTGGACGGTATTTTAGCAGGATTCCCAAGCCCACCAACCTGCACAGCTACCCCAAGGGCGCTGCTCTGCAATACATCTACAGGTACCTTCGTCGTGTAAAGTTCGCGTGTTTTGAGTCATATAAGTTCTCAAACTGAAAGTACCGATCTGTGTAGTTTCTGTAATACTGGAAGCGTTTCTACTTACGGTTAGGCTGGCGCATTTCTAGCCGATGGTATAGAGAATTTAAGGAATCGGTTACCACGATGTGTTCACTCTGCAAATTTGATTCTTAGTAAATTAGTCTAGTTCTTATATTATATACTAGAGTGGCACGGAACAATAACGCTCACATAACACAAACACACACAAACCATTTGCTCGACTGTCGCTAACCAACTAGATATTTTTCTTTGCTCCTGAACTGGGCACTAGAGTTTCCAGGTCCCCTCTAACGCATAAATTAAAAGTGCAAATGTAAAATTTCAATCTGCCCTAACGAACAGGTCGGTGCTTATGCGATGATAAAAATTACATTTAAATGTTTTTAGTAGTAATTTCAATGTTCATTATCATTTGATCGCATTATGCAGTCCATATATGAAGTTAAAAGTTAGTTGTTTCTTCTGTGCAAAGCTGTAGCTAAATATGATTTTTTCAAGGCTGTTTTGTTCGAAATTTAGCAATAGTAGAAAATCAACAATAAAGAGAACGCTTCAAAAATGTATGCCCGTTATCAACGCAAACATTACAAATGGCATCGACGAGTCACAAAAAAGCTTCAGATATTTCCCGGCATAGTCTTAATTTTGAAAACAATGTTATTAGCTATTATTTCTTTTCTCTATTAATAATTGTTTGTTTCAAAATCCAGAAGTCATAATTTTACTTTCTGTGGTGAATCTAATTGACTATTTGACTCAATTTTTTGGCGATGCTGGGCTGTTGTTGGGTTCATTGCCATCGAGGGTTTAGCGGATTTTTATATTTCGTCTAAGCAGCGACTTTGGGATCTGCTCCTTTTGCTGTTGCATTCGACCATGCCCTAGGTTATTTACACAGAAGTCTAAGTTTTACTAAATTTAAACCATCTTCGCTGTATATTGTTGGAATATTTTCTATATCTATTGCAATGACCCTTCTTTACGTATAATATTTGTAGGTTTATAATTAGTGTAATAAATAAAAAGAGTCACCACACAATATTTAATTTAGTTCTACCACTTGCAAAATCAAACTAACTGATTAATTTATTTCGTTGGGTACGCCAAAATTGAGAATTACTCTTATGGTAGTTTGCCCTTTTTCTAATCCATTCATCTGATTTCCTAACTTTGCTAGCTCATTTACATACAGAGACATGAAAATAAAACTCAAAATCTCAGGTCTGGGTTCCTCAATCCTAGTTAAAATTTTATGGTACGCCTCTGGAACGTAACAGGTGAACTAAAAATGTAGGCGTGATGCGCCGTTGGTACGTCAAATCTATCACAACAAGTTCTAGTTATTTTCAGCTCGCGTGTGAAATTGATTTATCAACAATTAAATGAACAAATTTTGATGGTAAGATTTTGAATAATTGCCTTCAAGTGGCGTCTATGTATTCCTTTGTTTTTCCAGATCGTTAGCTATTGGTGTATTCTTAAAAAGGACGCCGTATTCGCATTTTGTTTTATGGGTCTCCACTTGACGATTTTAATTGAAAATCCTGGGAAAATACCTCGCCATTCCCATGAACCGCTATGATTTTCTTATTCTCCAGGTCGTAATTAAGGTATGCTCAAATTTTCACACCGATCGCACAGAACAAAATTGAACAATTCACTAACCTCACTTTCGTAGCGCAAGGGCCCCCTTTTTGATGAATCTGGCTGAAATATTGCTCCCCGGGCTGCTCGTGATGCTGGGTTGTGTTCTGGCCTGATGTGTGAAGCTGCCGGAAGAATCCTGCCACTCTATGCCTTCTCACGATGTTGCTAACTGAAGTTGCCGGAATTCGCCAACTGCCGAAGTCGCCTCGGAACGCAAAAACTCAAGTGCGTAGAATCTCTTGCCTCCAATTGTGCTGATACACTCGAATTCGCTGATTACGATGGTGCTATTAAATTTTTTATACGTTTATGCCTTCTATGAAAATTTTATCATTAAAGATAGAGTAAAAACCAAGCACTTTAATCAATTTATTTCAAACAATTGCTATCCCTTGTCGTAATTGACAAAACACTGTCTACAGATTTGAATTGTAGGAAATCAACCAGGTACAAAAACATAACTTATAAACTAATTTAACAAATTCTATCAGTTAATTACAAATTCTTATGCACTAAAATTATTGTCTTTTGGAATTGTTCATTTCTCAACGTTTTTTAATGTGCCACTCACTTGATTTTTATAACACTTAAATGCCCATTGTTTATCACTACACTGACTAGGTTTTTAATCCACCAACATTGTCTAATTTCTTGCTTATTTGAATCTCTTCAAACCCCCAAGTCTTGCATTTTCATGTCATAAATGACTTGCCTGGCTTTTCTATGTTCTTTGCCTTATTCTTCTAGTCATTCTTGTTCTCACCTTTTATTTAAAAATGTTCATTTGCTACCCATTCTATAATGACTTTACTTTCTACGCTTCCATTTTTAAGCTGTGTCTAACTTGAACTTTTTGTGCCAGTTCTTAATTAACTTAGATTCGGCTTTTAGTTTGTGCGAATCTATTATATTATGATTAAACTTATATTGCTAAACCCAATACACGGAATTTGAGCTTCCATATTTCTGTGTCTATTCAATTACAATCAATTTCATTGGCGAATTATACCAGTGTTATTATGATTTGGCAATTTATGTGAATTTTCTCAGATGCTTGCATTATTACAACTCTGTGCTTTAATGATTTAATTTGTCATTTGCTTGTACTGCAATCAGAGCCGATTTGAGGGCTAAATACCATCGCATGAAACTCCCCCTAATTTTTGTTAATTAAAATCACTACGCATGTATTCTTATTAACTTCATTGGTAGGTTGTAATGCGTTGTTATTTTAATTCACACAAGATTACTCATTGTTTTATTTTTTTCAAACTGTTATCATTAATCAGTCTCATTTGATATTTGATGCTTTACTATCCTACCTTAAATTACTAAAATGCCTAACCTATCTCCTATTCTAACTAAACTATTGTGTGTGGTACAACATTGGTCCTATAACTAATCTATTCTAAATTATATTTTCCAAATATGGGTGTATCGCCGAGATATTAAAACGACCCCTTAGGTACTCTATTATCTGTTTCATTGATAAGTTCGTATGTATTTTCATTGCTTAGAATTTTATGTACCCTGTAATGTCCTTCATAGGCGTTTAAAAATTTCGCACAGATCTTCTCTCTGCGATCAGCTACCTTGAGCTTTTTTATTATGACTCGATCCCCAATTTTAAACTTCATTCGCTTCTTAATTTTGCGATTTATCTTCTCTTCGTAACGGTCCTGAGTTTTCTTAACTCGTTCTCTTACTTGTTCTAAAAGTTCGTTTATTCCTGTTGCATCTTCTTCTGGCCTCCATGGTCTCGCAGGTATTATGCTTTTGCATAGGGTTACCGGACTTATCTCCGTTGCAATATTTGGTACGTTGTTCACGAAGTCTTCCACCTTTGGCAGGTACTGAACCCATCTATTATGGTGCTCATGAGTCATGATTTTTAGGTATTTTATCACTTCTTTGATGTACCTCTCTGCGATATTCGATTGCGGATGTCGTATGCTACAAAAGTAAGTTTTAATCCCCTTATGTTCCAAATTGTTGATTAATCTTGCGTTCTTGAAATAACTTCCATTATCTGCTAGCACTTTCCTCGGAGTTCCCACTTCTTGTTGATATTTTTCTATAGACTTGATAACGTGTTCGGTGTTACTGTATTTGGCTGGATAAAGTTTTATGTACTTTGAGAATGCGTCAACCATTATTAAGATGTGTCTGTATCCAAATTGTCCCGGTACTAAGTTTCCCAAATAATCTATTGCAATTAATTCCAAAGGTTCGTTGACTCTAATACTTTTTATTATGTTCTGATTTGTATGGTTCTTTTCTTTGGCTAACTGGCATATTTGACAGCAATTTGTAAAATGTTTGATGAATTTTAAATCGTTTTTTGTGTAAAAACATTCGCGAAATATTAGCCAAGTCTTCCTTCCTCCACAATGTCCAAAAGTTATATGAATTTCCCTGACAATGTCGACTACATCGTTTCTGCATAAGACTATTAGCTCTTTACCACCCAATATCTTTATCAATAAACCTTCCACAATTTTGAAACCTTTATATTCTTGGTTCGGATTGTCCTGTACCAAATTTCTAATCTGCTGAAGTTCCAAATTATCTTGCTTAGTTAACAGCTCTTCTTTTGAAAATCTTCCGTGCTGATAAATCTTCTCTATCCCTATAATCAGTTGTTTTTGCTTCCTACTATTCGCTGCATCCTTCCTACTCAGGAAATCAGCTACGACATTCATGTTTCCTGGCCTATGCCTGATCTCAAAGTCATACTGTTGCAAGTACAACGCCCACCTGTATAATCTATCATTATTGAATGTTTTGTTCTTCATAAAAGAAATTGCTGTATTGTCGGTTTCGATATAAAATTTGTTTCCGGTTAAATAGAATTTTAGTTTGTTGATTGCAAAGATAATGGCTAACATCTCCTTTTCAGCAATTGTGTATCTCGTCTCATACCCTTTGAGTATCCGTGAAATAAAACAAATCGGGACTTCTACTCCTTCTTGGACCTGTATAAGTTCTGCTGCTACTGCCATGTCCGATGCGTCCGTCCTTAGTATGAAGCTTTCTTTGAAATTTGGATATTTAAGTAGCAATCCCTCATGGAATTTTCGTTTTAAATTGTTAAACGCCTTCTCTCTTTCTTCAGTCCACACCCATTTCGTTTCCTTCCTCAGTAATTCAACCAAAGGCAAAGTTAAGTCAGAATAATTTGCTATAAACTTCTTATAATAATTTAACAGCCCAAGTAAGCCTCTTAACGTTTTTAAATTTTTCGGACGGGGCAAATTCTTTATTTCTTCTATTCTTTCTGTACTTATTGTGACCCCTTTGTTGCTAATTTCATAGCCTAAATACGCTACATTCGTTTTCATGAATTGGCACTTGGCCAAATTTAATTTCAAACCGTTTTTGTTTAAAGTACTTATAACTAATTTTAAATGCTCCAAATGTTGTTCCACATCTTCTGAAAATATTAAAATGTCGTCTATGTAATGCACGCAAAAGCTGTCGAATTTATTTAATATTTGTTGCATAGCTCTCACTAAAGCTGCGCACGATGTCGTCAAACCAAACGGGACCACCTTGAATTGAAAAATTTCCCCCTCTATGCAGAATCCGGTGTATTTTCTAGAGTCCTCATGTAGCGGTATCAACCAGAATGAATTTTTTAAATCCAATTTCGATAGAACTTTCTTGTCCCAAATCTGACTCAATAAAACGTCAATTGTCTGCGGACTTTCATATTGGGGTTTCGTAATCTGATTAATTTTACGTGCATCGAGACATAATCTAAGACTACCGTCGCTTTTTTTTACTACCACCATTGGGTTAACGAAGTTTGTTTTAGAGCGTTCTATTACCCCCTCGTCTAACATTTGTTGTATTTCGTGTCTTACCTTCTCGCGTTGTGCAAATGGTATAGGATATGATTTGGACTTAAAACCTTGTGATTCGTCGACATACAATTTGTGGCAATATTTCTTCGCTTGTCCGGTCTTCTGGTTTAATATTTCTTCATTTTGCTCGATTATTTCCATGATCCTATCTTTATATTGTATAAAATCCCTTCCTATCTGATTATCATCCAGTATTCTTTCCCCTATCGCATAATTATTTATAATAATAACTTCGTCTCCGGCTTTCTTAGCTCGGCAACAATTCATATTATCGTCTCCCGCCGTTATCTCAGCTGGGCAACAATTTCTTAGCTCGTGATCCTCAATAGACCAAGGCTTTATAATATCATCAATCTGGATGCTCTTTAGCATTCCATCAATTTTTATCCCTACTTTCTGAATGATATCTACACCTATTACAAACTGTACGTTCAAAGCTGCTACAATATAAAATCGGACATCAAATTCTTTTTCATTTATGCATATCTTTATTGCCAATACCCTATTCGTTGTAGAAATTTTCCTTCTTGTTGCGGACCAAAGGTCGATCTTGTTAACTTTTATAATGTTACTTCTTAAATTATTCATATGAGTATTTATCACTTCCTCCTGTACTAAGGAAACCATTGCACCACTGTCAATCAACGCATAATATTGTTGGTCTAAAATTTGTAATTTTATAAATGGTAAACACGAGTTTGTTGTATATTCTTCGTTCTCCTCTAGTAAATATTCCCCCGTTCTGTCCCATGTGATAGCAAAATTCGCAACATACTTAAAACTACTATTACTAACTATATTTACAAAAACTGGGTTTTTTTTACCCCCCGAAGGCTCTTCGTGCACCTCGGCTATCTCTATTCGGTTCAAATTTTCTGCATTGTCTCTATCTGTGTTTCGCTCGGTAAATAATGTGTTGACATACTGTCTGTCGATATTTGGTGCCTGCTCCATCTCTTGACATCTCTTCTTATTACGTTCGGCAATAAGCTGGTCATAGTTCTTTCTATCTTCCCCCGTTCTGAAATTATTCCTGTTCTGGTTACCCCAATTATTATTGTAATATCCCCTATTTTGATTGTATGGTCTATTGAAGTTTCCCATGTTTCTTCTGTCTTGTTGATTATATTGATTATTATTATTAAAATTGTTATTTGGCCGAAATTTATTTTCTGAAGTGTTATCCAATTTTCTTTTATAACTTGAATTTTGATGAATTGCTGTCCGTGTTTCTCCTCTCTCGTTGTACACCGCCATGTCATAATTTCGCACAATTTCCAATAAATCGCGCAACGCCTTGACGTTTTGGACTGCCACCGCTCTGGTTATTTCAGCCTCAAGGTGTCGTGACAGGTGTTGTACTATTTCCTCTTCTGCCAACTTAGAAGTTAGGTACTGTGCCTTGTTGAAACGGTGCATTATGTACATTTCGCGAGATCCTCCTTTATCGATGTACTTGCCCGATGTTAATTCCGTCCTTACTTGGGCTTGATGGGAATTGCTCCAGTACTGTCCCACGAAGAGTGCCCGAAATTCATCATACGTTGCATATTTTGACTTAATGATGCTATGCCAGACTTCAGCATTTCCCTTCAATGCCATGTTGATTACCTGTAGCCGTCTGCATTCAGTCGTTATTGTTTTAATGACATCGTCTAACTTGCTTAGAAAAATCATCGGGAGCTCCCCGTATCTCCCCTCGAACTTCGGGATAAATTCTGTGCTGAAGCTAGGAGGTGCCACACTAACTGGGTATTCTGGTGTGTGTTCTAATCTATCATTAATCCCCTGTAACTCTCTTGTAAGTCGGTTGTCTATTATAGTGATCTTCGTTGCATTCTGCTTCCTTTCCTCGCCTGCTTTCTTGAATTTTTCTTCTGCACTTGTTTCTAACCTATCCAGCTTCTGATCTGTTTCATCTTGTTGTTGAACCATCCTTTCCTGTGTTGCTATTTGTAATGCTAACATTTTATCTTCAATTTCTTCGTCCTTTCTTTTCAGGCTTTCATCAACCCTCTGCAAGACTTCTTGTTGTATTTCCGCCTTCATTGTTTCTTTGAAATCCTCGAGTTTCTTTTCTAACCCTTCCAATTTTCCTTCCACCGCTTTAACCAGGATCTCTGCATGTTGCTCTGCCCTATTCTCTCTTTCCGCTGCATCTCGTTTCAATTCCTGTACCGTTCTTTCGGCATCTTGTTTGAGCTCTTGTATTTTATTGGTGAGTATTTGTTGTAATTTTCCGTCCCTTTCCTGTGCTTCCTTTCTCATTTGTACTGCTTCTATTCGTAATCTCTCCTCACGTTCCTCTGCTTCCTTCCTGCTCTTTTCTTTCCTTTCCTCTGCTTCCTTCCTCATCTGTACTATAGCTTCCATAATCCCACTTAATTCCTGCGTTTGTTTTGACGTTGGCGGCTGTTGTGTTTCGGGCTGGTCGCCCTGTGTTTGTTGTTCGGTCAGTGGCTCTTGTGCCTCCGTAACCTCTTCCGCTTGCTGTTCCTCGCCTTCGCTTTTCTTTTGCTGTCTTCGAGTCATCATGTGTTCGATTTTGTTGATTCGTTGATACAGATAGAGTTTGAGTGCTCACACCCACAGACAACACCCACACAAATAAAGCTTTTCAAAAATTTTAGATCTTAATAACTTCCACCTACCTACTGTCTGTCAATTTATTTAATTACTTTAATTCCTTAACAGCATTGAGCTCCTAGTGAATTTATAAAAAGCCCATGAATTAGGCGACCATTTAATTATTTTACAATAGCCCAATACGTGGTTTATTTTTAATTTTACAAGCCTACACGTTATGTTAATTTTAAATTTTTCTTTGCCGCAGCGTTGGACGCCATTTAATTATGCAATGACCCTTCTTTACGTATAATATTTGTAGGTTTATAATTAGTGTAATAAATAAAAAGAGTCACCACACAATATTTAATTTAGTTCTACCACTTGCAAAATCAAACTAACTGATTAATTTATTTCGTTGGGTACGCCAAAATTGAGAATTACTCTTACGGTAGTTTGCCCTTTTTCTAATCCATTCATCTGATTTCCTAACTTTGCTAGCTCATTTACATACAGAGACATGAAAATAAAACTCAAAATCTCAGGTCTGGGTTCCTCAATCCTAGTTAAAATTTTATGGTACGCCTCTGGAACGTAACAGGTGAACTAAAAATGTAGGCGTGATGCGCCGTTGGTACGTCAAATCTATCACAACAAGTTCTAGTTATTTTCAGCTCGCGTGTGAAATTGATTTATTAACAATTAAATGAACAAATTTTGATGGTAAGATTTTGAATAATTGGCTTCAAGTGGCGTCTATGTATTCCTTTGTTTTTCCAGATCGTTAGCTATTGGTGCATTCTTAAAAAGGACGCCGTATTCGCATTTTGTTTTATGGGTCTCCACTTGACGATTTTAATTGAAAATCCTGGGAAAATACCTCGCCATCCCCATGAACCGCTATGATTTTCTTATTCTCCAGGTCGTAATTAAGGTATGCTCAAATTTTTACACCGATCGCACAGAACAAAATTGAACAATTCACTAACCTCACTTTCGTAGCGCAAGGGCCCCCTTTTTGATGAATCTGGCTGAAATATTGCTCCCCGGGCTGCTCGTGATGCTGGGTTGTGTTCTGGCCTGATGTGTGAAGCTGCCGGAAGAATCCTGCCACTCTATGCCTTCTCACGATGTTGCTAACTGAAGTTGCCGGAATTCGCCAACTGCCGAAGTCGCCTCGGAACGCAAAAACTCAAGTGCGTGGAAACTCTTGCCTCCAATTGTGCTGATACACTCGAATTCGCTGATTACGATGGTGCTATTAAATTTTTTATACGTTTATGCCTTCTATGAAAATTTTATCATTAAAGATAGAGTAAAAACCAAGCACTTTCATCAATTTATTTCAAACAATTGCTATCCCTTGTCGTAATTGACAAAACACTGTCTACAGATTTGAATTGTAGGAAATCAACCAGGTACAAAAACATAACTTATAAACTAATTTAACAAATTCTATCAGTTAATTACAAATTCTTATGCACTAAAATTATTGTCTTTTGGAATTGTTCATTTCTCAACGTTTTTTAATGTGCCACTCACTTGATTTTTATAACACTTAAATGCCCATTGTTTATCACTACACTGACTAGGTTTTTAATCCACCAACATTGTCTAATTTCTTGCTTATTTGAATCTCTTCAAACCCCCAACTCTTGCATTTTCATGTCATAAATGACTTGCCTGGCTTTTCTATGTTCTTTGCCTTATTCTTCTAGTCATTCTTGTTCTCACCTTTTATTTAAAAATGTTCATTTGCTACCCATTCTATAATGACTTTACTTTCTACGCTTCCATTTTTAAGCTGTGTCTAACTTGAACTTTTTGTGCCAGTTCTTAATTAACTTAGATTCGGCTTTTAGTTTGTGCGAATCTATTATATTATGATTAAACTTATATTGCTAAACCCAATACACGGAATTTGAGCTTCCATATTTCTGTGTCTATTCAATTACAATCAATTTCATTGGCGAATTATACCAGTGTTATTATGATTTGGCAATTTATGTGAATTTTCTCAGATGCTTGCATTATTACAACTCTGTGCTTTAATGATTTAATTTGTCATTTGCTTGTACTGCAATCAGAGCCGATTTGAGGGCTAAATACCATCGCACTATAGGTTCACGTAGAATGTGTAGTTTAAGGTACAATTAAATTACAATTTCAGGAAATGTCTTGAATGGCCCTCAATTCCTGATGGGTGCCTAAGCTCATTTTTCATTTATGGTATTTTGAAAATCCTTCAGCTTTAAGGGATACTACTGAACTTTCAAAATAGATTGCTAGTGTAATTTTCCGCGGCCATTTTATAGCACTGATCTGATGAGATTTGTTCCTTCTGGAGCTGTAGATATGATTTGGAATTTTCACTTCTTGTGTATATTATAATTCCAGAATTTTTGTGAATCCTGTTGATCAGCTTTAGGAAATTGTATGTGAGGTTGCTGAAGTGAAGCTGGTTATATTAGGATAAAAATGTATTTCTGTGCAATTGCCTACGATTGGTCACCTTCCAACTTTGGTACGTTTCTATCTTTCCGTTTTGAACATCGATTTGTTGTGTTATTTTGGCCTTTCGCGTACTCCCTAGTGGCTCGTTAGTGTCATACTTTGCATATGTTCCCTCTTATGCTTTGATGGACCACCAACTCTTACGCAGTTCTAAGCCTTATTGGTTATTGTTCCCGAGAACTGTGACCAACATAGCCTTTTTCTCGTGAGATAACCTATTACACCTTACATACCACATTTGCTTGGACGGTATTTTAGCAGGATTCCCAAGCCCACCAACCTGCACAGCTACCCCAAGGGCGTTGCTCTGCAATACATCTACAGGTACCTTCGTCGCGTAAAGTTCGCGTGTTTTGAGTCATATAAGTTCTCAAACTGAAAGTACCGATCTGTGTAGTTTCTGTAATACTGGACGCGTTTCTACTTACGGTTAGGCTGGCGCATTTCTAGCCGATGGTATAGAGAATTTAAGGAATCGGTTACCACGATGTGTTCACTCTGCACATTTGATTTTTAGTTAATTAGTCTAGTTCTTATATTATATAGGTACTAGAGTGGCAGATCTGTTAGCGCCTTTGATCGCAATCAACTCGCGAATGGGCACGTTCCGCAACGTTTAAAATTAATATTTTTGCAAAGAGGACTATTGAAGCAAACTAGAAATTTTTATTAACGCTAACACTCGCCAATTAAAGTGTCCAATAGACCTTGTGCGCATGGTACCATCCGCGTGGTTTTCGCGTCGAAATTATTTAGATCTCTATGCGACTGCTTCTCGTTATCCGCTATCGCTGTACTTTTTTTATGTCACTTGATAATTGGGTTACGTGTGCTCATGGCAGAATTGGGAGTATAAATAATATAACTTGCTTTTCACTCAATTTATTAAAAGAAAAACTATGTTAGTTTGAACTAAACTTAAAACTAATTTAAACTAGTAATCCGAGATCGAAATAAGTATAACAAATCGCAGAGTAGTTTTTGTCCCATATATATTATCATGTAGCGATACAGTAAATAAACATTTAATTTGCATCAATTTCTAGCATTTCTTTTTATTTATAGTTTTTATGAAACTGCTACGTGGTTTAGGGATTTACACTGGCACCTGTGGGCTTTTTGGTTCGGACGATCTCGAACCAGTGGCGTTGCCGGACAACCCACCCCAATCCTGCTCAGCAACTACTGGCAAAATTTGCTGCATACAATTCCTGGGCCACCGTGTTGTAAAGCAATACCGATTATTTCATTTTAGTATTTCTTTTGTGTACAGAAATTTCCCGTGTAGCTAGGGGTACTTGGATATTTCGGTGATAAACCGCTTCCTTATGCACTCTTTGAGATAGATGTCACTATTAGCAGTGCATTAAAAGATACCCGGATCAGACGGGTGGCCAACTTCGTCAATAACTTGCCAGACCATGAACTTCTTTGTGTATTTCTCTCAGAAAGATATTTTCATCTGTGCATTCTTTTAAGTCTGATCTTAAAGGCCGGTCTGTTGTTGAACGCTTTAAGTCCACAAACCTTACTGATTCTCCTCATGGTTGACGAAGCGTTTCATTTAAACATTTTTCAAACTAGTTTCACCCTCAGATCAGCGCTAATCAGATTCCAGCTTCATATGTACTGATGCTATCTTTTGAAAACCACTGAAAATATAATACAAAATATTCCTACCATATTCTTAGACTTGAACTTTTTTTAACAGCTACGGACTTGAATTCCTCAATATTTACAAAACGGCACAAGCTCTTTCTACCATTGCTGAGAATAACTGGCGTCATAGTTAAAACATACTTTACTCTGGCAAGCACTCTAAAGTGCCCAAATTTTCATTTGTACACGTATGCTCAGCTACGGCTGAGTTGGTGATGAGTTTATATTGTTTCAAGTCGTCTTTATATTTTCAAAATTTTAGATCAATAGAACAACCAGTCTGTCCTGTGTAACTCAAGTTGCAAGTGCAAGAGATTATAAATACTCGATTTTATATACTGTAAGGCCTCTTTCACCATCGTCATCTTTGCTTTTTTATTCAGTTTACTATTAACTTTTCGCAATAATGCCTCCATGCGCTTCTAACTTGTTTTAATTCGGTTAATGTCAATGTGTGCTCAAACAGGACTTTCTGAAAATAGGAATAAAAAAAAATATGTAAACCCTTTTATAACAATCGTTTGCTTTTTTGTAGGAGTAAAGCAAATAATCATTGTTTTAGAAGGTTTTGTCATAGCGAGGAACATCGTAGCTAAATGTAGATGTTAGAAGGTAAGTTGTTTTCTTATTTAAATCTCTACCATGGGTTTATTCGGAAAATAATTTTGCGGTATATAAAAAACTTTAACAAGGTAATTGTAACAACAATACCTACGCAATACCGAATAGAATGAAAAGGGCAATTTAAGTGAATGTATCGTTTGCCTTATCCGTCTTTGAGCAACACACTGTAATTTCTACTCAAAGAATCGCTCTCTAGATTAAAAGCAAAATATGAAAAGAAATACAAAGGTTATTACTTCAGAGACTCAGTGCCCATCTTGCACCTCTATTCAGAGCTTCAGTCTGTTGTGACTGCCGCACTTCTGCAATGTTGATAAAAAAGCCCCTAAGGAATTCGCATTGGAAGCTTAGCTATTACATTTGTGACATGCTTCATACAACCTGAAAATTGTAAAAAACCGCCCGAGGTGCACTGTCAAATTCGTTTAGCGGAAATTACTTTTACAGTGTAAGCAATGGTAATTCAGGCGTTTACTGTCTACATCTCAAGCTGAACACTGGCGTTAGTCTCAATAAAAATGATAATTATCCTGGCGCTAAAACTTCTGCAAGCTCGTTACGGCGCGATAAGGAAGAGCATATGGCAGAGTAAATTTTACGATTGCGCTTTTAGTCTACAAACTTGATAAGTTGCACGATGATCATAAAATATATTAAAAGGCAATGAAAACTTCTAGATCACGCGATGCCGTATAAAGTTTACGACGGAAGAGACGTCGCTTTATTAAATTTGTTGCGATGTTGTGATGCTGTTGCGGAACTAATTGAAATTTTATACTTGTTTAAGTGCACCGAAAAGTTAGAATTGTATAAACCGAAGGTTCGACTTCTTACATTACAGACTGCTTAGTCTGCGGGTTCGTGTGCGAGTATGCAAATATGGCGAAAATTAAGTTTGCATTTAACAAAACAGTACGGGAACTAAGTTAATTAAAGCATTTTATGCATCAAAAGCTAGATATGCTAATAAGTAGTGCACCATGTAGTTCCGGTTTACAAAGTTATAGGATCCGTTTCTTGTGCGCTTACGTTGAATAAAGATGTTCACTTTTCTCTTTTTGGAATTTCAATGGACGAGTTCTAAGACCTAATGGAATTCGTAATTAACACGTCATTCTACAGCTTCTTATCGAATATTACACGATTTAGGAAACTTATTTTTGAGGTACACTAAATACTAATCACTCCTCAAATTTACAACCTTATTTTAGACCAACGACTTTTTGCTTCCAGGTGTTTTTTGAAAAAATGCCAAATATAAAATTTTTCAATAAGTGATTGTCATGATTCGTTTTGGAAATGGGTAACAATCACAAATCGAACGCTTCATATCTACTGGAATCAAGCTTTACAATATTGTCAGATACCGTCATTATGCGGCTTGAACGTCGTAAAGTTAGTATATTTAGATACATCTTTAGCAATGGCTTTATGAAACCGTCTATTAACTTCATCATAATGTCTGGTTTGAAATGGACCTTTACTTTTTATTAATATATAAATTCAAAATAACATAGGTGGAACCTATCAGCACCTGACTTAGTCGAATTGTAGAAATTGATTATATCAAGCTTCAGAGACCAAATAGTTATGGCTGAAAAGCGATGTCCTGGTGAAGGGCTGAGCGTTATGTCGGTCTCCAGCCTCAAACACCAAGTTTCGACTTTGAAAACATACACTTTGGTGTTGAGTGAGTTAAATCGCTTAGATTAATGCTACTTTATTCATTAACCAAGTAACATATGATGACTTAATAATTAAAAGTACGCAAATGAATATTTAGCAAAAACGTTGTAGTTAGTTCATGCTTTTTATAAATAAATTCTTCTGAATGGGATGGGAAATAAGATGGGTTGTCTAGAGCTTGCCTGTTAGAATATTGAGTTGAGATTGTAGCTTATTCCTGCTAATGACCCCATGAATTGCTTCAGAAATTTGATGCGAGTTTTAAAAACTGTTTTTAAATAACTCTCCTTTGTCATTTTAAAAACCAATATTTAACTAATTATTCAACGAGGTTAAACGCGATTTTTTAGTGCTAACGCTTATAGCTGATGCATGATGGAAAGTACGTTTACATCTATGTTTTCTATACAACAGCTCTGAGGATATTTCGGTTTTACGTTTAAGTTCCGACAAACGCGAGAGTGTACGGAGGCTATAATTACTACAATAATGGAAGTGAAGCAATGGTCCATAGTGACGTTTCCGCTGCTGCTGTAAATAGTTTTCTACACAATCATTTTCCAAATTAAGTTTCTCAAAGGCTGTTCCCTCTCTTATATATGGTACAGCATCTTTCATATAGTTGGTTGTAGAATACCAAATGATAGCTATCTTCACTTAATATTTGTCTGATTCGTTTGGAATACATTTTCTGTATTAAAGAGTAAAGCCTACAGCTCATTGAAAAACGTTTGCTGCTGATATTCTAACATCTGAAGTTGTACTTTATAGCTGCTGAAAAAATAAGTAGTCTAATGAGCATTGAGCGTTCTTCGCTACGTGTTTCAGAAACCATAGAAGCTTCGTTGGAATAGGGTATACTAAAAGATCGAAAAAATTGATTTGGATTGGCTGTATCGTTGACGTCGCTAGTAGTAGTAGTAGTAGTACTTTTGGGGAAACTCTAGCGAGTCTAGCAAGTAGGCCTTCATAGGACTTTTTTGCCAACCCCATGAACAAGGTCTAGGCATGCATAGTACCAGGTACCTTAGTCCTACTTAAAATTTTGCCGAGACTAAGGAGTTTCAACCTTAGCAAGGGATCTTTTACATGCTGCACATCGTGTCGGACCCACGTCTTTACAGCACTTCCGAATGATGGCATTCTGTAGAGGTTTCCATCCGCATTTTTTTAATTTAAAAACCTCACCGGGATCTGGGATCGAACTCTCGACCCATAGATCAGTAGCCAGAATGCTTACCACTGAGCTATGAAGCCCGGCTGTTGACGTCGCTAAGTAACATAAGCTTTAGCATCCCGTTATTTTAATGGAACGTTACACAAGAACTTCATATTGCTTTTCAGACTAATACGGTCATTTGTATAGACTACAGTTTTCTGAAGTACGTAGTCGGCAAAGATGCTACAATCTCTTTTGAGGCCTTTCTAGAAATTTAGTGAATTAAATTCCTCGAATAGCAGCTATTTTGTAGACCGACAAGGTTCTACAGTGCACAATCGCTGTCCATTTTAAATATGCCTATAACGATTTGAAATTGGATTGTCACATGAATACGTTGGTGAAACCTGCCAATTCGTTTAACAGGTAACTGTTTCTTTTAAAAACATAACTGTAAACCTTTTCCTAAAAGTGCATAAGTGTTACAATGTACTACCACTAGTTGACTCTGCTGCGGTTGTGTGAAATCCCTACCTCATAAACAACATCAAATTTATAGAAAACGTCCAGAAACGAGCAACCGAACTAGGAAAGAATTTCAGTTCCTCCTACTGTTAAATTAATCACACTAGGTGAAAGAAGGTGACGTGGTAATGTCCTAAAAAACATTTTAAATTTTGAACAGCCCGTATCTATATATTTAAAACTGAAAGTCCTTACTCACTCACTAACTCATCAACGCCCAGCCCAAACCCTTGGACCTAGAAAGCTGAAATTTATTACAGAGGTTTCCTTTATGATGTATACAAGGAATAAGGAAGGATATTTCGAAATTCAACCCGTAAAGGGAAAAATGGGGGTTCCAATTTTGTATGGAGAAATAATATTAAATAGACATTTCGACCTGAAACTTCGTAGGAGTACTCCTAAAAACAAATAAGCAAACACCTATTTCGTGATTTTCCGAAATCAAGCTCTTAGGGGGTGACATGGGGTAAATAAGCCTAAAACACGATATGGGTGTCGTTATTGAGGTTTTTTAAGACGGTGGACATGACATAAGAGAAGGGCAGGGATGGGACGGGACAGGACGGGATGGGAAGGGACGGAACGGGACGGAACGAGACGGAACGGGACGAGGCGGGGCGAGACGGGACGAAACGGGACGGGACGGAAAGAGAAGGGAAGGAATGGGATGGAAGGGGGTGGGGACGAGACGGGACGGGACTGGACGGGAAGGGATGTAATGGAAGGGGAGGGGACGGGACGCGATGGGATGGAACGAGACGAGACGGAAAGGGAAGAGATGGGATGGAAGGGAAGGGGACGGAGAAAGGGACGAGGACGAGGACGGGGATAGGCTGGGATGGGATGACAGAAAATAATTAGTCATTATTTAATACACAAATAACGAACCTCGCGCGAACGAAGTCGCGGGTAACGGTAATGTTTTGCTATACAACTGCGGAGTGCAAAGCCAAACGTCAGAACTTTCTCAGTTGTTAAAATAATTAGTTATTAGAACAATATGACATTCGTATGTTAACCACGTAATATAGGCAACCCATTTAACACTGTAGACTACAATGTTTAAGGAACTAAATATGGCAGTAGCAGTACCTTACTATATATTAAAGCATTAGCATTTTATTGGGAGCCACTTACCCAGAACAATTAAAAAGTAAATAACTTAGCCTTGAATAGGGCTGTTCTTGATACAAAGGAAATAAAGTAGGAAAAATAACACGTACTGAAAATTGATATCACGTCAAAAGATCGCAGTCAAAAGGTCGTGCGACAAAAGATCGCGGTCAAAACGTCGCACGACAAATGATCGTATGCGACAAATGATCGCATGCGACAAAATATCGCATACAAAAATAACATTACAATTACAGAAGAAAATTTCTACAGTGAGGAAATAAAGTAACGGATAAATTCATTAACTTCGTTGATATTTATTTTTATGAAAAGATCTTGAAGGGGTTTTGCGATTTTGATCACAACGAATATTTTCTGCTATTTTTCAGTTTCTTATGTACTTTGTTCTTCATGACATGGCGTCATCGACTTTTTTTTTAAATAACAACCTCTATTTTTATTATTGATTTCGCTAGTACTTTTTATCCCGTTTCGAACGGTATAAAATTTTCTAGATGCATTTGAAAAAATCGAGAAAGATGATCTTGCAATTTAAATATTAAAAACCAATGAAATGAGCAACATAAATCTAGTTAACTACGTTTGACGGAAAGTCATTGATGCCACATCCGTTTTTATTCAAATAAAAAAAACACAATTGAAAAATACAATAACAAATAATAAAAAATTCAATTCTCTGTTCCTCCTCTAATTGTACCATTTTTATTAATAAAATAATTTGCTAAAGGTAAATTTTAATTTAGAAAAAGCAAAGGACCCTTATTTTGTTATGACATTTACAAATTGTTTAATTCTGACATGTAACTAATCTTTTTTTGTTTTATCTACCGGTAACTTTATTTTGACCATTTCATTGGGTTTTAATATTTAAGCTTTAATTAAGACCATTTTTCTCGATTTTTTCAGATGTAACATTTTGATAAATTTATGTCATTGACAACAACATAAAAAGTACTACCGAAATCAATCATAAAAAATATTCCCCATGCGACAAAAGATCGCATACGAAAATAACAACATTACAATTATTACAAAAAGAAATGTCTACAGTGTGGAAATAAAGTAACGGATAAATGCATTAACTTTGTTGATATTCATTTTCATGGAAACATCTCGAAGGCATATAGCGATTTTGACCATAAGGAATATTTTCAGCTGATTTTCAGTTTCTTATGTACTTTGTTTTTCATGATATGAAGTAATCAGTTTTTTTTAAATAACAACCTATATTTTTTATTATTCATCATAAAAATTCATATCAACAAAGTTAATGAATTTATCCGTTACTTTATTTCCACACTGTAAAAATTTTCTTCTGTAATTGTAATGTTGTTATTTTCGTATGCGATCATTTTGACCGCGATCTTTTGTCGCACCACCTTTTGACTGCGATTTTTGACGTGATACCAAAACTTATAGCATTTTAACGTTCTTGTAAATTAATGGCCAGCATAGTGCTGGTATTAATGAGCAAAAAAAAAAGAATATGACTGCGTTTTCGTTTCTGTAGAAACATATTTCTTACAATACCTGATCATTTGTTGTTAAGGTAGTTTAATTTTGAATTATACAGAAAACACAGATTATATACCTTTGAAAAACTTTTTTTTATAAATTACAATTTTATGAGAAGCCGCGTAGCGCAGCTGGGTAGGCGCTAGGCTTGCATTAAGCAAGTTACCGGGTCGAATTCCGTGGGGGCCGGAATTATTTCGCAGCCTTGGCGATTGCAATCGGGTTAGGTGACACCATTCACAGTTGGGCACCAAATTAACTATGCTCTACTCAGAACCCCAGACCTAACAGACAGAGTAACAAGGTCAACCCATCACCATGACACACAACTCACACAATGATTGCTCCGCAAGCACAAAACGCGCTCCAACTTTGTTGCCAGAGGCAAGGGCATAAGGCACCAGCCTCTACACCGCAAGGTAAGATGAGGTTATCGATAATACATAATACATACATACAATTTTATCATTAAATAAGCTACAAATAATTCAGCATAACAAAAACATTCACATTAGGTGTTCGAAATGCTGACCCAGCATTTCAACACACATTTGCACTTGACGAATCCAGTTTTCCGATACTCTTGGAAATTGTTGGCGTAACTGCTCTGTTGCAGCGTTGATGCGACGGCGCAATTCGTTGATGGTGTTAACTTCGGTGGTATATACCAATTCTTTAATAAAACACCATAAGAAAAAGTTCACTTGGTTGTGATGTGGACTGCGTGGGGACCATACAATGAATTACCCCGATCGATCCATCATTGTGAAAAGATGGTGTTGATGACTAAAATTCGAAGGGCAGCCGTCATGTATAAATCACATGATACGGCGCACATCCAATGGTACGTCTTCGAGGAGCTCTGGCAGAACTTCTTGTAAAAACTGCAAATAAGAATGGCCATTAAGGCGTGCTGGTAATTCGCAAGGCTCTATTAAGATGTTTTTCAAAATAACAGGCCGCAGATTCAAACTAAAATGCTGCTGAAAACTACACTGGCGAATCGCTTGCCGATTTCGATCAACCGATATGTCAGACTTGTAGAAGTTGAAAACACCATTCCTAGTAAAACAGCATTCATCCGTCACCAGTACATCTATTAGAAATTTGGTCTCACTATTAGTGCGATTTAGCAGCCATTCGCAAAACTGCTGCCGCAGCGGGTAATCCGTATTAGTCAATTCTTGCACATTTTGAAGATGATAGGGATACACCAAACAAAGGGTGGAGAAACTCGAACTTGGTGGAAAATTGGGCGTGTACTTCTAGTTGAATCAGCATCAACCGTTTCCAAAAGTTTTCGTCCACATTCACCTCACGTTGATTTGGTTTGCCGACACCATGACCTCTCTTAGATTGCAAATTTCCAGTCTCTCTTCCGCGTTGTACTACTCGAAAGAAAGTATTTTCGGAAAGCGTTTGACGATCTCGAAATCTTTCCGAATACATACGTCTTGCACGTCCAACGTTTTCTTCAGCAAGTCCATAGATAATAATCATATATACATATTCTTCGTTACTATAGTTAACCATTTAAGTTGAATTAAACACTTAATACGTGATGTATCTTAAAATTGGCAATTAAATGTATTGACACTCAAATTTCTACTGCTACGTGTTTTTAGTTATTATTAAATAGTTAGCGGTTCTTCATCCATGAACATAAATTTTTAAGCATTTAAAAAAAAATTAAATAACCGTAATTGTTTAATCATTTTTTAACTCAACATTGTTTATTTAGCTCTCAAATATCATCTGCTTGAACTTAAAAGTAAAGTAACACCTCAGTTTGTAAATAATTCTAATTAATTTATTCAACTTTAACTTGCTGTAACTTTCTTCGTGTTGGGTTTGGGTCAGAAGTTTATTAAGAAAATAACTTTATTTTGGTCCCCTCTAGCTACCCTTAAATCTCCTCCGTACGTTATGAAACACCCTGTATTGTGTGGCCTTTACAGTTTAAAGTATATATTGTTTATTACACATATTTTCAATGCGCCTGTAATAAAGTATCCCTCTTAACCCTACACAAAAGTGGAGCTGTTTTTTGGATAGATACTTCTGGTCCAAATTCCATAATAATGGGGCGTACAGTACATTTCAAATCCATCTTCATCTTCAGGCAATTTACCTTTGCCGGCAAAGTTTAAGTTAAAAGCATTGTGCAATTCGTGAGCGTCCTCATATCTTCAATTATTAAATTTGGGAGAATGGCGACTTTAATTTCATCATCCTTGGTTTCCCCACCCTTTGACTTGCTGTATGTTATTGCAAACTGTTGTTTAAGCCTACGCCAGTTCTCACTAATTTTGCTGGTCGCAGCTCCATGTCAAATGTGTGATGCTTATACTTCAATTAAACATTAAAATATACATAACTATTAATTATAGAAATAAGTTTACACGTACATTCATGCATATTTACAACGGTAGCCATCTTTATGCTAAACTTGGCCTCGCAGCTTGTTACCAACCTATTTAGAAATTAACCATGGGTGAATCCCTGACTGAAACTCCGGTGTCGCAATGATGTATAACGTCACGTACCCACAATGAGTGTCACGCACGAATGTACGTAACCGCTTTCCAATTATTATACTCACCTATCAAATTTGTGCAGCAAACTTTCAAAGCTCTAAGGCCTCAGTGACTTCCATTGATATCGCGCACTTTACTGCTAGCCGTTTAAAAACAGGCAGCTCTGAGCTACACCCGCAAGCAACTGAATTTAAGTTTCCAGAACCCCTCGATGTGCGAAGGATTCCTGATGGATCGCGGAACACACTAAATAATTAGGCAATACGTGCACAACACAGACCGTATCCGCGCACAATCAACTATGCTAAATTGCAAGGTTTGTTCCATCTAATAATAAACAAGCATGTAGACACAAACTGGCTGTAATTATAAGCTGGAAAATTAACAATCCAGGTAAGAGAGCCAGAGTCCCATCTTAAAGGTTAAGGTATAGCCTTATTTATCATAACATTTTTGATACACATTCTAACAAGCAAATTGCACGTGTTACGTTGCAATGAAAATTAATCCCGCTAGTACCTTTCTATACACGCGAAAAGAGATGTCACGGAGACTGCTCAACCACTTCGCGTGGGCACAAGTTAGTACCAAGTAGTTAGTCATCTAGTGTTCGGCATACAGAATATCCAAAAAATTTTTGATAATAGTGAAAGAAGGGTAGAAACGCAATTAAGCCATTTAGTGTGATACATTGTTGAATTGAGAATAAAAAGGACTTCTAAAATTTGACATCAGAAAATAAAGATGGTATTTAAGAAATATGAAGTTGATGATGGTTACTTGGAAACGAAGCGTTGGATAAAACAATTGATATTTAAGCGCATTAAAACTTGCTATAAAGAAGTTTTGTCAGTTTTCCTCTAACTTATATATTAACGCCAGGAAAACATAGAATTATGAATATGTAAAAGGCTTTACTAAGAACTTCCCTCGAAAGTGGTAAAGTTGTGACACTAACAAATATTTTGAAAAATCAAAAGCATCTAGGTGTAAAGATATCTTAACGTTCATAGTAATACTGAAACAATTAAAGGAAACACTTGGTAATGCAAATTACATAAATTTTTAAATAAAAAAGCATATTGGCGAGAGGATTTGAAAGCGATTTCAGCGTCTGCAAAAGAAATTTCAACGAGAATCAAGCAGAGCCCGCGTAGCGCGCCCTTCAATTCCATCCTGCCACGGAACTGTACCTTGGGTCGCCGCGATGAGACTTCATTTCATTTAACAGGCTTGTTGTTGCCCATCTTTATTTTATTTTACATTTATCATGTAGTTGTTGGATTTCATTTTTGTCAACGGTAAAGCTTGAGCTATGTGCAAACTATTAATACTTTAATCTACTCCTCAGCTAATGTAAAAAAAGTTTTATTTCTTCAAGTGCTCACCCTGTATATTTGATCGAAGTTTTTACGGTTTCATGCCTAATAGACATATAATCTGTATGCAACATATGGTATTCCTCCGACAAATGGTTTTTGAGACAACAGACAGACAGACAGACAGACGGAATTCAGAAAACCTGTTTTTCGTCGTCTAGGAACTCTGAAACCTCCATATCTGAAGATATCTTGGAAGCAATTTTTTTTGCAATTACAATATTTCCTTGACTTTTAACCGAGGGAAGTAAAAATTCAAAAATTGGGTTTTTTAAGATATCTCATAAACGAAAAATCATATCAAGGATTCCCAGGAGTTACTTTGTTAGTTCTTTATTTGAGCAACTTTTTTCCTATTCACCCAAATTTGTATCTCTTACTGTTAACGAGATCCCTATTCTGGCCCTGCTTATCTTGGACACACTATAAAGTAAACAATATGCTAGTTTCTACATAGAACCAGCGATGATTTTAAACTAAACTCTATTCACCATAGTCCCGGATTGTCAATGTCAAAATCCAATTAAAAACAACCCTTTGTATCATGGTTAATACTTTTAAGTCAATCTATGGGTAACTAGAAACAATTAATTAAGTTACTAATGTCAAAACTATAAATTATAGGTTATGACCTAAGCAAAAATAAATAAAAGTTGCCAGATAACAAAAACTCAAGTTTTAAAAATTAAGCTGTTGGGTTGTCAAACCTAGTAGTACCTAACAAAATAAAAAATCTGTAAAAGGCTTTACCCAGAACTTCCCTCGTCAACATTGTGACACGATATAATTTTAAAAATCAAATTAAGTTGGGAGTACAAATATCTTCACGTTTCTAATAAATTAAATAAATTTTCAAACAAAACAAAATGTATCCCGCTGGGGTTTGAACCCGCCGCATCTGCAGCTCTGCAGAATGCTCGATCCTAACGGAATCTCCGTAGAGAATATAAGTACAGCAAAATTTTATCTGCGCTACCGCGTCTCTTCGGGAAAAGTCCGGCGCGCGCGTCTCTTGAAGGGCACGGTGTAATGGTTGAAACATTTTTACTCCTTTGTGACATTATCCTTTATCGGTTGACTCTTATTTTCGGCAAATATAAAGCCTGACTTATATGAAAATTATTACTTCCATTTATTTCAAAATTAACACACACACAAACAAAATTTAATTTTTTTAAGGTACCCATCCTGTCTATATTTGTATGAAATTGTACCGGTTTCATGCGAGGTAGATATATAATATATATGCAAAATATCGTCTTCCTCCGACAAATAGTTTTTGAGCTATACTGCCAACAGACAGGCAGACCGACAGACAGACAGACAGCCGGACAGACAGGCAGACAGACAGACAGACAGACAGACAGACAGACAGACAGACAGACAGACAGACAGACAGACAGACAGACAGGCAGACAGGCAGACAGACAGACAGACTGACGGAATTGAGAAAACCTCATTTTTGTCATCTAGGGACCTTGAACGGTGGAGATCTGAAAAAATCTCGGAAGGTGATTTTTTCGTGATTACAATACTTCCTTCGTCTTTCAGACGAGGGAAGTAAAAATCAATAGAAATTCAACAGTGCTACCATAAAACGTCATTTTTGACAACCCGGGACTATACTGAATGGAGTATAATTCCTTATTTGATTGTCTACCTTTCAACGTTTTATATTTTCAAACGTTCGTATTTCCGGTAGCACTAACATGAATGTAAACAGAATACCTTCTCTTAATTTACAAGTGACGTATTTTGTGACGGTGTTGTTTTGGAGAAGATAGACGTCACAATATTAATATTTTTCAAGATATTACAATTTTTCAAAATAAACTGCTGGACAAAGTTATCGCATCACAAAAAACTATGTTCCTGAAGGTCTCCAGTTTTCGAAACAGTTGCAATTGTTTCGATTTGTTATTGCAAAGTGTAGTTGGCAGCAATAAATGTCCCTTCATAATAGTCCTTTTAACTATTGCTAAGCTCTAACACTTATAATAATATGAAAAATTTTGTTTTCAGAATAGGTTTTTTGGTGATACGATAATTTTGTCCAGCAGTTCAAATAATAGTTGCTTTTAACTATTTTTCCAAGTAGCACAATAATTGAAGAAACAGTTCTGTCAGTGTATGTGTGAACTTCAGATTTCTCAATTCTCTTATAATAAGCAAATACATTTTTTTTACTGCATCGAAAAGCTATCAACCGGGGCATCGTTTAGCGGTCAAACACGGCAACTTCTTTACTTCCTTTTACAATAAATGAAGTATTGTATTCACCTCAAAAATTCGAAATGAAGTTTTCAACAGATCTTCACGTTTCGGAGTCGCCTGAACCCAAAAAACATGTTTTTGTTGATTGGTCTGTCTGTCAGTCTGTGTGTCTGTTTGTGTGTGTATGTGTGAACAGAATATCTCAAAAGTGAAAAGTGGTATGACGTTGAAACTTCATATACAAGTTTTGTGTACTATCTACAGCAAGGTTTTGAAGAAAATCGCATAACCGGCAGTATGGTGTTTACTCTTCAGTTTTTTTATATATATTTATATAAAACTGGTGAAGCCAATTTTATTGTGCGAAACGTCTTATCATTAAATTGATTTACGACTCAATAATTTTTATTTTTCCTTAAAAATAAAAATAAATCATGCAAATTTTTACTTAATACTTTGACTCTTAATCTCCTAAATATTTAAAATTATTAAGAATATTGTTTCTGATTTGCCGTTCTATTAAAAATACGATATCGTTACAAAATTTCCAGCTTAACACGGAAAAGCAAAAAATTAGAGTTGTCAACATTAAAAGAATTAAATTTTGTAATGTAGTGAATAAAATAAAGCTAACAAAAGCAGCGTAGATGTTACTACGTTTCCCTTTTTATACTCTTGGTATTATTTGCGCGTAGAGGGAAACTAAATTTCGTCGGTTCTTTGTGGTGTTATTAAAGCTCCTGAAAAGCAAATAAGCGAAAGGTGGAAAGTACAGACCTAATTTCAGTAATCATAAACTTGACGCGAAGCAATATTACACTGATATTGTCCCTTGTCGGTGTCGCTTTACTAATAATATTGTGTATAATACATAAAAAGCACAACAGGTTTTTTCTTTTATGGTGATACTTTTATGCTGTGAATTTTATTTGTGGTCTGCATGTTGTTCAGAATTCTACACTCGATTTTATTTTAGGGACACTTTGGATACCCATGTGAAATTTTGATACGCTGCTATAGTTTTATTTCCATTGCAATGTTCATTTTGTTAACAGCAGAGAATGCCAATTACTGCGGCATGTGAAACATTGAAATATTAATGATAAATAATACTGCAGGTAATTTAGCTATTTTTAGACCGGGATTAATAATTAATCAGGTAATTGTAAATGAAATAGTAATTAATTTCTCGGCTATAGTATATACTGATTCCTTCGGAGGTACAAAAATATACTATCGAACTAGTTTATTGTCTATATTTATGTAAAAACAAGAATTATTTTGAAAATAAAATTAACGACATATATAACCTCTAATTATAGGTAATAAACTGAAATTCTGAATATAAAGCTATTATGTTTGGAAAAGCAAATTAAAAGAGAGAGTGAAAACATTCTAAGCAGAATGATTTCTTAAAAAATAATATATATATAGAAACACAATTCTTCAAAATACTTTAGAACCACAAGGAAAAATCCAGGGGTTTTAAAATATAAAGAATATGAAGTAACTATAGTAAATCTCCACATTTCTATGAATTACCAGATACGCACAGATCGCATGTGTGACTTATAGCAATTATCAGTTCAGTAGGTTACGATATCTACAGATTGGCTAAATATTTACTTAAGACACTTTTTAGTCGCTCATCAGGAAATTCATTCGTACGTTAAAAATATACTACACTTCCTTGAAAAACTTAAAGCGGCAAACATAAATACCAACATAATGGTTAGTTTTTATATCGGCAGGCTACTCACCAACGTTTTGGTGGACGAAGTCTCAACATAATTAAACAAAAGTATAAAACGATAACACCCTATAAACCCTAACATTATTACACAATTGCACCGTTATAGAGTTCTTAATATTACTCATTAGAACAAGGTGCTTTCAATTACATGATGAATTCATTCAACAGTAGGTAATATCTCATGTGCATTAAAATAGCCGATTAAATTTGACGTTTACTGTCAGAATGTTTTGCTAAGAAATTTGTCAAGCAAATTTGTCGCTCAACAAGAATCCCGATTAAATTTTGACACATTTTTACCTGGAATTGAATTTTGACATTTGAATTTTTGGCATTATTAAACTGACAGAAACCATGGTTATTACGAATTATTATGGACTAGCTGACACGCCAAACGTTTTTTGGATTATGACATGATTAGGAAATCCTTCAAACCATTAATCACAGAATCGTAAAAGTATGACTGCAAATAGAAAGTCGTACAGTTTATAGAAAAACACTTTCGATATTTTCCATTTTTCCGGCCAACCCTTCGAAATTTTCCGAATTTTCTTTTTTGCTAAACCACCTCGGGACTAAACCGAAAAAAAAACAAAACAAAAATTATCCAAATCGGTCAAGTCATTCTCGAGGTTTTGAGTTAGTAACACGGCGATTGATTTATATATACAATGTCCTCCAAAAAGTCGGCATAATATGGGAAAAAAATTATTTTAGATTTTTCAAAAAAACTTTTTACGTCAATAATTTGTACTTGTCTAAAAAACTATTTAACCCCTATCATATATGCAGGAGTGGTTTTTACTTACTTAGAAAATGGGAATTTTTCGAAATTTTCAAAATGCGAAAAGTGCTATTTTTCGGAAACTAAGTAAGATTTTAATGAGAGTTTTTTGGTGTGTCATTTTTAGCTAACTGAACAATCTCGAGGCCAGAAAACCCCTAGTGGGAAAAAATACTATAAAATGTTAATTACTACTTTAAATTTTTTATTATTTACCGAAAAGTAGTATGTTTGCATAATTTTTACGTTTTTTATGCAAGGCGCTTTTTAGGAGAAATAATTTTCAATTCTAATTAATACCTATTTAAATGGGTTTTAGAAACTCTAATCTAGCCCTACTAATAAATTACTGTTACATAAATTCTGTAAATGTTCTTTTTCAGTTGTCTAAATGAGGAGATTTTTCTTTATCCAATTTACACGTTCTAAAAACTCTCTTCATTTATACAACTGTAAAAGAAAATTTTGTAACAGCAATTCAATAACAGAGCTAGATTAGAGTTTTTGCAGCCATTTAAATAGATATTAATTAGAATTGAAAAGTATTTCTCCTAAAAGGCGCCTTGCATAAAAAACGTAAAAATTATGCAAACACTACTTTTCGGTAAATAATACAAAAGAACTAATTAACATTTTATATTATTTTTCCACTTATAAGTTTTTAGTCTTCACATAAAAAAAATAATTTTAATATTAAGTTTTGGTATCTGAAATTTTGAAAAATATTTAAAAAATTTAAAAATGAATTTTTAGCTAAAGTTGAAAAAAATAAGGGTTTTCTGGGTTTGAGATTTTTCAGTTAGCTGAAAATAACACACTCTAGAAAAATCTCATTGAAATCTTACTTAGTTTCCGAAAAATAGCACTTTTCGGATTTTGACAATTTCGAAAAACTTCATTTTCTAAAAAAGTAAAAATCACTGGGTATATATGATAGGTTTTTAGACAATCACAAATTATTTACGTAAAAAGTTTTTTTTTAAATCAAAAATTAAAATGTTTCCCATACTATGCTGACTTTTTGGCGGACACTGATATGAAGGAAATAATCAATAATAAAATTCCATTACGGCAATGGGTTCCTTTTTACTATCGCTGACAATGTGAGTTCTATGAAAGACTTTCATCAAAAATACGACTACACTTACATAAACACACCAAACAGTTTATTTAATGAAAGTATGTTGATAATTTTTGTGGATAGTTTAGAATTAGAAAAACGCAATAAAACAAACTACGAGTTAAGAATAAAGAAGAAATACATTTGCTGCATGTCTTTCTTTAGAACTTATCAAATAAACTGCAAAACAATTGATTACATCAAAACGAATAGCTAATTAATTCATTGTAAGAAGCAAAATGTAATATATGTGTTTCGTAAACCCCGCATACTTCCTATAAAACAGTTATTTTTACACCTAGGCTTTGACTGTTTGATGTAGCGAAGAATGTATGGCCAGCGAGTCGAATTGGAGTCCGTCAAATTATTCCGAGGAACAAAATTTTTTGTACAATCGCAATGCATATCATCAATTTTTTGTGCAGCCGTTCTTTTTGCGGCCGTAATTACGTCCAAGAAAATCAAGTTTTCAGCACAGTTGTAAAAAAATAGTTTTACGTATGACATCAACAATGATTACAAATAATTATTAAAACTTTGCATCTTTCAAAGATTATACCACTCCCTCTAACATCAACCAATGAAAAACGGCAAAATGCATAGTTACGCATGTACTAACTTTTGATAATTTACATAGCAACTGACAGTCACATACCTTCCTGATTAATAGGTGATAATCACACGCCTTCACAAACATCACGTTACCTGCTGTCAATACAATTGTCATAACGGCCACATTAACTGTACTTTTAATATTTAAAATACACTATTCAAACGTTGTTTATTGTGATATAATCTAGCCGAATCCAACTCATGTCTTCTTGATTATCAAATCATTTCTGTTTCCACTCGATATATTGTTTTAGGCAATCACGCTCGTCCTTCGGACTCGCGTGCTTGCTAAACAATATATCTCATGTAAACAGAAATGTTTATTTGATAATCAAGAACCCACTAGTTGCATTATATATGAAACTATTCTAATTTATAGTAAACGCTTTTATAGAAGTATAACCTTTATTTTGCACATTTTGCATAATGTTGGAGAGTGTATTTGGCTCCAGCGCACGAATTTCGATTCGGGTATTCTCCCGGGATACTAAATAGTTTGGGGTTTGTTGGAATAAACATGGTCCTTTAGGTAACCCCAAAGAAAAAATCTGGAGCATTAAAATCGGATGAACATGGAAGCCAGTAGAAAGCGATATTTCGTTAATTTACGAACAGTCGCTCTCCAAATATTTCTTCCAAAAACTGCATAGTGGTCCAGTTACATGAGCAGTCGCTTCATCCTGTTGCCATCATAATTCTGGATTGTCATCAACAACGAAACAGTATTGCAGTACTGTTCTTGTCCTCGAAAAAATAAGATCCAAACATCCTTACTGATGAGTGATGAGGTATCTGCGGAACGTGGTCTGGCTGTAAACGTTCAATTAATCGGAGTATTGCAGATGCTGGAGGTGGATCCTTGACTTGAAAATGACTCGTGATTTTTTGAAACGGAGCACTGACCTTGACAATAAAATTCAATGATTTTGATCATTTGGATCTTTTTAACATTTTTCATAACTAATTGCCACAGACCCGCTGGAACTATCTGCCTCACAAGTTCGGCAGACAAACAGTCTAGCCACGCCACATAAAGAATAACTTTTGCTTCTCATAACATCATATACTGTTATTTAAGGGGGCGGGGGAAATAACTTTGTAGCTGCACCGTCTGCACTTATAATGGCCCCTAAATACTTAAAATTGTTGATGACTTATTTTAGATTGTTTGTTTCTAGTTGAATAGAAGCTGTCTTCGCTTCCATGCTCACAATCAAAACTGTATCTTGTTGATATCTATCTTCACCTTCATGCTTTTTGTTTTTTCTGTGAAAATTATGATTTCCTGCAGGATCGTCTCTGATTCGGCTATTAGCACAATATCATCCAAATACCAAAACAGTATTGTCAATTTAAATTTTAATTCACCTATATGAAGCTCCTTCTACTCCTTTTAGAATCCCCCATATTTAATAGTGGGCATTATACCTAGCAGTGGGCCTTTCGGTTTGACCTGCTCTTACGTAGGTAGTTTGTTGTTCAGCTATAAACACTTTGCACGCTTCCACTCGGTTCTTTATCACTTTTCTTTTCTATAGGATTTGCAAAATTTTCCCTGGTGCTCTATGAAGAGCTTTCTCCAGATCCATGAAGGGAAAGTATGGTGTTTCAGTATTTCCGGTAATCTTTCTTACTACTTATTTTAACAGTAATATAAAATGCTTAGTCGTGGTTCCATTATTTTCTAATCTTTTCTCCGCAATAAGTGGCAGTGAATATACGAAGGCAACAGTAAACATAGGAGTAACAAGGCTGCAGTATGTAACCGATACTATGTAACCTATGCATTGACAAAGTTATAGAACAGGGAAAAATACGATAACTTCCTTTAGCAAACACAAAAAAAAACAATATGCAAATTACGGTAATGGTAAAACAAATTCAGACAATGTACCATCGGCTGCATAGAAAACTGGTACAGCAAAAAAATCTATTTGCCCAAATATCTGAAAATTTTTACTGTAAGTCTTGCCAACAAAATTTTCAAATATTCGGGTAAACAGATTTGTTTGCTGTACCAGTCTTCTATGCAGCCGATGGTACATCAACGATGGTATTACAATTTTGACTCGTTGGCATACAGGAGGATTGGTGATTAACTCATAATAATAAAGGACTATCTTGCAAGCAAATATAATATAACTAGCATAGTTAAAAAAATATTACAAAAACAAAGTTCAGATTTTGTGAGTGTGTTCTACCACTCATGCTGAATAATCATTACTAAAACATTAATCGACTCATTTGAAATAATGATGCACTGTGTTGATTTTCAGAGATAGTCTGCTAAATGGTGTTTAAGGGAAGTAATAGGAACATTATTTAGGCTGGATGCAAGGCGACAAAGCTTGATGTATTCTACTAAAAAGATTGTGAAGGTAACCAATCGCTTGAAATGTTTCTGTTTTCATTAATTCTATTCAACAAATGTTATATAGTTTTTATGTGTTCTTGTCTTTTTTGTTCGGCTCTGCTGATTTTTATTCTTTTGATTGCTTTCAATAAGTTCTGCCTAGTCTTTGATAGTTCTAACGTGTCATATATTGCAATAGCCTTTTCTCCGCAGAGAATTCTTCCACATATTTTTACCAACTTTCAACCTTTTCTTTGTTATCGCATATTTCACTGTCTACGATTGATCTGTGATTATGCCTATGTTCTTTGTTTTTACTACTTCTACTATTTCCTTAATATTTTTATGTAGGTGTATAATATTTCTTTTCTAACTTCTCAATTTCTGTACATTTCTTTTTTAATTAGCCTTCCCTCGTTTCCTTTATTTCGATATTAATCGTTAGCTCATTATTAAAGATATCTTCTTTTTCTTTTGTATGCTTTTCTCACGTTATCATAAATTTGTTCAATGATTTCTTCATTGCTGTCTGCTGTTAGAAAATTTGTTTATGTTATGTTAAAATTACAAGGTTGTGCATTCATTTTCAACATTGCATCTCGATCTGATAATGCAGTATAACTCAATAATTATGTAGCAAGAATCCTAAAGTAGAACCGCGAACTAAATAACACTTAAGTTTATCATTTTGCTAAAGGAATATATGTTTATCGAAAATACAGTTTTGCTCAATTTTGTGCAACAACGTCCACTGCGAGGAAAGTTTTGAGTAAAGCCCTTTACAGATTTTTTAAAAGAGGATTACTCCGAAATAAATTAAGGCACCTCTGGTAATTACGAGAATAAATTGCAAATTTCCGCAACATACCCCTTTGTGCAACTTTAAAATTGGCCTGAAATCAACGGCCAGTGATTAATGCGATCCCATGCGTTACCGTGAAAGGAAAGAACACTAAGTAGTCCGATAAATCTTTGCGGTTTGCTTCTTTTGCCAGCTCTAAACGAGTCAGCAGAGTCGAGTTTTATGTATGGACAGCCCTTTAGCCGATATGTAAACAAGTCAGGCTGCAGTCTCCTAACGTAAGATGCGTTAATGATTTGTCATCCAACCCTCAACAACCTTCGCAAAACTGCGGCTCAGAGCAATTTGGCCAAGTTAATCATGTAAAGGAACTTGATTAAATTTATAAGTAAATTGGGAACGGGTAATCTTACACGTATGAGTTGTCTTGTAACCGCCTTCAGGGGTTATTTCAGGCATTAGAAGGGTCAAGCTATATTGAGAGTTCATGCCAAAGTTCATTCCTTGTGGAGGTTCACTGAGGTCGGTTAATTATCCTTGGTCGATACATAATCGCTGTCTTACCAGAAGGTATTTTGCAGGCGTTGTCAACGTGGGCGACAGGCAATCTCATCAGAATTCGAGATGGCTATTTGAAGTCCTTAATATTATGCTGAAATTATTAACTCTTGTGACTAATTGGAATGTCAAGATATACGGAGTGTTTCGAAAAGGTTGGTTGGACAGCTAATTGTCTAACTTTTATTTCTATTGTTCCATTTTTGTATCTTCAACTATATGCGCCTAAATAATTACACAACTACGCGCAATGGCAATGTGACATCTATAGACTTTACTAGCCGACTTGTATTTATATAAAATTATTAATAAAAAATTAGAATAACAGATTTTCTTAAACGAGCAGAAGAAAATTATGGAATCAGCGATTGAAGAGTGGCATAAAAAGTAAAAACAGCTGTTACTGAATGAAGAGGTTTGGTAGCATATCTACTCAGCTGATTAAAAAATACAGTAGATGTTTAATTGACAACCATTTTCTCAGCTACAAATAGTAATTCTCATTAAAAAGTTAAATTGTACTCTTTACATTGTATCATCAGTTGGTCAACTAAGAACTCCTACTACCACACCTTCCATTTTAATAGGTAACAGTTGCTTTATTTTTGCACTTGCAGAGGTTGTATCAGACGTGAATAGAGTGATAAAAGTTAGAACATTAGTTAATCTATTTTAAAAATATATTGCGATATTTTACGAGAATCATTAGAAATTTATAATGAAAGTTGAAGGAGAACCAAAAGTCGATCACTTGCGCAACAGCGATATCAGATTAAATAAGGCTAAAAGGTGATTCCCGATATCAGCTTAAATAAGACTAAAAGGTGGTTCCTTACCATAACAGATCAGGTAACAAATATAAAACTTTTATCATTTATGAAAGTAGTTTTCTTTCAAGAACTTTGAAGCTCATTACTGATGAAACAAACAACTTTTAAGAATTGACATAAGCGCTGATCGCTTTGCATCACCTCTGGTTCAATATTAAGTCAACGCAATTGTTTTATTAGCGTATTCATGTTAGTTGATAAATCAATATTAACACTGTAAAACTGCAAGTCTGTGTCTGTTACAGTAAATATAATTGTTTTAATAGTACAAGTCTCAAGTCAATTGCACAATGGAGCAAGTTGACAATCGAGCCTAGAGATGGGCGCGTGAGCGAATTTTCGCTCACGTCACGCACGTTTCACGCTTGCTTTAAATACTCACGTTCACGCACGTTCACGCTCACGTTCACTCACGTTCACGGCGTGACACGCCGCTCACGACGTGACACGCAGCTTTTATTTCAAAATTTAAATTCAGATAGAACAGAATGTTCAAATTTAAAACCAATGAAAAAAACCCTAAACAGCACTAAAAATATGTTTTGCACGTGACATAATTTACGTGATATGTTGCAATCAAAATAGTTGACATAAGAAGAAACAAATGAAAATTGATTACAATAACTGACGACAAGGGATAAATACTGATTTCTCGCAAATACATTTCTTGCAGCTGTCTTCAAAGACATTACTTTTAATACCAAACGCTGTCATTGAAATTGACGTTTCCCTTATTGGTATGAGTACAGAAGGTATATGTTGCTAGGCAACACTTAATTCGTAGGTTTAAAAGTACTTTTAGGTACAAAGATCTACATTTTCAGCGTTAAGGCGAGTATGCAAAACAAAACATTCCTTTTATTAGAATAATAAGTTCATCTACACATTTACACAATAAAATTTTGATTTAAAAATAATATGTAATCAGCACCCGGGGCACACTGGAGTTTTTTTATTCGTTATTAAATATTTAACGTGAAATTAACGTGAAACGTGAATCACGCCTTGGAAATTTTTCACTCACGTTCACTAACGTTCACGTCACGATTTTCAAATATTAGTCACTTTCACGACGTAACACGCCGTGACACGACGTGACACGACTGTTTTCACGTCACGCGCCCATCCCTAATCGAGCCGTCATTAAATATCTGCAATTGAATCAATTGACTCCAACTTCAATTCACGAAGATTTGGTAAATAGTTACATTGAAACTTACCACCAGCTAAAAATATCAAGATGGAATCATCTGGAGAGACGGTCATGTTGTCCGTATTTTGGGATAGTAAAAGAGTAAATTTATGTTTTTGGTTTGCAAGAGGATCTACTATCACATGTGCTTCCGCCAATTTGATTTCCAAATTGCGTGTGTTGATCAAAGAAAAACGTCGTGAAAACTTACACCAAAGTGTCTTCTTGCATCAGGATAACGCACCTAGTCACATGTCTGTAAAGCAGGCTTATAAGTGGTAGCACATTTGCCTTGGTACCCGGACATGGCTCGCAGTGACTACTGGCTATTTCCAAAATGAAAAGACCATTTGCTTGGAAAAACAGCAGTAGTTTGCAGAGGTTGAACAAACTTGTTTCCAAGTAGCTTTAGAAATGTTAAAACATCGGTGGCAAAATGTATAAACCCTAATGGGGACTAGGTTTAGAAAAACAGAAGCGAAATATGTATATTCAATCTGAATATTACAAGTATCTCAGGAGTGGAGTAAAATGATCAGCCGTCGTACGTGTAGTTAAATCGGCTTGTGTTGTCCCCAGAAATCTATGACAACCGTTTGTGTACATCTTTTAGAGACACCCTGTGTTATTAAACAAATAAAACAATTATTTTACATTCTGAGAATCATCTAATAAATTTATTGCTCCTTAGCATAAAATTATACCTAGTATTACTGCGATCGGTAGACCTCACGCAGCTTTAGTGTTCATACCCCATTAGCTCAGCACTGAAATTAAATTCGTCCTCCTCAAACATTTTTCTCCCTGGAAATTTTTGAATATAGTGACTATACGGGCACCATGTATGAGTAAGAGGGAAATTTAGTCTATAAAAATGGTCAAAAAACGTTACTCATTTTTAAGAAAAAAAACTGTGGCTTTTTCGGAATTTTTTATGGTATTTAGGCATCCTCAGCTCCTCACACTGAACAGTGCTTGCAGAAAAACCAAAATCTGATACCATCGTTCTAAAACTTTGCAGAACATATTTGTAAGTTTTTATGAAATTCGGTCTGCAACTTTCGCCGCTGTACGGGGAACATACGTGTATAACCTTTTCGACCCCCCCCCTCGCTCGGTCAACAAAGAAGGTCGATTAATTAAATTGAAAAGCCAATACAACTTCTATAGAAAAATTACTAACAGAAATGGTATAACATAGACCACGTATAAATATATTTCTTTCATTTTGAAGCCGTAATCTGGTTCATTGGCCCTCGGTAGCGGGCGTAATATGGCTTTTATAGCCTTAGAGTTCTACAATGTTGCTAAGTAGTATAACTAGCACCAAAACTGTGGTGTAGAAACACCAAAAATCTGGATAGAAACCAGTAGTCCTAGTCCAAAATAGCGAATCCTTGAATTTTCTCCATTTTGAGAACCGAAATAAAATAAAGCGTTGTATGTACCACGTGCATAATAACGATTATAGCTTTCGCTAAATTTAAAGCTTCCCGCATCGCGTCGCACTTTGTTAGTAATTACTGACTTCGTTTATTAAAAGTTTTGGCTGTGACGTTTATTGAGGGTGTTTATATGACGCCGATATGTCGTTGGTATTAAACGCTTTTTACACCAACAGTTAATGTAAAACGTAGATTTTACGTTTATAAACACAAAAAAATTTTACATTTTCCATATTACGTTAAAATCACTTTAATACGAAACGGCTTTTAGATTTATAGTAGATATAGCGTTGTTACAAACAACGTCATAATAACGTTTTGCTTTACGTTTTGATGTCGTTGATCTAAAATGAATTTTAGACCAGTGGTTAATGTTAAACGTTGACATGACGTTATCAAAAGCACGTAAGTTGTATCTTTCTTGATCAGAACGCCTGTCACGTGTAAGGTCATTGCTCATATGATAATGCCGACCAATTAAAACGCGATATGCTACCACACTGCAGTGGAATGTTACACTATGATGACAAGCCGTTCTCTCCGTGTGGTGATCTGGATGCACTGTTGACGCCATTTGTGTTGCTGTTAAAATCGGAAAATCTGTGAGCCAGAACTCTTGGTGTTTATTATTGCAGTTTGATATAACGCTAGCTGAATTGCGTTAGAGGAATACATGGTAGGTAGTACGTCGCTGCTCCACTAAGCTTATTTTTGTCCCGTTTAAGATACAACGGCTATATGTTTTGGTTGGAACTACACAGTGGTAAATCAATTACCCGATCTGTTTTCAGATTTTGATTATCAAATAAAATCTCCGTTTGATTCAATTGGGCCTGGGAAAAAAAGATTATGAGAAAGGAAGTATCGTTCCTCTGCAGTTAATACTGGACCTAAATAAAATATCAATTTTGTATCCATTTCAACGCCGTTTTCAACATAAAAAGAGGTCAAAGTTATGATTAAAATGCAACGTGCTTATAACGTTAACACTTAATAAAACAATAACGTAATAAAACGGCCTTTTAATGTATAAAGCGCTTAGATTTTCTGTTGAAACGGTAACGGACGTTCAAAAGAAGTCGGCTTGGCAACTAAACGTATAAACACAAACAATGTGATTTGGATCGCGACTATAACGTCCACACATAACAGTCCTTATTTGGTCATGACGTTAAACGGCCGTCATAGGCTGACGTAAAATTAACCAAATAACGTTGAAAAACTGGTTGATTTTCAAGACACTTCGACGTTAATATAATGCTTGGTCCAAAACTATATTTCAACGTTAGTTCAACGTGTCTGTGTACACTGGGCTCATGCTATAATCTATTAATTATGCCCTTAATACATAAATAACTACTATACAATAGAGCTCTTAATTTTTGGTGTTTTGTGGAATCATCAGAAGCAGGAATATGGAAAACATGCAAAGAGATTGGACAACTGCATAGAAGACACGATGCCATTAACAAAAACAGCCAATGCTAATAGACCTGATGAGGTTTATAGCGATATGTTCATATGGCTAGATCATAATTCATACTAGCGTACATATTCAGCAAAATTTACAAAACTCAAATAATGTAAACAGACTACTATCTACGTTTCTTACCATACCGAACAAAACTCATGCAACAGATTGCAACTATTATAGTAGTATGTAGTTAATTTTTTTAAGAATTGAAAGTGTGAGGCCGGAATTTCGAACAAAAAGTTTTGAATTTCGCAGGTTTTGGTACAAGAAGGCATTTTTTGCATATTACATATTAGTAGAAATTGTCCAAATTGATTATTCTAATACTTTGGATAAAGTAACATACGCAAGACTACCGAAAATATTAAATAATCTCCAAATCGATCAAGGCACATATAATATTTACTTTATACCGGGGACAAGCTGCAATAGTTAAAGTAGAAAAGGAAGCGCCAGAAATAAACAAGAGTGTAAAACAAGGATTCGTATTGTCGCCTCCTTTGTTCGGTATATGTATATTCTGAAGCAATATCCTTTCACGCCTTAGCAGAATAATTGACAGGAATAGTGGTTACATAATATAATTTTAATCAACAATATCTAGTAGCTGGCGTCAGCGTGAAGAGTGGTTAGGCAGCTCAAGATGCCATGCCATGGTAAATAAGTAAAAACAGCTTGGTTCATGTACACGCTTGCTTGTGATACGAGTTTTAAAAGTTGAAGCAATAAGAAAATTCTATTCAAATGTTGTAGGTATACCTTTGTAGGAGATGGCGTAACTGTCTCTGTTGGGTGAACAATCTGTAGTTAGCAGTAGTATCAAATATCAACATAGCAATCATAATACGCACTCTTCGTCGGAGAAGCTAAATCAAGAAAAATAGAGCGTCAAATTGTTTAGATTGATATGAAAACCGCTGGTGCACGCATTTTCAAGTATCAAAATATACTTCAGAGATAGTGCTTGTTATAAATTTCATAACATGAATTATTCGAAATACCGTGAAGAGGCGCCGTATTATTATAGGAAACTTGAATAATTCGCCGATACGCTGATATTATGTTTACAGTTAGAGCATCTGAAATTGTTTACCGATAGTAAATTGGCGGTTTGTTTTTTTGTTTATTAATGGTCAAGGTCTAGGCATGCAGAGTACCAGGTATCTTAAACATCAACTGCTGTGGTCATTTGGTCAAAGCCCTATTTAGAATTTTGACGGGACAAGGGAGTTCCAACCCTAGCAAGGGATCTTTTACATGCTACACATCGTAGTAACGTGGGACCCACGGCTTTACGTCACTTCCGAATGATGAAATTCTATACAGGAAATCATCCTCATTTTTTATTTTTAAAAACCTTACCGGGACCGGGGATCAAACTCACTACTTAGTAGTCAAAATTCCTAACCACTGAGCTACCGACCCCCGAAAATGTTGGTTTAATTAAATAACTATTCAACACGTTTTTCAAAATCCTTCTTTCGTGGTTTTCCACTGCGCATTTGATCAGTGGTACTTGTTCTGTTCTTTTTAAACTGCCCATTGCACACTTTATACAGTTTACAGTAGACTAGGTAAACATTCTTTCAAATTATTTTACAATTGACGTTTGTTCAACAGTGAATTGTAGTATTTAAATGCAAGTTTTTGATATAATTTGCTACTTGATGTGTTATACATTAGAAAATGGGAACTATGCATTTAACATTACGTAAATTCTCAAACTACATGCAGAAATGGAACGATCCCAATAGTATATAGAACGAATAAAGACTAACCGTCTAGAATATTTATGATTATCGAGAAAATTTATTAGTTCAAGCAGAAATGAAACTACAAACCTTCTAGAAGAAAATAAAGAGACAGAAGAAGGATTTTCACATAGAGTACTTACAGATTTTATACTAAGCTAATGTTCTCATTAACTTACTAGAAATAGTCCAGTTAGTACTTTTACATGAAAGTGAACGGATATTTGAAATTCCTCTTTTGGGGCGTTGAGGGGGGGGGGGGGGAGACAAGAAAGCTTAACTTCAAGTTTCGGCTAAAATTTCCTAGTTACTTTTTCCCCACTTTAAAAAATTCGTTTGATTTTTTGCTGTAACTCTGTTCCCTTTAACGGTACATTAGGTAAAATGTTCAAATAATTTCAATACCCCCAACTGGGGGCGAGCTGCTACAGAGACCTTGCGTCCGTTTTAACCAAGAACGGGAATTATAGGATGGGCGAGAGAAACGAGAGGTGGAGAATGGAGGAAAGAATAGGGAATTTGGGTGGAGAAATTCTGCCCTGACATTCGTCTCAGAGCAAAGACTCTGCTGACTCAGGAAGAGCACCTAACAACGTTAATCAGAGCAGACGGTCGCGGGAATAGAACCCGCCACCTCCCGAATGCTAAGTAGTCCTGCTAACCACTAACCTACAGAGCTCGGTCGATACATGAATTTTGTGTGCGTTATAATTTATGTGCAATTATTTTTTCACGTACCAGCTATATTAGTCACGATATAGATCGAGAAAGAAAAGCGTGAAGGGGTGGAGATTTTTTTTCATCCTTTTTTGTTTGTATTTCGTTTCTCGCTGTATTTAGCGAAAAAGTAGTTATTATAAAAGATATGAGGGATAGAGATTGAAAATACCTGCAGTTTGATCTATTATAAACTGAAATGCGACTAAAATTACGACTTTTAGAGCGGACCAAATCGTACTATTAGATAAATGACATTTGGGCCATATGAATAAAAAGGAGCATATGCTTATACTTGCAAAATTCATAGTAAATGCTTTAAGGGGTATGAATAAAATTGTAAGTAAATGCTTTTGCTTAAAAGTATGAAGCAAATGCTCATGATATAAAAGGATTGGCTTCAAACGTATGAATAAAGCCAACCATTTGCTTACAAGTGCGAGTATTTACTTGTGGAAAAGTGATGCTGCTATTCAGCAACATCAGAGCTGTCACTATTAGAAGCTCCGCGCGTTTTTTTTTGAGCAAATGTTCCGGAACGGCTTAATTACAGGTAAACGACAGGTGATACAGAAAAAAATGCATTTTTTGATACGCATTTACCATTTAAAGTCTTTTTACCAAGTTGCTAAATAATTTTGTTGTTTTTTAAAATATAAGGTGATAAGTAATAAAAATACCTAAATATATTTCGTCAAATATTTCAAAAACTACAAGTCAATTTTGAAAAATTGATAGTTTTATAATTTGTTTTGCACCCCAAAATGGATTCTTCAAATTTGATCGCCGACATTTCGTATTTGGGCAATTATCATTTTTTTTAATACGAAATTGTATTTTTTATCTACTTTTCAAAAAAAAATTGTAATGATTCTATGACATTAGTATTTAACTTATAATTAATTAATTTTTATTCGCTTCAAATAATAAATAAAATACAGTAAAACATTTCTCAGTATTTAGGAAAATGAAGTTAATGATAGTGGTCCTATTATGAAACAAGAAGGTAATATTTGACTACGCTGTGCGTCTCAAAGATCAATTTGGTTTACAAGTATATCGACAACATATAAGTATTTGCGTATTTTGTTACATATCACTTTGTATGTAAGAAACTTTCTTAGAACAGAACAAGAACAGAAATTTGGTAACACTATAAAAATATTTTAAATCGGTTTTAAAAAAAGACAATTTCTTTTTTATTTAAACGAATTCGTAGCACTTATCGCTTTGGACTTTGCAATAGTGACACCACCTAAAATACTGATATATTTTTGGGAAAGTTACTCGGCCCCCATAACACTTTCATATAATTCTAATATTTTTTTTATCGCGTCTTCTTTCTTTTTCTTAGATGCGGGCGTCTGTGACTTACTAAGGATCTCTGGATGTTTGCTGACTTGATTTGCTATAAAGTCCAGCACCTGCACCTTACTATCACTTTCACATGCAACATAATCTTCGAATGACGACATTTTGAACACTGAATAACCGTATGTGCGCAGCAGATCGCTAGAACTGCGTAAACTGCAGGTCTAAACACGCAAAATTTTGTTTTATTCAGAAGCGTGAAAATATGAGTACCTACGAATCTCCAATATTTTAGATATGAGCTTTTACTCGTTTTTATAAAGCATTTGCTTGAAAGTATAAGGTAATCATTATTCATATTGAATAAAGCAATTGCTTTTACTCCTACCTTTTGCTCTAAGCATTTGCTTTTCCTTCTGCCTTATGCTTATAAGCATTTACTTTATTTTTATTCATATGGCCCAATATACTTCCTTTCATTATTAGAATCATTATATTTCATAGAAAATCTTAGTGAACAACTTGAACTTCAACAATCAGAGAAATAATATAGGCCTATGCTTCATAGATTACGAACATTTTTTTGACAGAATTAAACACCATAAACTTATGAATATTTTGAGACAAATAGATGTCGACCAAAAAGACCTCCGTTGTATAGACAATGTATATTGGAACCAAACTGCCCAAACAAATACTGCTATAATTCATTATGTTACAATGATCTTTATATATTGTAGAAGCGTTGGGCGCCTAGTAAGTTTAGTAAAAGCTTATGTAATTATCTAAAAGCCCCACGTTGGAATCGACAATATTTATGTAGTGGGTCTTGCCCTCTTTTTACTACTAGCTAATTTTAAATAAATAAAACTAGAGCTACCACAGCAAATATTTTTAGTTTGGGTTCGTCAAAAAAAAAACTAATAAATTAACTAAGTCTCTCAGGGATAATTAAAAATAAGCTGTATAGTCACTCAAATTTAAATAAATGATCTTGTGATTTAATCTACCTGCAATTTAAATGTTGTTGGCTAAAATCACGGCAGAACATGAGCTCTCACTCAGGTTATGGGTTCACAGTTAGTTTTTAAAATTTATTTGTACGCCACTGGAGCGTAGGTCAAATGAAAACTAAAATGCTAACCTGTCAAAATTTTACGTTATGAGAATTTAGCAATTGCTGGTCGTTCTGTGATTTTCGATATTAATTACAACAACTCATTGAGCAGATCTAACAGGTAATTTCATATTCTCCCGCTTAATTGAAGCGTCAGTAGCTCGTCTTTTGTTTTAACTGAAAACCGCAACTTCGTTGTTTTTCAAATCGAACTGCAGAATCCTAACCTCACTTCTACATTTTCCAATATCAGATCTATGCTAACTGAAGGTTTGAAATGCCTGGAATGAACTTCGGAGCAGCTTTCTTTATGTGTCCGGTAAGTTTCACGTCGGCAGCATTTAAATTGGCTTCATGAAACTGACCTTAGAATTTGACGCAGGCAGCGCCTCCATGCTGGGAAGAGTTGAACTGGGCCAAATCTTCTGCGGGAGAGCCTGGAATGAATTGCCGTGCCTACAGGAGCTAGATGGGGTTGCTGATGATGTGGTCTAGTGCCTAGAATCCCCTCACGATGCCTGTAGTTGCTAGTACGAAGCTGGCTCTCTCTGCGATGGTTGCTCGGAAGCCGAAGATGAAAGTATCACAAAACTCAAGGAAAATTCTGCCTTCATTTCCCCGGAAGCACTGAATTTTAGTCGTCACTCTGGTGCTATTATTTTTAATGTGTTTTGGCATTTACTATTGAAAAACTTAAATTAATTGGAGGTGCAAAAACCAAGCTGTCAGCAATAATTTATTCAATTGTTAATCACCCTTTTTATTTTGTCCCTGTGGGATCTGGTCGGATTCGAACCGCCTACCTCTATAATGACAGCCTGGGGCCTTAGACATCTGAGCTATTGTGCTCATTGCACTTTTCTTTTAGCATTCTGCTTTACCATATTATAATACGCTCAAAGAGAATTTTTATTAATGACTTATGACTTGCAAATACACTCGACAAGCATGTAATAATTATTTTCATAATCGATTCATTCTTAATTGGATTGGCTTTGACATTTCACCAGCCCCTTTACTATTTTAAATTAATTAAATATTGTGTGAACCCATTCTCTACGGTTTTGAGCTCTGCCTTTTTTCTTATGTTATGAAATTAATTTACTTATTACTGGCATTGCTTTGAAAATATGATTACTACTTCAAGTCTGATTTATTTTACTTATTGCAATTAGATACCATCTCCCATTCTGAGCTTTTATGAATTATGCATTACTTTACAGTGTTCACAGAGTAGGATTCAGGGCTTAAAACCATCGCAATATTAAAATGATTTTATGTTATAACAATAATCATTATACTTTAGCTATTACATCTGACTTTTTACTATACTTTAGTTTATTTTGAATCAATTCTCTTTCAAAATTGAATTTTTAGAAACTTATTTGCTCTTTTATAATTATGGATTATCAATATTATTAAATCGCTAACTCCGGTAGAAACATTTTTGCTCTTAACTGAAACACAGGTCTGATTCGCTCACAATCTAGACTGCTTCTATTCCTGAAATTTGATTCTCTTATTTTATGACAACTTGTACGTCAGTCACCTGTCACTTTGAATTATCCAAGTGCAAAATCAATTACAAATACCTTCTCGTTACATTACTTGTCATTCAACAAATATCAAATAGTAAGTACTTTCCTCTTTAAAATTACTTCACTTTACTCTTTCTATCTTTTTCTTTCAGTTTTTTTATTTAAATACCTGTGGATTGTACGTTCTACAGCACTTAGGCCACTTTTCCAGGCCCATTGTGCATACTAGAACTACCACTACCTTAAACTATTCTTAACCTAACCTATGCTAAGGGGCTTCCTGGAGCTGACAACTGCCGAGGTCCGGATTCGAACCATCGGCCACAGACTCCCGAAAAACCCCTGCGACCTCGACTGCAAGCGATCGCCTGTTCATAGACTCGATACTCTTTTTTACCAAGCCAAACGCATCCAGCAATCTCACAAAGATCTCCCAACATCCAAACAAATCCCAGCAGGAACTCTGCCAAAACACCTGGATCGACAAAGACTTCCTGGCCAAAACACGACAAGGCACCTACCAACTTTCGCCAGTAGTACTGTCAACAGCAAACGCCATCCACGTCGTCCTACCAAAATCCTCAAGCCACCGACGACCTAGTATCACGAACCTCGACTAGATGCAAGTTATAAGATGTCACTTCAATGACAAGATGTCGAATTGGAACTCCATTAGATAAAAAACTCCTATTCATCCCATAAAACGCTCACTCTGCTAACAACATTGATGTAAACCACTTCCAGTAAAAACCATTCCCTGTTATCCATATGATGCAATGTAATTTGACAATAAACTCAGTGCGGCATCCCATTCCAGAAATTTGCTTTTGTAGATTATAACCGTATTACTTTAGTATTCTCACCACATCCATTTTCGTCATCCATATCGTCTGCACATCTTTTAATCTTTTAACATTTACTTTTTAGTTTCACCACGCCAATTTTAGTTAATACACAACCTTTTTATACACCAAACAGCTTTTAACTTTTATAAAGGGTTAATTTTCGTAATTTAACCGCTTACAAATGTATTACATGTTTTTTTACCAAATTATTTTTACATAGTTATAATAGCTATTTAAGTAACAAGGAATGTAAGGGCCTATTAACATTTGAGGTAGGCAACTACAAGCCAAGGCAAAGCCGCGGCTTGTTGCCTGCCGAAAATGTTAATAAGCGATATATTCCGAGTTATCTTATTATATTTTTTCCGCTGCATATCGAAATTTTCCTAGATTTTTGAAAAAATCGTTTAGTTTGTCACCTGTCACCAGGATAAATTTTCGTGAATCGTGTTACCTGTGAGTGTCACATGTCACATAAACACTTGCAATTATAAACAAAACGTCCAAGGCTGTAAGTCAGTGAGACTTACATGATCAGCAGCGGGAAAATACTATTATCTCCTTACCATGGCCAGCTTCGTCCATACCCGCTGACGCGTGGTCAGTTAGCAGAAACTGATGAAGCTGGCTATGTCCTTAGTGATCTAGTTTAGCATATATTTTATAGTCCAACACACTATAGAAACTTTATCATTATCACTATATCACTATGTTGAATGGTATTTATCGAATAAGTATTTGCCATTAATCCTCCACTTCATTTCAGATAATATTAAATTCTGTTAGAATCTTACTGTTTCTTATATAGGTTCATTCAATAGAATTTTAAATTCTATTTCCTTTCTTTACCAAATACATTTTAATAATTTTGATATCCTTTTCATACTTAAATTCATCTTTGTAATTTTAATACTGTATTCTTTTAACCTTATTAATCTGATATTAAACCCCTGTACTAAAAACCATTACAAGATATATTGCAGTGTCCCTTTTCTAGTATTGTGTACTATTATGAGTAATGATGTAATTAAAAATGTGCAAATAAAATAGGTCACCACACAATATTTAGTTTTACCATTTGCTAAGATCAAACTGACTGATTAACTTATTTTGTTGGGTGCGCCAAATTGAGAATTATTCTTATGGTAGTTTTGCCCTTTATTTAATCCATTCATCTGATACAATAACTTCGCTAGCTCATTTGATAACAGAGACATGAAAATAAAAACTCAATCTCTGGGGTCTGAGGTTCCTAAATTTGTACGTTAAAATATTAATGATACGCCACTGAAAAAGTAGACGGGTGAACTAGAATTTAGGCGTACTGCGCCGTCGCTATACTGAAATGTCAAAATCTCTCACAAAAGTTCGAGTTACCTGTCAGCCCGCGTGTAACTGACTTATCAAGCAATTAAATGAACATATTTTTACGGTAAGATTTTGAATAATTGCGCCTTCAAGTGGCGTCTTATCGTTCTATTGTTTTTCAGGCAAATCTATCATTGGCCCATTCTAAAAGGACGCTTAAAATTGCATTTGTTTACTGGGACCTCCAATTGACGATTTGTTTCGCAAATCCTGGGAAAACACCTCGCCATCCACAGGAACTTTTATGATTTTCTTGTTCTCCAGGTCGTATTTACGGTATGATGTGATTTTCATGCCAATCGCGCAGATAAAATTTTCATAATAAACTAACCTCACATCCGTAGGAGTCGCAGCATACTTATGGTGATGTGGGCTGAAATCTTCGCCCCCGGACTGCTCGGATTGCTGTGCTGTGTTGGAACCTGGTGTGCGAAGCTGCCGGAACAATCTTGACACCCTAGATTTTCCCACGATGCCGCAAATTGGTTCTGCGAGAGCTGGTCACCTGGCCGAACCTGCCGAAGTCGCCTCGGACCGAAAATATCTCAAGTGCGTGGAAATTCTTGCCTCCAATTGTGCTGATACACTTCAATTCGCTGATCACGATGGTGATATTTTTATTTTTATAATTTTATGCCTTCTACTAAATTTCGTTATTTAAAGTTAGAGCAAAATTCAGGCAACTTTCAACAATTTATTCAAAACAATTGCTCTCCCCGTCGTATTTGACAAAACACTGTCTACAAATTTTATCTTCAGGAAGTTCAAACCATGTCTAATTACATATCTTATAAACTAATTTAACATATTTGATAATTTAATTACAATCTCTTACATACTAAAATTATTGTCTTTTGAATTGTTCATTTCTCATCGTTTTAATCCTCAACTCACTTGATTTTATAACACTTAAATGCCCATTGTTTATCACTACACTGAATCGTTTTTTTATACACCAACATTGTCTCATTTTCTGCTATTTGAATTTCATCTAATTTCTTGCCACTGCAATCTCTTCAAATTCCCATGTCTTGTATTTGCATGTAAAAAATGGCTTGCCTGGCTTTTCTATGTTCTTTTGCCTTATCTTTCTGGTCATTCTTATTCTCACCTTTATTCTAAAATGTTCATTTCCTATTCATTCCCTAATGACTTTACTTTCTACGCTTCCTATTTGAAACTGTGTCTAACTTGAACTTTCTGTGCCCATTTCTTAATTAATTTTGATTCGGCTTCTACTATGTCCAAATCTATTATATTATGCTTAAAATTATATTGTTAAACCCAATACACGGAACTTGAGTCTCCATATTTCAGTGCCTATTCAAATACAATCAATGTCGTTGGCCATTTATACCAGTGTTATTATGATTTGGCAATTTATGTGAAATTTCTCAGATGCCTGCATTATTACAACTCTGTGCTTTAGTGATTTAATTTGTTATTTGATTGTACTGCAATCAGAGCTGATTTGAGGGCTAAAGACCATTGCAATATGGCAAGGTCACTAGCACTGTTAAAATTTGCATAGGAGAGATTAATTCACGCACCTCTCGTATTTAACTTGTATTCTGAGGACATTTTTCAAGAATCACTTGAGAATATTGAAAAGGGTATAAACCAATAACACTTGGTATGCTGAAAATACAGTACTATTTGTTGATAATTCAGCACCTTCTTAGCATCGTCAAAGAGCACACTAAAATCATGGAACTTAATGTTAAGAAAGCAAGACTAATGGTTTTACTGCAGAGCCAGACACGCCCATAAATGTCAAGGTAAAATTCAATTATTGGCTTGTAGAACTGGAAATCGGCCTTAAAAACAAAATGTAGGAAAAAGAAAATAACGTTCACACGAATACAGATTTAGACCTCAGCCTTAAAGTGTGATTTATCAAATGGTACATTTGGTCAACGCTACTATATGGTACGGAGGAATGGACAATGAAAGTAACTGCGACGAATAGAATTGAGGCCCTAGAATAATGGATTTACCGCCGAGTACTTAAAATATCGTGGAACGCCAGAATAACAAATGAAGAGATCTTTATGGGAAGATACCGCGAACTGGTAGTACCTAACGATTAAACGATGAAGGACTGCATATTTAGGGAATATTATGCGTAACACAAAATACCAACTATTGCAACTCATCATTGTGATGAAGACCGAAGATAAATGGAGAATGAGAAAAAGTTGACATGGCTATGCAATGCAAAACAACGGACCAGATTCCGTATAGTGGAAATCCTGATACATATTTCAAGAAATTAAAAAAAAATGTGGAAGCAAACATCCATTAATAGATAAACATGCGAAAAAGAAGTTTACACATACACTTACCTGTATTTACTTATCTTAATTTTCGAGAGTGCAAAAAATTAAATGTGAATTTGGTTTCTACTGGCCTCGAATAATATTGAAGATCTTAACTACGCCCCCGTTTACAAGCATTATTCTCCGGTAAACTGAACTTACCACCATTAATAATCATAATTTAACGAAATCATTAAAACAGCATTGAACTGCTTTCATCTTTGCTCAAACTTTTGTCTGCCCATGAAATAGACAATTGGGTGAAGTTGTGCGTAAACAAAATAGACTCCAAAACTAGTTAAATTTGTGTAACAGTTACGCTAGACTCCACTCTCAGCATTAATATCAGGTCATGTTTCAGTATACATTGTTAACAAGCAAAGAGTTCTTGCAAGCGTTGTGTTTCGCACTTATGCAAATGTTGAGGGGTTTTAAATAAGATGGGTATTAATTTTAAAATAATTGAGAAATATTAAAATTGAGACAATTATTAATGTAGATGTGACAATAAAATAGAAATTGAATATTTAATTTTGATGGTTGAGGTCAACCATGATAAAAACTATAAACCAAGGTTATATTGACAATTATGCTTGCTTTAATAATAAGGGACTGTAACATGTAATAGTTAGGACATTTTATATTTCAAGAGGGCAGTAATATTAGTAACCACCAGAATTAAGTTTTTTTTGGCAGTCAGAATAACAACTTATAAAAAAATGTGCATAGAAATTTGAAAAAACTCTTTTTACCAATAAAAACTTGGAAATTATGGCTTATTTTGTATAATTGTTTGGTAAAATATAAAAATATAACATTGAAATAATAAGACATTACAATCGGTGAAGAGATTGTGCAATACCGTTAATAAAATACAAAAAAACAAGAAGAATTGGATGGATTTGGATTTAATGGTTCATGTAATATATAATTAATATTCATTGGTAACATTGGTGGTTGTTTGGAAGACGGACCAATTGTTTAGAGGGAAGTTGATGGAAGTATTTACTTGATTTGGACAGTTTCTGTGGGTAGTGCTGGATCCAAAGTACTAGCTGAAGAATAAAGAGGATTAGTTTGGAATCATCTACAATACTGAAACTTACCAGAAGTCTATTGTCGTGGCAGTAATATTAATGAAAGGAGCAGGATCAGATTCTACGGGCAGTTGGAGGTTTGACAGGTTAGATGTGGCTTGAGGGGTGACAGAGCGATGCAGATATTGATATTGGAGGAGTAAGCTCACGTAGTTGCTGACTGTAAGCATTTTGAGCTGCGGACATTGGGAACTGTCATATTTGGATAATTGCAGTGACAACGTGAGAAGTGGTCAGGTTTGTTTTAGTTAATTAATATAAAATCAAGTTGAATAACAAACAATAAAAAGAAAGAGTAAAATAAACAGAATACAGTACTTACTTTGGTGAATTGATTAATTGAAGGGTCATTGCAAAGGATAGTTGTCAATTCTTGGTTTAATTGAATTTGAAAGTCAAGCTGACAGTTAATGTCATTTAGCATGCATAAAAGTGCAATTAAGAGTTGAATTGCAATTAATAGATAACTAGATTGGCGAACCCGACCCTGGGTGTCTCAATATTAATATTTAGTTAAAGGTAAAATTGATTTGAACAGAAATAATAGAGCAAATATTAATTAAAATAGGTATATTAAGCATTGAGTCATTGCATAAGTAATAGCTAGTCAAAAGTGGAGCTATCACTACAATATATACGGACTTGTATTTGTTAAATAATTCAATATACTACTTCTAAACGCTCAGGTGTATTAATTTGTGACGAAGACAAAAGGTTGATTAGGCCTCGCCACTTTAGTCACATTTTATTGCAACCAAGAAACTTGATCTCCTTTCACAACTCGTGGACACACTTAGTGTGCCGCTTGAATTAATTTTGTAAATAATTCAACTTACACAATTGCTGTCTCTAAGGTAGTAAACGGGACCAATATGATCTTTCCGCCCATGTCATTGAGCGAAGGCATTTTGTTTTTGAATATGCATTGATTTTAAATACTACGATACCTTTCGTTGTCCAAAGGCTTTTGTGATAAGTATCGCATCTGCAAAAAAATGTTTAGGAACCTAGGAACTGTCGATTTTTTAAGTTTTACGAATACAGCGTACTCATGTACTTACATTATCATTAACCTTCTGGGTTGACTTGAGTATATCGTTTTGTGTGTAATGCTATTTGGATGAAAACTTTTTAGCTGTGTTTGTAGATACCGTTTTTAATATGTACTTTGGGTTTAATCGTTGATGTCTCAATTGCATAGTAGGATCTTCGCGGATCTGCATCAGCACCTGGCTATTCATTTTAATTAAGGTTTTGGTGCCGATACCTGATCAACCTAACGGTAGGTAAAGTGTGTGTAAACTTCTAGTTAGATTGAGGTTAGTGTTGTCAGGGATGACAACTGGCGTCCATGTTGTTATTATTAGTAGCTACAACAGCCATTTTTTTTATAATACCTACTGACGACCGTATAGTAGCCGAGGATTCGAGTTAGCCTGAGCAGTAAACGTTTTAGAAATTGTATAGCAAGGGACAAGATAAACTATTTTATAGTTTGTGTCTCTTATTTAGACTTCCAAATCTTGATATTTGGACAAACTTTCAACTTTTGATTATTTTCCGACTTGTAATAATTCACCTATGCAATTTACATTTGCAAAGAACTTAATGGTTTGTACAACCACTGAACATATAACGTACTTCGCTCATGCCCTTTTTGTAAAAACTGCTGCAGAACATGTTGTCAAGTATATCCCGAAATTTTTCAAGCACTTACTATACCTCTACTGAAAATTTTCTTGCTAATTGGTTCAAATGTACTCACTTGCTTAACTGTTTTAGGAGCTAGTGGTATGACCTCAATTTGGGATAACAATTAAATGCTAAGAAATCCCTGCGTGCTACTCCGTATACGAAACCACAACTACGCGGACGTGAAAATGCGAAATGGCCGTGGCAATGGCATGCTTCACACCAGAGACTTGTAAAGCTGTCATCCCCGACCTTACGCTTAATATATTGCCAAGTGGTCCTTAATAAATCTTTTACGCGAGAATTTTGGTCGCTATAATTTCAATTTAAATAACAGAACTGGCCCCACTTAAGTGAGTAAATTACATCCAAAACAAAAGCTTGCTTCAACTATGCTGAAACATGCAGCAGTATAACTTATCAGGGTTAATTACTAACTTTGAAAAAGAGAGAATAGCCTACTTTGACGTTGCAGTTTGTAATGTGTGCTTTCCAAGGAGTTTACTATTTTGCATATTATAGCGATTACTTTATTTATTTGGTTTTAACTGTCCAAGTTATCTAACTTCACACTTCACAAATTAGAAAGCATGCATTGGTGGAATAAAATATTATTAATTTAAACCCACAGAATTTAAAATATTGCTGTTTTATAATAATGAGACTAACAAAAACTATAAACCATAAAGCTTTCAAACTGCTTTTTTAAGCTATAAATAATGCAAAATCCTGTAGTTCCGTTTAAGTTTTGCCATTGTCAAACTCAAAATCCCAAAATTCAGAGCTGGCAGGAAATATTCACTTGGCGTTGGTGACAAATGAACTGAACTGAGCATAACAGTGTCGCAACGCCAGCTTAACTTAACAAACCATGAATTTACATCAGCGTTTCAATGAGATTATCGCTGGTTTAATGCCAAAGCCGCATGCATATTCAAAGTAGTGCAGATTTACATTTCATCCACACTAGATACCCCGCTTGCAGTTTTTCCCAGTTATTACGTTTTAATTTGACATGGATTTATGTCAAATCTTCTTTTGTGCGCACTAAAATATAAATTGGTTACTGCGTATAAATATAGCCCAGAAATAGAGTGCTTACTCTTTAAATAGAGAAATTGCCGAATCGATCGGGCATTGAAAAGCGTTTCCTTTGCATTGTACTATCTTTCCATAATTTATAATGTAGTAAATGCAATTATGAAATACTGTTCACACGATTGAACTTGTCGGGAAGAGTGATACGACATTTTAAAAAAATAGAATTTCACCTATTCGTTTATCGTATCGAACCGTTAGTTACATATTGACTATATTTAATTCAGTTTGAAAAATTTTAAAATATGTATAATAAAATTTTTAAAAATATATACAGATGTAATAAGAAAAATAAAGGATGTATCTAAATGTATCTCAATATAACTAGCATGACACACAAGTGTCCGTTAAATGACGTCTGGCCAAAAGAAAATTTTAGAAAGAACCATTGCTGGTCTATAAATATTGCAGATGTATATGGAAATAGTTAAATAAGGCTGGCTCTTACGATTTAAAAAAACCTTTAAATCCAAATTAGGAAGAACAATCCACTTCATATTTGCAAAGGGATGAGGGCAGACCGACGGCGATATGTGCTTAAACGTATATATATATATATTGCTATGTTATGCTAGCTGATAAATTTATTTAAATTATCGTATTACTATTTTGCCCTTTATTTTTAACTGTCAATTCAAATCCGTATTTTACAATATTATTAATGAAACTCTCTCAGGTGGTTCGCAATATCTAGTAACCCAATGATTGACTTGTCAAATTCTCTTTGTTTAATTGCCAGTTCATTGACTTTCAAAAAATTGACACCTAACGTCAAATTAATCAAAATTCAGAACGAATATCAAGGTTTTTACAATAAGATCTAATATGCAATTCTTTTACCAATCTCTTATGTAAGTATGAAATTCAATTTATATTTTTATACCTTCTTACTAGTTATAGCTTTATAAATGTTTCATTTAACCTTTTAAAAACACAAACCTGATTTAACACTTTGCTTGTTAATACTGCCAAAATCCTTCCAAACTGGATCCTTACTCCGACTGCACTCAAAACACCTGCTGCTGTCAACTTCAAGTCTCCTAGCTCCTGTACTGGATTACTGCGGCTCCGATCCCACTCTGGTAAGTGTCAGCATAAATCTTGTTCCAAATATGAATTTGTCTTTTTTTTTTAGATGGTCCTGCGTCTTCAATGATACCACAGGTTTCCCAAAAACAATTCGCTGCACGTACTAACCTCTTGTTTGTGGCTTGTATTCCATTTCCAATGTATTATCAATAATATCCTCACTAACCAAAGCTTGTCCCCTTTATTTCTTGTTTTTAATATTTTATTTTATGTTTCCACCTCGAAGATTTTGCTTTTAACCCATATAATTTGTACCAACCATAACATTTACAAATTATACAACATTTATTAATGTTTCTTTATTCGAAAATCACACCCATATCAAATTATGTATACATTTTTGAGTTGTTTTTTTTAGTAACTAATTAAACAAATTACAAATTATTACTACTAGACACGATTCTTGCTGGCTCCTATATACATTTTTTTTATATAATCAAAACTGATATTTTATTTTAATTATCATAACAGATACATTTTAGTAGTAACCTTGGTATTTATTCCTATTCAGAATTTTCTTATTACAGATTAAGTTTGAGTAATCAATCATTATGCTATTATTTGACTAACCAATAATAAGAAAGTTAATTTCATTATACTTTAACATGTATTTAGATCCATTAATTTGCTTATATCTGACTTCCAAATTTATTTGACTAAACTGTTTCTTTAGTATTCATTTTTAAATTATCAAAGAATATAGTGTATCATAACATAATTCCTCAATTAAGAAAAACATTTTAATAAACTCGTTTTATTTCAAATGTATTTTCTTAATTCGTTATTTAATTAATAAATTTTGTAGAACCCATCCAAATATCCTATTATCTAAATTAATAACAATCAACACCTATTTACATCTATCTATTTTAAAATTACTATAGAAACGAAATAATTAACTTTACCAACCAACAACATTTTATGCAATATTTACAGATTTTCATGTTTTCTAAGTTTTCGTTATATATCGGTAAATCAGTGTAATATGAAATCTTCCTCTAATTCGTCCATCTGTATCATTTATTAATTCATATGTACTGTTATTAAAAGTTTTCTGTATCCTATATGGTCCCTCATATGTGTATAATAACTTTGCACATATTTTTTCCTTTCGGTTAGCTACTTTAAGTTTTTTAACAATTACTAAGTCCCCTATATTAAATTGTACTCGTTTCTTAATTTTCTTATTCTGTTTATTTTCGTACCTATCATGAATTATTTTTAATCTGCTTTTAGCTTTATCTAACAATTGCATTATCTCAACATCACATTGTTCTCTTCTCCATGGTCTAGCTGGAATTATTTGTTGACACAAAGTAATTGGACTAATCTCAGTCGTTGTATTTGGAACATTGTTTATGAAATTCTCCACATCTAGCAAATATTGAACCCATTTATTATGCTGTTTATATGTTAATATTCTTAAATATTTAATTACTTCTTTAATATACCTCTCTGCAATGTTACTTTGAGGATGTCTTATGCTACAGAAACAAATCTTAATCCCCCTTTTATCTAAATTGTTTATTAATCTTGCATTTCTAAAATATGTTGCGTTATCTGCTAAAATTCTTTTTGGTTTACCTACTTGTTCTTCAAAATTTCTAATTGACTTAATAACATGTTTAGTATTACAATTTTTCGCTGGATATAATTTTATAAATTTTGAAAATGCATCTACCATAATCAGAATATGCTTAAACCCATATTGCCCTGTAACTAAGTTTGATAAGTCATCAATAGCTACTAGTTCCATCGGTTCATTTACCCTAATACTTTTTACAATATTCTGATTCTTGAAGTTCTTTTCCTTTGCGAATTGACAAATTTGGCACGTTTGAATAAGTTTTTTTATTTAATTTAATATCATTCTTCGTATAAAAACATTCCCTAAACATTAACCAAACTTTTCTAGTTCCACAATGTCCAAATATTGTATGAATTTCCTCTACAATTTCTAACATGTCTTCTTTACTTAAAACCAATAATTCTTTATTTTCTATGACCTTTACCAACAAGTTTTCCTTAATTTGATACCCTTTATAATTGTTATCTTGACTTTGTAATACTAACGTTTTTAATTCTTGAATTTCTTCTACGTTCTGCTTATTTAAAACTTCTTGTTTCGACAATCTTCCTTCCTCATAAATTTTCTCAATTCCAATCAGGATCTGTTTCGGTTTTTCATAGTTAGGTATATCTTTTCTACTTAAGAAATCTGCAACTACATTTAACTTTCCTGGCCTGTGTTTGATATCAAATTCGTATTGTTGTAAATACAATGCCCATCTGTATAACCTGTCATTATGGAAAGTTTTATTTTTCAAAAACGAAATCGCAGAATTATCCGTTTCAATATCAAATTTGTTCCCTGTTAAATAAAATTTCAGCTTATTAATTGCGAATATAATTGCCAACATTTCTTTCTCTGCTACCGTGTATCTAATTTCATACCCTTTTAATATTCTTGATATAAAGCATATGGGTACTTCTATCCCATCTTGAACTTGTATTAGTTCTGCTGCAATTGCTTGATCAGATGCATCCGTACGTAGTATAAACTTCTCTTCAAAATTCGGATATTTCAGCAATAATCCTTCATAAAACCTCTGTTTGATAGTATTCACTGCCTTTTCTCTTTCTTCATTCCAAAACCATTTAACATCTTTTCTTAATAATTGCACTAATGGTAATGTCAACTCTGAGTAGTTACTTATGAACCTTTTGTAATAATTGAAAACACCTAATAACCCCCTTAATTTTTTTAGATTTGTTGGACGAGGTAAATTCTTGATTTCTTCAAGACGTTTTTCATTTATGGTTACTCCATTTCTACTTATTTCATATCCCAAATATGTTACATTATCCTGCATAAATTCACATTTTAAAATATTCAGTTTTAATCCATTTTTGTTTAATGTCTCTATTACAATTGCTAAATGTTGTAAATGTTGTTGTTCGTTTTTAGAAAACAATATATAAATCAGTCGTTATCTCCTGATAATAGGAAATTATTTGCAAAGTGCCGCGAGTTTAAAAGATCTAGCAGTATAAAATATCTGTGGATTAGGAATGGGAAATTCATGATGAGAAAAAGTGATTCCAGTCGTGTATATGTAATCAATTCTATTGCTGACTTTAATGATGTACATTAAGGAAAACAAATTTTATTTAAATGCTTGGTATCGAAATTTATTTTTTTACCGGAAAGTTAAATATATTTCCTTTAAATTGGAATTGTTTGCGATTAAACGTCCATGTAATATTAGATCTTTGCCCACCACTTTACATAATATTTTTAATAATGATGTTTTAATTTCTCTGGGTGATTTTGTTCTTTATAAAAGAATAAAATGTAAACACAGGTACATGTTCTTTTTGCAGATTTTAATTTTAATTCATCGTTATACATTTTTATTGTTTTGCGGTCACTGGTTATATGATTTGCTGTATGTACTCGTAGTTCTTATTAATTTCAATAATCTCGGATTGTTTGTTATACATGTTTTAGTTTTTGATATCATTATTGAGTTAAATGTAGATTTAAGTAGAGAGAATAGTAATTTGTTTTTCTATTTGTGGTGTATTGCCAGTGCAGAAAGAGTACTTGCATTGCTCCAATGTGTGTTTTTTATTTTACTTTTAATATCTGTTTTTTTTTCTTTTTTAGTTTAGCAAATGACTAATTATATTAATGTTGCTCATTTAAATGCACGTTCTCTCAAAAACAATTTTACAGAGATTAGGGAGCTGCTTCTATCGTCCAGTTATGATGTTGTGGGAGTGACTGAGACATGGTTGTCACCCAGTGATTCTGATGATCTCATACACATTCCGGGCTTTCTGGTTGTTCGAGGAGATAGGGCTACCGCAACCTGGGGCGGAGGGGTATGTGTTTATATTAAAAATAATATCAATTATTCAATTGTTTCAATCTCAAAAAATTCTGCAGCCATCGAACAACTTTGGATCAAACTAATGTTTAAAAATATAATTTTGATATTTGGTACAGTTTATAGAAGACACGAGTATTCTTATGCAGAATTTCTTGATTCACTGGAGGACTCAATTTCTCTGACTACACCCATTTCAAATGAAATTATATGTGTAGGAGACTTTAATATAGATGCGTTAAATATTTGTAACCCTGCTACAATAAAATTATTTTCTATGTTGGATGCTTTGGGATACAAGCAAATAATTGATAAACCTACGCGTATTACTAAATCTACTCAACAATGATTGATCTAATTCTGGTGAATATGGAAACAAATGTTAGCGATTTTGGTGTAATAAATGTGCATGGTTTATCAGATCATTGTTTGACTTACGCTAAATGTCCCATAGATGAAAAACTTTATAAAAAATCAATGTTGTATACCTATAGAGATTTTAGCCAATTTAATTATGCAATTTTTAACGCTGAATTTCAATCTTTACCACTAAGTACAATATACGATTTACATAATGTAAATGATAAAGTTCATTTTTTAAATAGCAATATTGTAAATTTATTTAATCAACACACAACAGTTAAAACAATAAAAATATCAAAACCAAAAGCTCCGTGGATGACTGATAACATTAAATTGATGATATCACTTCGCAATAAAGCTCTACAAAAATTCAAAAAAACAAAAAAGCCTGCACATTGGGAATATTACAAATCTCTTCGCAATTATACCAATTTTGCTGTCAAACAGGAAAAAAAAGCGTACATAAATTATCAAATATATGTAAACGGCCCTCAGTCTTTGTGGAAAGAACTTAAAACAGCACATATTTATTTCAAAGCTGACAATTTTGCTATTCCTCCTGATCTTAGCGATGTAAATGAAATAAACAATGCATTTCTGAATACTGCTAAACCAAAAACCTCTAATAATTATTGTGATATTTTGCGCTTTTACAATAACAACTTATTTAAAAATTTCATGTCTAAATTTACTTTTACTCCTATTTCCAATGAAGATGTTATAAAAATTATTGCTTCTATAAAGACAAATGCAGTTGGATCTGACAATATAAGTATAAACATGTTAAAGCTATGCTGTCCTTATTTAATTCCCTATATAACTAACATAGTAAATTGCAGTATCGACCAATCTTTATTTCCGGAAGCATGGAAAACAGCTCAAGTTGTTCCATTGCCAAAAATTAGACAACCTCGTGATTATAAAGACTTACGACCTATTAGTATATTACCTTGTTTGTCTAAAGTGCTTGAAAAAGTAATGGAAGCACAAATACGTCAGCATGTGGAACAACACTCCATTCTTCCGGAAACACAGTCAGGTTTTAGGCCCGGATATAGTTGTGTAACTTCACTACTTAATATAACTGATGATATATGTACTGCTATTGACAACAATGAATTATCAATTATTTTAATGCTCGATTATTCCAAAGCATTCGATACAATCAAGCATGATATTTTGATTTCAATATTGCATCACATTGGGTTTAGTATTTCAGCAATACAGTTTATTGAGAGTTATCTTACAAATAGAACTCAGGCTGTTATTCTAAATAATTACAAATCAAATTTATTACCAGTCACACTTGGAGTCCCGCAGGGATCAATACTTGGTCCTCTTCTATATATAATATATACTTTTAATCTAAAAACTTCTCTTGACCACTGTGCATTTCATATGTATGCTGACGACACGCAATTGCAATATAATTTTAAACCAGAAAATGTTGACAAAGCTAATACAGAAATTAATTCAGACCTAAACAATCTAGTTAACTTCTCTGAGAAGCATGGCTTAATGATTAATCCAAATAAATGTTATGTTATGCTATTCGGACGAGTAAAAGCAAGATAGGCTATTCGAGATAGTATTATAATAAAAATTCAAGAAGCAATACTACCAATCAAAGATAATGTAAAAAACCTTGGACTTACCTTTGACCAAAACATGCGATTCAAAAAACATATTTCTAGCATCCTTCAAAAAGCATATCTTAATTTAAAAATTATTTTTCAAAACAGATTTTCTTTAAGCCCAATGGTAAAAACTATATTATGCGAATCTATGGTTTTGTCGCAGTTTAATTATTGTGATTGTGTGTACGGTCCTTGCTTGGATAGTACAGATATCAGGAGAATTCAGATTATGCAGAACTCTTGTTTGAGGTTAATATTTGGTATACGAAAATATGAACACATATCTCACAAATTGCAAGAAATTAAGTGGTTGAACATGGCTAATCGAAGAAAACTTCATTCGGCATGTTTATACCATAAAATGATTATTAACAAGTCACCTTCGTATTTATTTAATAAAATTAGTTTCAGATCTCATCTACACAATTTAAATATACGTTATAAAGATTTCATAAATACTCCAATTCATCGAACTGCTCTATTTGAACGATGTTTCTCTTATAATGTAGGTAATATATATAATCCTCTACCACATTTTCTTAAATCTTTAACAATAAATAAATTTAAAAAACATCTCCATCAGATATTGTTAGACCTTCAAAACAACTCAGACTAATTACACAAATAACATAATTGGTTTTAGCTGTAGCTGCTTAGTTTTTGTACAGTCTGCACTGGTAACTTAGATATAATATGTAATATACTTAGGTTTAAGAGGTTAAGTGGAAGAGCAGAGATTTACATCTTCGGAAGTAAATCTTCTGAACTTCGCCTTATTGGCATAGCTATTATTTCTTTTTCAGATTATATTTTAATTTTTATGTTTTCTTAATACTGAAAAATATTGTCACACTTATAATTTTATTTATGACAGTGTAAATCTAAATATTTTTTGTGTGTATTTTTTCATTATTTGATAACTTGATTTTCTTTTTTTTTGTGCCAATAAAAGACATTATTATTATTATTATTATTATTAAAATATCATCGACGTAATGCACACAAAAGTCTTCAAATTGGTTTAATATTTTCTGCATTGCTCTAACTAAAGCTGCACAAGAAGTCGATAACCCAAATGGTACCACTTTAAAGTGAAAAATCTCCCCATCAATACTAAAACCAGTATATTTTCTCGATTCTTCATGTAGCGGAATCAGCCAAAACGAATTTTTCAAATCTAATTTTGTAAAAACTTTCTTATCCCAAATTCTGCTTAACAATCCATCAATCGTTTGTGGAGATTCGTATTGTGGCTTTGTTATTTGATTAATTCTGCGTGCATCCAAACATAAACGTAAAGAACCGTCACGTTTTTTAACTACAACTAAAGGATTGATAAAATTGCTCTTTGAGGATTCTATTACTCCATCTTTTATCATTTTCTTAATTTCATTCCTTACTTGTTCTCTTAATGTAAATGGAATAGGATAAGATTTGCTATTAAAACCTTTCGTTTCGTCAACCTGCAACTTATGAATGTATTTCTGTGCTTGTCCTACCTTTTCATTAATAATATCTTTATTTCTGTTGATTATTTCTAGTATTCGGCCTTCATATTGCTTATTATTTTCAGCTATTTTCAAATCATTCAGCAAAACCCCCTTATAATTATTATCACTCTGTATATCACATATTACATTATTATTAATTATTATACCTTCCTTATACTTCATTGTATCTCCAATTCTATCTAATTGAACACACTTATTTTCTCGGCTGACTCTATTAGTACAGTTCCAAGATTTTTTTACCCCTTTTAAATGAATACACTTTTGTGTTCCATCAATATAAATCCCTAATTGCTGAATTACATCAATTCCTAACACCATATCGACAGTGAGACCTTTTATTATAAACAATCTAACAAAATCTTCCCATTGATTTATACTTATCTTTACATTTAACACTCGGTTTGTGGTTGATATCTTTCTTTTTGTTGCTGATAGCAAATCTATTTTATTTACTTTAATTGTATTCTTGTACAGGACATCTAAATTATTTAAAATTACTTCCTCATTTATTAAAGATGTGATCATATTTCATAATAGAATACTGTCTTCTTTTTAGTAGTGCAATGGCATCATCTATCTTTTAATATTTAATATTCATAACTATTTAAATGCTAAAATACGTGTGGTTCTTCATAAATTTTTTTTTTAAATTACTATTTACATATTTACAAGTTCCGAGTTTCCTTTTGTTATCTTAATACTCTTCTAAAAGTATTTTCAGTAGTCTTTTGAACATCCTTGTCTTCTTTAGATGCTTGTTTTAATTTTCTTAATTCATCTTCTAACCTTGGTACTTCATTTTGTCTCAGCTTTTCTTTTAACTTCTTTGCTTCCTCCTTTAATCGTCGTTTAACTGTTTCCTTCTTTGTTTTCTTCTTATTTTTATTGACATTAACTATATAACCTCCTGTAATTCTTCTTATTTTATAAAATCTATTACATCTTCTTAAATATTTGTTATTTTTGTTCCTCATAATATTACTCAATATACCTCTTGTTACCACGTTTACTTCTGTATTACTTACCACTTCATTGTATTTTACCTGTTTACCATTTTCCATATCTTCACAAGTCTCTAACATTTGATTTATTTCATAAGTTTCAAATAATAATAATTCTTGTTTTTTATCCAAAATTCTGTTTTCATAAGTGTTGTATCGAAATCTAACTTCTAATTTTTCTTTATCCTGTACTGACTTAGTTTCCATAATCTTTGTTAAATTTTCTTCTATCTCTTTGCGTTCCTCCTGTCTTTCTTTTCTCACCTCATTCTTGAGTTCCTCCTTATAACTTCCTAATGTTTCACTCATCTTATTAATTTGTGCTTGCAATTCTTGCTTATTCTCGATTTGCACCTTATTAAATTCTTCTCTTAATCCCAATATCGATTCTTCCATCCTTTTTGCCTGTTCTTTTTGCTCCTCAATTGCCTGTTGCAAATCCTTTTTCAACTCTTCCGCATTCTTCGCAAAATCCTTCCTCAGCTCTGCTGTATCCTTCTTGCTTATCTCAGCATTTTTCTCAATTTTCTCCGCAGTTTTCTGTATTGACTGTAGTAATTCTTTCTTCGACCTGTTTTCCCTTTCCTCAGCTTCCCTATTACTTTGCTGCATCATTCTTTCCATTGACTGTAATGATTGCATTTGCATTTGCTGCATCATTCCCATTATTTGTTTCATCCTGTCATCTTTTGCTGTATGTTCTTCCTGTAACCTTACCTGGTCTCCTTGTACTTCCATTTCTAGCTGTCCTTCTTCACCTTCTACTCCTGCGCTACTCGCCACTACTTCCATCTGTTCTGGTCCTTCTTCTTTTTTCTCTTCTTCCACCTTCTTGCCTTTCCTTGTAACCCTTTTATCTGCCATCTTTCAGTTAAATTGTTTAAATGTACCTATTTTTTATTATAACCCTTTATAATGAATCGTATATCTTTATATTTGATTTACCAATTGAATCCGTTATCCAATACTTTAGTTACTCAAATTAAATGTCCTATTCTGTTACTCTATTTTTGCTCAAAAGAACTTAGTTATGATACCCTTTTACCTTTTTACAATTCTGTTCTTTTATTCGTGATTATTAATTACAAATTAACCATAAACCTGGTTTATCAGCTATATTCAAATAAACGGGTTTGATTGTATTTTCTAATCTTACGTTTGACTTTTCAATTACCTGACATTGACAAGCTACATCAATTTGCTATGCCCTCTCGTTGCGGCGCCATAAAATTTGCTATGTTATGCTAGCTGATAAATTTATTTAAATTATCGTATTACTATTTTGCCCTTTATTTTTAACTTTCAATTCAAATCCGTATTTTACAATATTATTAATGAAACTCCCTCAGGTAGTTCGCAATATCTAGTAACCCAATGATTGACTTGTCAAATTCTCTTTGTTTAATTACCAGTTCATTGACTTTCAAAAAAATTGACACCTAACGTCAAATTAATCAAAATTCAGAAAGAATATCAAGGTTTTTACAATAATATCTAATATTCAATTCTTTCACCAATCTCTTATGTAAGTATGAAATTCAATTATATTTTTATACCTTCTTACTGGTTATAGCTTTATAAATGTTTCATTTAACCTTTTAAAACACAAACCTGATTTAACACTTTGCTTGTTAATACTGCCAAAATCCTTCCAAGCTGGATCCTCACTCCGACTGCCCTCAAACACCTGCTGGGTCCTTATCCAACTGCATCACCTGCGATGAATGTAAACTCTCAGCATCACCTTATTGCCATCCACTTCAAAACTTCCACATCCTATACTGGATTCATGTCGTTGTCCCCTGCTGCTGTCAACTTCAAGTATCCTAGCTCCTGTACTGAATTACTGCGGCTCCGATCCCTCTCTGGTAAGTATCAGCATAAATCTTGTTCCAAATATGAATTTGTCTCTTTTTTAGATGGTCCTACGTCTTCAATGATACCCACAGGTTTCCCAAAAACAATTTGCTGCACGTACTAACCTCTTGTTTGTGGCTTGTATTCCATTTCCAATGTAGTATCAATAATATCCTCACTCCAAAGCTTGTCCCTTTATTTCTTGTTTTTAATATTTTATTTTATGTTTCCACCTCGAAGATTTTGCTTTTAACCCATATAATTTGTACCAACCATAACATTTACAAATTATACAACATTTATTAATGTTTCTTTATTCGAAAATCACACCCATATCAAATTATGTATACATTTTTGAGTTGTTTTTTTAGTAACTAATTAAACAAATTTCCAAATTATTACTACTAGACACGATTCTTGCTGCCTCCTATATACATTTCTTTATATAATCAAAACAGATATTTTATTTTAATTATCATAACAGATACATTTTAGTAGTAACCTTGGTATTTATTCCTATTCAGAATTTTCTTATTACAGATTAAGTTTGAGTAATCAATCATTATGCTATTATTTGACTAACCAATAATAAGAAAGTTAATTTCATTATACTTTAACATGTATTTAGATCCATTAATTTGCTTATATCTGACTTCCAAATTTATTTGACTAAACTGTTTCTTTAGTATTCATTTTTAAATTATCAAAGAATATAGTGTATCATAACAATATATAATATAAAACATTTATATTAGTTACGGAGATAATGCAGTAACTCTTGAGACTGTGTACAAGTGCTTTTATAGATTTCAAAAAAGCTTTGGAGCGATTGATAACGAGGAATAATCTGGACGGCATCGACTTCATGCGCAAGGAAAAACATCGGAAAACATTTGTGACATGGTTCGATCAAACAGGTTCATATCCACATCTGATACTGTTTAGGACAGCAAATTTTAACTGCAGATTTAAAAATAAAGCGAATGACTGCAAAATTTGTTTCGCGCACTCTCCCTATCAAAAATAAAAGAGTTTAATAATAATAAGAATAATAATAATAATATATTTATTTATTGTCCAACAGCAGAACCAATTAAAGGACAAATTACAAAAAAATAATCATGAAATTCTGACGATAAGGTATAAATTGTAAACTTAGAAATAAATAACGGATCAACAATATTCATAATAAGTTTCCAATAACAATTTTAGTGTACATTCAAAGATATCACATTTTCCACAAATTTGATTGTATAGTGAACACATAACTAATATAGGAGGTTTTAATAGTAAATTAGTTTCAGCTGTTTGTAGGTAAAAAGTGCACTGTAATCTACTATTTACTTCTCGGTGCATGGAAATTAATCATAGCCAAAATTGAAGGACAATCAATTTGGTGACGCAATAATTTGTATAAAAACGTCAAAGCAATTATTGATCGTCTAGTATCAAGCGAACATATATGGAAGGCGTCCAACAGCTCTTCGTTTGGAAAACCCCTGGTTAAAAAAGAACCATACACTTTACACCAAAGGTATTTTAAAAACTTACGTTGAATATCCTCAGTAAGCACTTTATATCGATCATAGTAAGGAGACCATATTAAGGCGCAATATTTAGACGCGATCGTACAAGTGAAAAAAATAATGTTATAATGATACTGTTACGTTTTACGTTCTGGAGCTATTAAAAATTATACGCCGCTTCTGTTTTAAGCATTTATTTACAACGATTTATCTTAATCCATTTACACAACACAAGAACTATTAAGGCGGAACACACATTATTTATAAACTAACAGGACTATTTCTAACAACAGATATACTTTCTTTATTTACACGCTATTTCAACATTAATGATTTACATAGCTATATTTATTTGTTATACACGCATTATTTATCTCGCTAGATTTATGTACACATGGGTTTATTTATATGGCAGCTTCTTCCAAGCTGGAGTCGGCACTCCGACTTCCACTTCGACTCCGACTGTCCTCTTATTTCCTTTTCGCGTAGTTATATATGCGCCGGGTGAGTCATTCCGGAAACGTAGAGACCTTGTTCGATCCTTCCCGCAACGCTGACGTGTTTGCGCGCATGGGTCACCAAGGTCGTTTCTCGAAGGGTGTGACTCATCCGTCCTCACGTGAACCGGCTCAAGGTCGTGATATTGTCCCCGCCTTAGGTCGTTCTGGAATGATCGAGACGCTGAGTCATATGTTTGCAACGGCCCGGCCCCAAGATCGATACACTACTTATATTAGAAAATTGTTTTGAATTTCGCATTATGTAACCCAACATTTTATTGGCAGATGATACCATTTGCACAATATGCGTATAAAATGACAATTCGCTATCAAAAATGACACTAAGATCTTTTATCTCATAACCCCTGAGGTACACCAGACCGAGTAGTGAACGGTATAGAAGAGTAACCATTATATTCCACAATCTGAGTCCTATCTAGCAGATAAGATTCCAGTAATCTCACCAGAGAAACACTAAAACCATACATGTACAATATCATAAGTAATAGCCCACGATCGATTCGACCAAAAGCCTTTGAAAGATCAGTATAGACTACATCCACTTGCCCTTGGTTGTCAAGAATTTCAGAAGTGAATTGAACAAGGCAGCATAAATTCGTTACTCTTTCTCAACAAATCCGTGTTGATATGGAGATATGATACTTTTGACAGACGCATAGATGTAGTTATAGTTGATCATTTCAAAAACTTTAGAAAAGTTTGATAATATAGCTATAGGTCTATAGTTACTTACGTCAGTAGTAACATTATTCTTAAACACATGACAGACTCTGGCGAACTTCCACTTATTAGAAAAAGGTATTCGTTTTTAAACACAAGTTAAAAATAACTGAAAGTGGAGCGATAAAAATGTTTCCGCAATCTTTAATTAGGTAGCTGGGAATTTGGCCAAGTCCAGACGTCTGTTTGCTTTTAAGCTTATGAAGTGCGAGTTTGATATCATTTTCAGATATAGATTGAATATTTACATTTACATTAGGATAATTGAAGAATGCAGAATCAGTATCCAACATAAACAAACTAGAGTCTTGATAAACGCTGCTAAACTGATCAGCAAAGGCATTTACAATATCTTGAGAATGATTTTAATGCACATCTCCTTTATGTAGCTTCCCTGGTATTCGAGAAATACCCTTCTTAGATCTAATAAAAAACCAAACATTCTTGGAATCAGTATTGATGGAATTTTCAATATTAATTAAATAATTATTGTACGCTACTCTAATTTGACATTTTACAAGAGCCCGCATACGTTTAAACTCCCTTAAACTATGTGGGTAGTTGCTTTTCCTATATCTCTTGTAAAAGCTGCTCTTTCGTTTAATATTTTTGATAATATTTTGTGTAAACCAAGATGGGCATTTCTGTTTATTATTTTTCTTCTTATAGTAAGGTCAAGTATATTATACAATATCTTGTAAAAAAGATTACAGGCATCCTCCACATTGGCAGAATCATTCAGCCCAGACCAATCGACTGAGATTAATGCATCATATAGTCCAACAAAATTAGCTTTATTAAAATTATATTTTATACTGTTCATTGACGGAGGAAAATTAACGGACTTTAATTCAAATATATTAAAGCAAATACTCAGAGCTGGATGATGCATGTCCTCACTTATCAGTGGTTCGCTATCATGGTTAACAGAACAACTACAACTAGCAAACACAAGATCAAGTAATTTACTATTACTATTAAGGACTTGATTCTATTGGCGCCAATTTAATAATTCAGAAAACTCGGTCACGGAAGAATATAACTTATCAGTGGAGTCTGTGTTATAAAAACTAGGTATGTTAAAGTCTCCCAATATCATTAAATTCTTCACATGTAATTCTTTGTTAGAATTGGGTGACCGTGTAGCTTAGGATCCAACCTTTTTGAAGAGTGGTGTAACAAGGAATCTATCTTGGGTTTATTGTTATAATGACCCTAGAGAATAAGAATCGGAATTCATAATGAAAAATGCTGAACTTATCTCGGCTGAAAAAAAACGCCATGCAAAGTGCTGTTGATACTTTGCTTCAGAAAAAACACTCCTCTTCTATCTTCTTCTGTTCCTGTAGCTTAATCGAACTTATGAACATATAGAAGACAGATTATACCGCTTGCCTAAAATTGTATGGAACATGGCAATTCCATAAGTTTAAAAAGGTGCAAATACTATTTTCTGTACGAGTAACCGACATAGAAAATACAGTATCTACTTTGGCAGGTAGGACACAAGTAGGTACCATAGGTACTTTGCCCCGCCCCTCGTCACTCAAACACGACGGCACTTGCCTATAAATTCTCGCTTTTTCCTTCCGATCTTTAGAAAAGTTTCGCTTCTGGTGTGGTTTACACGTTGAGTTACCGTATTCTGCGTAGCTTTTTTCAGAGACGCTGGCTCTGCTATTTCCCCCAGGTACCTCCTTTGTGTTACGCTCGCGTGTTCGGGTCATGTAAACTTAGAACTGTGAAATACCATTGGTGTAGTTGCTATATATTGCAAGAGTATTTACTTACGGTTTGCGCTGTTAAATTTCTGGCCAATGGTAAGCAGAATTTTTAAAATCTGTCGCCCCAGTGTGTTCACTTTGAGCTGCAGGCATTAGCTTAGTTCTTTTATTATACTTAGAGTGGCAGCACCGTCCACGGTTTTTGGCTGACGGAAGACACGTTCCACCACATTTTGTTTACGACAAATCTTTATGCGAGGGAGTATTGGAGTGAATCGAAAACCATTTGTAATCGATTAAAAACACGACGTAAAGTGTCCATCAAACCGCTAAGCGTATAGGCCAATTCGTGCAAGTTTTCGCGTTAGAACGGTATTCGAAATCTATGCGAATTGTGACTCCCGTTAACCGTTTCCCCTGGTTTTATATTACTCATGATAGTTGATATTGATATTTGATTCAGAACATAAACCTAACAGCAAATATTGATGAAAATCAGCACCGGAGCTTCGACGGAGTAGTTAATGAAATAATGAAACGTATGAAGCGCTCAAATTACGCAATTATCCATAGCGTTGAAGAACCCATTAGCCCAGACATATAGGTACCTATTTACCTAAAAAATGTAGTAATGCTTTTTGGCACTAATATTTCTTGGTACTGTGACAGCGACCCTTTAAAAGTCTCCGCCTCTGGGCTGCGGAGTCATAGTTTCTTGAAGCAAGAAAGGACCAAGAACCTAGTAACATTAGAAAAATTCTAAAGAAAACCTCAAATAATTTAGTACTGTTTTTTGCGCAAATGTTCCTTATACCTTAAGGTCAGTTCTACAAAAGTTCCCACCTCTGGGGTGTCGGGGCCAGAGTTTGCTAGAACAAGAAACGGCTAAATAGCCCAGTAATGTTGAGCAAATTTTAAAGAATACCTGAAATAAGTAATCTAGTGCTGTTTTTGGGCGCGGGAATAATAGGTAACTATATACCTAAAAAATGTAGCAATGATTTTTGGCACAAATATTTCTCAGTATCCTGGTAGCGGCACTTTAAAGTCTTCGCTTTTGGGGTGTCGGCGTCGTAATTATTTGGTTCGTGACCCCCGCAGAAGTTGCGGATTGTTGTAGCCCGGGCAGTATTAGTTTCTTGCTCCTAGTTCGCGGATTTTATATGCACTTAATGCGCTTCACCTGTCATTCAGCCGCACGTTGCCCAAATTCAACTAGGCAACCAGTCCGGGGCTCCTGATACTTATAGGTTCAGCATTGGCCGTGAAACGCCATCCCCGCGACCGAACGGGTCGACATTTGCCTGGTACGAGCTGTTGTCATCTGCATTCCAACCTTCCGATGTGTGGGCCTGTGTTTATCTGGATTATCAGATCATCACATTGCGCGCAGAAGAGGCTCAAAGGAAACTAATATCAGGATTTGTCTTCCTTTATCTTAAGTGAAATTATATGTGATCACTGAACCAGTGTTAGAGGCTCACCCGATTGCTACCAACTCTGACGTCGGTTGCTATTGTACAGTTCGCTTCACGAACTGCTTACCTGAATAATTGATTTCCCAACCACGGCGTTTAGGTCAATTGCGACCGCATTGCATTTTAAACCGTTGTTGATCATATTTGTACCTTTGTTAGGACTGTTGTGTAAGCCTTAGCCATCACAAGCCAAATGTTATTAAGGTGCACCTTAAATTGGCCCATAATTATTTGAATTGTGTACTACTAATTTATCTTAAATTGGCCAATAGTTATTTGAAGCTCGTACCAACAGTATTTGAAGTTTGTACTAACAAGTACTTGCGATTTTACTAATAATTATTTGAACTTTGTGGAAGTGATTATTATCTATCAAATGGTTGTGAGAATGTACAGGGAGATATTTTTTCAAGGGTTATGTCCCTTTTTCTTCTCCTGAACTTTTTTGTGGTGCGCCGCTGGTAGATTCTAAAATACAAACTGAGCTTTCTGTCAAAAAACGATTTTCTGGAATACGCTAGACAAAATTAAAATTTTTAAAATGTTATTCTTCTTAACATACAATTTCGGCTTAGACCGCTTAGTATTTATATATGAACACCCATCATATTCTGGCTTAAACCTGCAGTGGTCGCGCCCAATTTCATGACACGGCTGGTCGCGCCAAGTCTCTTAGACCCAAAAATTAAGAACCATTTATATGAGAATAAACTTTAATATGAGATTATTACCAAGATTTTTAGTTATATTTCAGTTGCTGCTAAAATTAAAAAAATAGTATTATATTTATTATTTTTTATTTTTAAAGGTTTTTGAGATCATGCTAATTTCATAATAGTAAACACAACTGTGTTCACGAGCAAGGAAACTTTAGGTAACGGATTCAGATCGGTAAAAGACAAGATTCCAAGTTTAAAAACCGCTGGCGTATATCGCATTCCTTGTTCTTGCGGCTCGAGTTACACTGGACAGACTGGTCGTTCAGTTGATCTAAGACTTCAAGAACATAAAAGCGATTGCAAACACAAACGCATCACAAAATCAGCCGTAGCTGAGCATACATTTACAAATGGGCACACTTTAGAGTTTGAGCACGCCAGAGTACTTGCCAGAATTCCTCACTACTTCCCGCGAGTGATACGTGAAGCCATAGAAATAGAAAAACAATATCAACAGGGAAGATGGCTTTAAGCTTAGTAAAACGTGGACCCCTGTGATACACGATCTAAAGCATTACAACTACTGTGCGTCATACGACCGCGCCCACGAATTACGTTGCACTCGGTCGACCAACCAGCGTTACGCCACTCCGCGCGCCTGGCACGGAGGACTATAAATAGCTCCACACCGACCTTCGGTTCTTAGTGCAACTTTCACTCTGATGATGCAAGCTGCAAGGTCTTGCGAAACGTTAGTGAATAGGGATGCACAAACAGCAAAACGGCCAAATCTGCCTAAGTATCCTTGTTCTCAAGATACTCAAACAACACGAGCCACCAAAGAGCATGACCATCGCGCGGTTTTTTCCTTGACTTCACAAGATGCAAGATACGTTAAGCCAGAAAATGCTTTGTGTTCATATACAAATACTACGCGGTCTAAGCCGAAATTCTATGTTAAGTAGAACAATTCGAGTAACCGCGAAAGCCTCAAACAGTATATTTTTAAAATGGTCTAGTAGGCTCTGGCTTTATTTAGATAATGTCTTTTTTCCATTAATTTTGACAGTTCGCATTTTAAATCATAACGTGTGTCTGCATATGTTTATAAATTAAAGGTTTAATTTGTAAACTGTCAGGTGTGAAAGTGTTTTAAATACTCGTTATCATCTCGTAACAATGCCAAATTTTACGAATTCTGACATGGCTGACTTTTAATAAGAATACCAATGATGCAGGTATACCACGCATTGTTAGAACACCACAGATCGAAGAAGCTGTTCTAAATGAAATAGAAGAACATCCAGACACTAGCACCACAAAAATATCTGAACATTTAAATATTAGTCATCAAGTTGTTTGGCGTATCTTGCGTGATTCTCTGCTATAACCTTACCACATTCAAAGGGTGCAGGTGCTCCTTCTTCGAGATTTCTCTTTAAGGATTATTTTCTGCCAGTGGTACCTTAATAGGCTAGCAGTAGATCCCAATTTTGATTGTAAAATCCTTTTTAACGACGAAACCAATTTTTCAAGGAATTCTATTACAAATTTTCATAACAACCACATATGGGCTCAAGGAAATACACATGGAATTGTAGAAATGCATTTTCAAGAGCAGTTCTCATTAAATGTATGGGGTGGTATAATTGGGGATCATTTAATTGGTTCTTTCTTTAGGCCTGGTCGACTTACTGGTCACTCATACAGGCATTTTTTGCAACACGAATTGCCTTTATTACTCGAAGACTTACCTCTTTTGCTGATAAATCAAATGTGGTATATGCACGATGGCGCCCCAGCACATTTTGCTGTTTTGGCTCGGGAGTATTTAAATGAAGTGTATGAGAAGAAGTGGATAGGACGGGGTGGACCACAGTCATGGCCTCCTAGGTTCACTGACTTAAATAGCCTAGATTTTTCGTATGGGGGCATCTCAAATCTCTAGGGTATACAACACCAGTGAATAACGTTGATGACTTACGAAATCGAATATTAGATGCATTTGAAACCGTAAGAAATACTCCGGGGGTTTTCGAAAGAGTACGGGCATCAATGAGAAGAAGAGCGGAGGCAAGTATAAGGATTGGAGGAGGTCACTTTTAACAATTTAGTCAGGAATCAGGGACCATAAATTCGATCATCCGGTGTGCACTCGAAGATATAATTTAAAAAAATGTACACTATCTGGAATGACCTTGCAGATCTGAATGTGGAGGGCTCCATTCTTTTTGCGATTGCAAAAAGCAGAAAAAAATATTTTCCGCCATTTTTTTATTACAAAAAATTGATGAATTTTATGCGTACATCGCATTCACAAGCTTAGTTTTGAATATTTCTCAATGATTTTTAAACCAGTAGAAAGGCTATTCTTTCTGGATTCAGATGATGTCAAATTAATCTCGAAATTACTTTTAACAAATGCTACAGAAATTGTTTAAGCAAAGCTTACCGGGAACGCGCGGTATAAATTTCAGCATCGAGGTATATTTTAAACTATTTAACATAAAGGCAAACTTCCAGCGTATGAAATGTGTAGAAAAGAATGGAGAAGTTTTTAGTAAGAGAATTATCACTCTTGCTTTATTGTTCTAAAAAATACGATTTATTTTCCGCTGCGTGTTTTGAGTTTCACGCTTGGTGCGCTTTGCCGATCACTGATTTGAACCGCGATACGAATATACTGTGCTTGCAAATAATTTATATGTATTATAATTACTCATAATTATATTACGCTGATTGGTTATACTTAAATAATGTAAGTTGTAATCACGAAAAAGCAGAAATTTAAAGATTGCGGCTTGCCAACATAAACAAAACCATTCAAAGTAAGTACTTCATGTTCTTCATCTATTTATTACACCTTCATGGCGAAAATATAAAAACATACAAATAATGGAGTGTTTTCCTCATAGAGCAGCTATAAGCGCAAGAAAATTAAAAAAAAATGGAAAATTGAAGCTATAACTTTCTTAAGAAACTACTAGTTTACAAAAAACATGTTTATTTTTGTGTTATGGTTTACATTTTCATAATAATAATTATTACGTTTTATTTACCATATAGGCTTAATTTAATAGGTTACAAAACATTATTTTAAAATTTTCAATAGAAAAAACATTAACATAATAAGATAAAGTCTTGGGCATGTAAACCGTTACCTTACAAGAAAAGCACTGTGTACACAAAGATGCGTTTTTAAAGCAAATTAAAAGCTAATGCATAGGTCACAATAGCAACCTATTATACATTTCAATCCAGCTTTGCTACAACTACAGTTCCCAGAACATTTTATACATTTACACTTACAAAATACATTTTCGTAAGTTACATTGGGACGAATACTTCTTTAATTTCCAACCATAAGTAATTGGATTGGGTATTTCTGGATTTATCGAAGTCGTGCTTTTCCAAATAATTATTTGATACGCAGCTTTCATAATGTGTTGGTAAAAAGAATCCTCAGTAGGTGGTAAATTTCTAATATCAGATTTATAAGTGTAAAACAAATGCGCCCGTAATTTATTCAAATGTCCTGTAAATGATGGGCGACCATACAATATTCTCACAATATATCGTGTCGAATTTAGAAAAGGAGTCAAATCATTGATATAATTTTGAGGATAGTCAAGTTCTTACAACTGACGTCCTCAACATCAGTGTGTACTTAACTGCTTAATTTTAATTTTTTTTTTAAATTGTGATGTATTAACCAGTATAATGATCTTTATAACTGGTTAATTAAATTTTTTCTTCTCCAATGTGGTGTTTTGTGAATTTCATTGCTACCTCGTCTTCAACGTTTAACTTAACCTCAACTTAACCTACAAATGTACACGTGGTTTTTTATTACCAACGATCACTTTGGCCTGAAGATGAAACCAGTCTGGTTTTGAAACATGTCGCCAATTTAAATAAATGTACGTGGAGAAGACTACTGTGTTTTATACTTAGTGTCGAGTAATGTTTGTAGTTCTTTATCTCCTACATGCGTTAAACATTTGTTTACAACGTTGGATTTTCCATTTTAAACAGAAAATTATCTGTGTCACAGCCAGTGAGAGCATAAGTATATAAAAATAAATTACACACATGCATTTGAGCATTTAGCCACCCCTTAAAACTCTGTCTGGGGTGCCTGCGTCGTATTTTTTTGCAGCAAGAAGAAAATAAGAAGCCGCGTATTTATTAGAAAGAATCACTATAAAGTAACTCATCCGTTCATACTACAGAAAAATGTTATTATAAAAAGTTCTTCAGAATGTAAAATTTTAGCTAGCTGCAGAATTTCAGAAATATTGAGATACTTTTATGAAACCGTGTGTAAGGGAATTTTCAAATTCTAATAAACAAAGATTCATAAAAGTAACTTTATGTTTCTGGAATTTTGCATGGAACCATTATTATAGATTCTAAACAACTATTCTTAATGATGTTTTGCCATGTTCGAAACAGCAAAGGTACTTTACCTGAACAAAAGGTATCTTTAAACTACTGCCAATGCCTCCTTAATATGACGCCGGCACCCTAGAGGCGGGGATTTTTAAAGTGTTACTCCTAAGGTACTAAGGAACACTTGTGTCAAAATTCAGGACTGCATTATTATTTTTGAGATAGATATCTATTATACCTTGGCTAACTCCAAACACGCGGAAAACATCCGAGCGATGTACAAAAATAAATCGTATCTTTACAACAATAAAGCAATAGAGATAATTCTTTCACTAAAAATTTATCCATCCTTTTCTATACATTTCATATGCTGGAAGTATGCCATTATGTGCAATAGTTTAAAAAGTACCTCGATGCTAAAGTTATACCGCGCGTTCCCGGCACGCTTTGCTTAAACAATTTCTGTAGCATTTGTTAAAAATAATTTTGTGATTAATTTGACATCATCTGAATCCAGAAAGAATAAGCTTTCCACTAGTTTAAAAATCATTGAGAAGCTTGTGAATGCGATGTACGCATAAAATTCATCATTTTTGTAATAAAAAAAATGCCGGAAAATATTTTTTTCTGCTTTTTTGCAATCGTAAAAAGAATGGAGCCCTCCACATTCAGATACGCAAGGTCATTCCAGATAGTGTATAATTTTTTTTAAAACTATATCTTCGAGTACACACCCCATCATTTTAGAAGCCCTTTTTGAGAGGCCAGATTTTCGACTAATTGTTGTAACGTAGTTTCCTTGTTATTGTTATTATTTTGGTTTTTTATATTGTAATAAATGATTGCTACAAAAACCGGATCATCCCACCTTTAATTTTTAATAGGTAGTGCCGACTAAACTGTCAAAATTAATGGAAACAAGAGATTATCGAAATAAAGCCCTACAGTGTAACCTGTATTCCAAATTTGAACTAAATATCTCAAAAAATGCGGGAGCTATAAAGAAAAAGCTAAAAAACTCTTGAAATTTCAACACTCCGTAGATCGGCAACGAAGCGTTTGCGGACCTATGTTTATATGAATTTTTAGTCGTGAAATAAGCTAACGAATTATCTGCTTCCGTACGTACATGATATTTATGAACACCCTGTATATCTGCCTATATAAAATACAAAGAATATAGCGGAATTAAATTTTTCTATTATTTAGTATTACTCTGTCTCATAATTCACGAGCAGTTTACAGAAAGCAAATTAAGCAAATGCCATTTTACCCGAGGTGTTCACAATAAATTGTTATAAACACATATGAACGCATCATTTATTATACTATAAATGACATGCTGTTGTTATTCTTCTCAAACATAGAATTACGTGTTGATGACATCATCTAGAGAAAATGCGCTATTTGGTTTGATTCCTCAGTAGCACAGAAATGTCTATAATTTCTAGATGATTGCAGAAACGTTGTGTAATTATTTCTTCATGCTTCTAGCATTTTTTTAAAACAAAATTGCATAATTCTTGTCTTTCAACGTAAGCCATTGGCCTGGCCTATTGTTAAGAGAACGATTTTATAATAGGTATTATCGTTCGCTACGCACATTGCTAACCAGTAGCGATAAATATGAATAAATTGTCTGGTTTTTAAATTTTAACTACAATACAAGATTAATAAATAAAGTTGTAGTTATACTCACTGTGTAGTTACTGTCTACAGTTTTTTCTACTGCTCACTATTATAATTATTAATATTCAATTCCTGAAATGCAATGGTAACCAAGATTGTTTTTGGTTCTGAAGTACGAGAGTGGAAAAAGCTGCCGCATGATTCATCAACACAATGTATAGAAATCATAAATATGATAATGTTTAAGGATAAGAATGTTTTATTAGTATCAACAAGCTGAATTTACTTTACATTTGTTATGCATATGGAATGAAAACTAGAAATTAAAAAATTTTGCTACCAAGGGTTTAGCCCCGGACCCAATGTTAATCAAAACGGAATCAACATAGAAACTAAAACTTTATGGCTTTAAAGGATTCGTCTCGTCACAAAATCCATTAAAGCTTTATTTATTTACTATATAGTAACTTTCAAAATTGCAGATTCATTCCATATTTGCACTTTTAAACGTTCACCGAGTCGTGGGTGTTCAATACCATCAAGATATGCTTATGTCTAAAACATAAATTACTTCCTATTACGCATTAGCCCATATTTTAGCATACCTTTCTTATGCGCTTTTCCTTGTTTAAGGTCATTGCAATAAGAATTTGCAGGTGCAATTCATTAATGAACCAGCTCGTACGACAGGTTTTCTTGAGCACATTTAGCTCAGGCCTCAAAACAAATTGATCCTAATAAGGTATAGACTGTCATTAAATCATTTCCCGCCTCCATTAACGTATGCACACTCTATAACGGACATTTCATTTAGTAATAATAGATTAGATTTTTAGTAATTGTAATCAGTTTCTAACTGTTTCATTTATTATTTATCAGAACTAGTATTTAGATTCTAATTTATTGTTCTTGGTAATGTACATAACTTAAGATTGAATGAACGTGGTCGCACGCAAGTGAGCTGTACAAAATCCATTATTTTTATTAAGTAAATAATAGAGGTATCAACTAATTCCTAGCATTTTGTCACGTTTTCAGCTTTTCTATGTTTATCGCTCGCAGTGATTTCGAAATTGTAGGACTCAAAACCTCACGTTGATAATTATTAAGTCTTTGTAATTAATAGGAGCGGAGGAACTAATACTAAAATTAACTAATTCAGCTTTAAGTTCAAGTTCACGCCGGCAGGGATCATAATTCAGACCATTAACTAATCGTAAAGATAGAATGACGTTCATTGCTTTTGGCAAAATGTGAGCAATTGTGAATATTATAAGTTGAGCGTGCGGTAGTTAAATTACTGAATTTGCTCCAAATTAATGCTTTGCTCCTATGTATATTATGTAAACTTATAAAAGGCCATACATAAAATCATAAGATAATCTCTTAAACATTTCTGTAACAGTTGAATATGCTGGTTTTTTGCATTTCGCCACATTACAATGTTCAAAATATAAAAATACGAACGTTACAGAAGATAAATCTGCTTATGCTAATTTTTAATTTAATTATTTATTAGTTGAAAACGGAAGCACGTTCGTGATTTAATATTTTTAATTTAGTAGGGTGGCAAATATCCCAAAAATCAGTATGTGTAAAATCTTACTTTACTATCTTTTTCTGCTTCTGTACAGGTAATATAATCGATATGCGACAATGGAATATAAAAATTTAATTTTTAATTACAGCTGCATTAACCATTGTTCGAGAAATATAAGATATGAAATCATTAGACAACAGAAGAAATGTGACATTAAAATTGTATGGAAAAGAGTATCTTGGTATGATATCAATATTTTCAAGTTGCAACGTTAGCCCCAGCGTCAAATTGACCTAAGGCACAAAAATTATGTGCTAAAAATTTGAATGGCGCTAACTCCCGTTACAGTCTTTGCCTGCCCGCATGTCTATAGCGTTCGGGTTTTCGATAAGGCGATTTTAGCCGCTATGAGCGGACGTAGCGTAAATCGGTACGCCACGCCGGCGTTGTTCCGTCTTCAACCCCCTATAGAAACGTCCCGCTAATGAGGTGCTAGCTGAATATAGACAGAGAATTCGCAGTAATTTCAAAACACTTGCTCCTGAGACCTGAACCCCATCCTGATCACCACGTTTCCTCAGGGCCTGGTCCGCGCTTTCCTCATCTCACCTAACCCGCTAGTACAGGTCGGGCTTCCGATCTTACTAGAAACTCCGTTTAAATTCCAGCACCAGTCGATATCCCCAGGCCATTATTATCACAACGTTTTCATAAATTTAACGTTAAACTCAACTTACCTGCGCACTAGGAGAGATTTCCAGGTCAGCATAATCCAGGCACCTACACATAGGCAAATTGGTACGCCTGCCGTGAGTCAGGACCGACCGAAAGCCTCCAACGCTCACCGGCGATTCTATCGTCAAAGAGCCGAACTTTGTAACAGGTGAAAAGTCCAGTTTATATTATCCCTAGTGGTCCAAACTTATTCACAAAGGACATACCACGTCCAACTAGGCTTTATATACTCCAATAAACATTGCCGGCTGTGTGAATTTAAATGTGGATGATGTACGTTAGCAAATAACCGAAACCTGAACCACCTCCAGTAGCCGTTTCCGCTGTAAACGTTAGCGCTTAGGGAATATCTGAATATAAAGTCATAGACTCAACAAGAACTAGATAATGGATTATTCACAGGAGAGTACATTTTATACCAATAGCTGGACGAGAAGGGCTGGCAAGTTGTTACGGTCTAAAACGACATTTACGACACCACGCCAGCTCATACGAAAATCCACGAAAAAACTGGACGACTAGCGCTTACGATATTTCTCAAATCGGGAAAATAACTCACATAAAACCGCTGCCCCACTGCTAACAAGAAATGCCGACTAGACTCAGTAAAGCGAGGGGTGGTTCAACATGAGATAACATAAGGGCAATGGCCTAATGAACGGTAAACAGGTCTAAATCGATTGAGCGCCACCCAATTCCATCCAGATGAACGATAATGCAATGGTACACCCACTGAGGAACCGCGAAGCAAATAAACCTACCTCTCAACTTCACCCTTGGCAGAAACCCAAAAGCTAAGCGGGGTATGGTATGTGTGCGTGCAGCCTTGTGACTCCCCGGAACTGGTAACTGGAGCGCTCGGACCTACCTTTGACGCTCACAACTTCGTCAAGAATCCACTTTACATCAATCTTACACTGCAGACTGCTTAATATGAAACTCGACATGCAACACACAAAAAAAATACAACGGTAGCATTTAAAAATAGGTCTATTTACACAAATATAGTTCTGGACAGTCATTAGTACACAAAATATGGTTGCTGGCATTAATTAGTACTTCGATAAATTTATTACCACTCAACAGCACACAGAATACGGTTACAAACATCTACTAGTACATGAAACATGATTACTGGCTTTAATTATTACGCAGAATATGATGGCTGGCATTGGTTAGTGCACAAAATATGATTGATGACGTTAGTTAGCGTACAAAATATGATTAATGGCATTAATGAGTGCGTGAGAAATGATTGCTGCCATTGAATAGCACAGAAATAGGATCTCTAGCGTTAATTAGTGAGCGAAATAAGATAGCTTCCATTAAATAGTACACAAAATACCTTGTTAGCTTTACCTGCGGCGGTCGAACGGGTCCAGTGTCAGGCATGGAGATGTTACCAGGCATGCGGAACGGGGAAAGATGCTCCAACGAGCCTAGGCGTTGATGATGTGGACCCACAAATTCCTTCACAGAACTCACGATGCGGCCACAAATGACGGCAGGGCCCGCAAATCAACGATCTCAAGTTTTTATCCCACAGAAGTGGTCATATTGGCGACGGCCGACGGTACGACTGAGAAGCATTGGCAAAAAAAACGGGGCATCAACAACACTCAACTTGCTCGCTTCGCGACTTGGAACACTCTTTTATATTAATAATCGGGAAAGAACAAACTCGCAGCTCAAGCGAACGTCGACTCCTAAAGGGAAAGACGCGGCTGGGCGCGTACCTCGAGAACTCGACTCACTTCCTTCCCGTGATCGATACCAGCTCCCAACCGACAAAAACAAAATTATGCCACGCAGCCGAAAGGAAAAACTGGAAGGGCGGCGCCCCCAAACAGACTGGTCGAGCGAAAGCCATTCATACTCTCTCTCTTGCACCCACAGACTCGCGTTTTAAATCCAGGCTAGAAAACACGCTGGTATTCAAGGTCGCAACAGCTGCGAGCGATAACAAGCACACGTGTTCAGCAACAGACCGGAGCAAGGGCACAGCTGTGTGACGGCCTGAAGCCAAGAATGCCTGCATAAAACTCGATACATTTAAATTGAAGCGGAAAATGTGAAAATCCTATATACACACGGGGTCGTAATTTAGAAATATAGGCAAATAATTCCTACATTCGTAAAATCTAAAAATGCCCTGACAAAGTCGGTGAACTGCACATTTCTAATCAAAGAACAAAGGCAGGACGGTTAGCCTGGTGAAGACGTTCTTTACAGCACGTGTTTAATATTGTTAAAGTGCTGAGCCTTAGATCTATAATTATGGCCCCAAGACTAAAAAAAATCAAGTGTTTAGGTGTTTTAAAATAAAGCTATGCTAATAGAAGTTGTTCGGGGTAAAATTGCAAAAAACAATTCTTTAGACACACTGGTCCAGTTGTAGTAATTCCTTTTGGCGATCGTAAAACTATAAATTTTATGTGATAGCCGAAAATTTAGTTTGCGTGGCATCTTGTTACACCATGATAATGCAACTCCGCATACGGCCACAATAATTTAACATTTCTTATAGGAGCGATGAGAACCACGGAGCACTGGAGTCTCACTAGCACCTTTAAAAAAAGACGCATATGAAGGATAGCGAAGGAAGTAGCAGCAACAATAATCTAGCGTAGAAAGCTATTTTGCTTCTACATAGACAGAATAACTGTACAAGGTTGTAATTACATTTTCTGTTCAAATTTTGTTATAGAAGTTTTAGAATGTAGATGACATTTATAAACAAATTTGCGTAATCCTCCAAAATAACTTAATAATTTTCTTAGATCTAATTAGCTACATCTGGCATTTTATGGGTTATACTAAATTAGAATATCTAAAATATAAAACAGTTTAAGTTTCTGAATTTCTGCAAAATACACTGTTGATGGCGTTGTTGCTTTGAGGTTTAATTTTCAATACTAAAACATTTTTACCTGAACACTAAATTCACGTTAAAATGTTTTGGGAACAAATAAGTCATTATAACCATTCACATCCACTTTCGATAGCCTCAATTACAGAAGCGTGTAAATAAGGATTATGACCTTTGCTACAAGTCGTTTTTTATAACTCACGTGCAACGTGCTATGGAAATTCGTTCAAGTGTTTCTTTGTATTCATGAATACATACAGAACTTTATGAAAGCCGTCCATAACCAATTTATTTAATTTGCATTGCATTACAATTGATCTTTATATTATCGAACGAAAGAATATTAATATATGACGATACCCATGCGCCATGCATATGCAACATAGTTTTCGTAAAAGCGGTATCCTTTACTCGTCAGCGAATTAATAGTGGAGTACCTACCTTATTTAAAAAAATACACGTATTGTTACTATTACAACCTTCATAGCCTTTAAATTCACGCAGTATCAATTCAATTCTGCATACTTTGCTTATAATAAAAAGGTACTGAACACATTATAGGTAGGTATTAGCCCGTGTTTTATAAGTTTTAAGCGTAATTCAAGTTTTTTGCTTTTTTAATCGAGCCTTAATTTCTTACAGCAGATTTGCTAAACTAAACTCAACACGCTAATTCAGGAACCACTTGTAGTATTTAGAACGTATTAATTTTTCTTTAATATTAGATTTGCATCAGAAATCCTGAAGGTATAAACTAGTTTGATAATTGCATTGCAACAATTATTATTGATTACAGGAAGAACTAGTCTTATCGATCGGTAGCAGACTTTTCAATAATTACATTCTTTTCTTTTAAGAGAGAAGGATTCTAAAACAATTCCGTCATAAGTTTTCTTCAATAATTGTTATTCAATGATAAGTCTTCTAAATTTAAATAGAATTGCTTAAAGATGGTACCTTATATAGCTATTTATGATACAAGTTGCAAGATTTAAGTGTTTTATAGACGCGACGTGGTTTGCCAAACGAGACCGAAGGTCGAATTTGACATTCTTGGCAACACCTATCATACAAGATTTGATCTACTTTGCATAAAAATAATCTAACTTTGAATTTTGACATTTCATATGTTGTAATATTTACTTTTGTGTTCTTTGGTTTGTTTGAAAATATTCTATTATTTTAGTTGTATTCGTATAATTATGGGATATCGACTAAACCAGCCACTGAAATATGATAGGTTCTAAATTTAGCACAGAATCGAAACGAGTCCAAAGCCAATTTACCGACAGAGGGTTGTTTTTAAAATCGGGGAAATTTTCTGCAGGTGGTTTTATATTTCAATGGGCCTTTGCGGGCAGTTAACCAAGAAAGTCCATATGGGAATGTTGTGAACTCGAAGCGACCGGGGGTGGCATTTTTAAAATTCGAGGGTTCTTAGGTGCTTTGGCAGTCTGTAGGCGAGGTCGCACCGGAATGGGACGTTCCGGCGCAGCCGATTCGCCGCGGCCGATTCGGCGCAGCCTTTTCGGCGCGAAGACGCTTCGGCGCAGAGACGGTTCGGCGCGAAGACGTATCGGCGCGAGACGTTTCGGCGTGAGACGTTTCGGCGAAAAGACGTTTCAGAGCAAAGACGTTTCGGCGCAATGACAATTCGGCTCGAAAACGTATCCACTCCCACCAATTTATGTGTGCGGAGAATTTCACATGCAAATTAATAAAAGCATGCCAGGTAGCAAATTAGCAAGAGCAGTTTCAAGTGAAGAACGCACTTGCTTGTACTAGTAGTGGCTTAACTATTTCTGTTCGGTGAACAAGGTATAGTTATGGGCCAGTTAGGTTAATCCCAATTTTAAACAAGGTGACTTACATCTAATAACCTTTGACATTTTTTACATTATCCGATGGTTGTTTGAATTTCTGATTGAACTGTTGATAAACATACATCTCCTGGCATGTCATTGTAATTAGCATAAGTGAACCGCGAACCTAATTGTGATTTGAAGATTCACAGCTACATATTCATTAAATGACTGAATCAACGAATTGTGTTTTTGTTTTCAATGTCGACAGAGTCTATATTTACAAGATTCAACTGCATGTTTAGTCTTAAAGCAATTAATGCCGAGCTTCAATATCTCTGGTTAAAATCGGGGAACCGGAAGTGGTACTTAAATTAGATTTTATAGAACAAGAGTGTCGTTTTTGGAAAATTCACAAAATGTCCCCAAGGTACAAAAATTAATAAAGCTAATAGTTTTTAAAAGCCCTATTACATATTGCAGGAAATGGGGTATGTAAATTCATTTCAATGAAAACGCGTCCATTGCTCGTCATGTATTTTTCATGACATACTAACTAAGTAACGTAGAAGACATTAAAAATACAATTGTAAATTTAATTTACTAATTATATTATGTTTTCGTAAAGCTATTTCAAATTCTATTGGTGGTTTCCTAATTTAGTTCAAAAGGAACTAGCATATTACACATTTAAACGATCAGCAAAATATTTTATTTTTGGTAGATTTATTATTATTATTTTCAAGACCACAGAACCAAAGCACCTACATATTGAACAAACGCTTTTTAAGTATTATTTAACCTTTTGATATTTTTAGAAGTATGCTTTCAAAACTTTTCTTTACATACAACATAAAAATATACTAAATTTTAGCGTTGTATTCTGATGCAAAAGCTAATATTTTCTAGTAATTTTTATTTATATAGAATTTTAATTGTCCTCTACTATCCTCTAACTAAATATATTCGAAAGACGCTCATACGAAAATTAACAAAATATAACATTTTATTAGCTTGCGATTTAAATGTAAAACTTAACCCACAAAATAGGTATACTCGCGCCGAAACGGCCTTGCGCCGAATCGGCTTGCGCCAAAACGTCTTTGGGCCGAAAAGTCTCCGCGCCGAAACGTCTCTGCATCGAACTGTCTCAGCGCCGAATCGGTCTCGCCGAATCGGCTGCGCCGAAACGTCGTAGACCGAGGTCGCACACGTGTGGACCCGAGCTTAATCCGCCGCGGGTGTCATTCCACCGCGATTACGTTTTTGAAGTGAATTGAATTGTGGATTATAAGACAGTGAATAAAACGATGAGGTCTGTAATATCTAAAAAGAATACTAGTGCTTGCGTAGCTTTGCAATAGAGACTGTATGTAGTACAGCTGAGTCAAACAGTCCTTCATAGGCATACCCTTTGAATATCATGCAATCCCAATTCTCTAATTTAATCTTACCGTACAAATTAATATCGACTTAACTAGTTATGTTGTATATAAGAATATAGAATTTTGTTTAAGTAAACCGAGCCATGTATAGCAAACTGTATGCTAATCTGGTTATAAATAAATTTTTAAAAAACATTCGTTTATTGTTCGTACTGATACTGATTGAAGACAGCTTTATTAAGTGGGTCGTTGTTCATTGCTATGGTTGGCCTGGGGTCTAACCGAACCGCAGATAGCTCTATCGCGCTACCGTGACCATTCGGCGAGATGGTCCACGATCCTTGACCTGTTACGCACATTGCTTATCAGTGATCCCAGTGAGCGCGACTAGATGGCTTGAAAAGCCCGCCTCCCAAAGATGCCTTGTGACCTGTGCCTCTCGCGGGTGGATGCGGCCACCGCGATTGGGGGTCACATTGACATGGGTTGGACCCATTGATTCAACGTTCGGTTAATGCGTACTAGATGCGGTAAGCATCCATATTTGCAGGATTATTACAGGAACATCATCGAAAGTGCACCGAAGAATATACCTGACGATGTCTTCTTTGAGATGCAACGTGGGAACGCAGGGGGGGGGCATAAAACCCCCTTTAAGTATTACGTAATGAGCACATTACTATTCTCCTTAGCATAGAATTTCGGCTTAGACCGCGTACTATTTGTATATGAACACCCAGCATTTTCTGGCTTAATGTGCCTTGCACCTTGTGAAGTCGAGCAAAAACCCGCGCGATGGCCATGCTCTTTGGTGGTTCGTGTTGTTTGAGTGTCTTGAGAACGAGGATACTTAGGCAGATTTGGCCGTTTTGCTGTTTGTGCATCCATATTCACTAACGTTTCGCAAGACCTTGCAGCTTGCATAATCAGGGTGAAAGTCGCACTAAGAACCGAAGGTCGGTGTGGAGCTATTTATAGTCCTCTGTGCCAGGCGTACGGAGTGGCGTAACGCTGGTTGGTCAACCGAGTGCAACGTAATTCGTGGGGCGTGGCCGTATGACGCAGAGTGGTTGTAATGCTTTAGATCGTGTATCACAGAGGTCCACGTTTTACTAAGCTTAAAGCCATCTTCCCTGTTGATATTATTTGGATGTTTTTCTATTTCTATGGCTTCACGTATCACTCGCGGGAAGTAATAAGGTATTCTGGCAAGTACTCTGGCATGCTCAAACTCTAAAGTGTGCCCATTTGTAAATGTATGCTCAGCTACGGCTGATTTTGTGATGCGTTTGTGTTTGCAATCGCCTTTATGTTCTTGGAGTCTTAGATCAACGGAACGACCAGTCTGTCCAATGTAACTCGAGCCGCAAGAAAAGGAATGCAATATACGCCAGCGGTTTTTAAACTTGGAATCTTGTATTTTACCGATCTGAAGCCGTTACCCAAAGTTTCCTTGCTCGTGAACACAGTTTTGATGTTGCATCGTTGCAGGACACGTCCTATCTTATCAGTTGAGCCTTTAACGTAAGGTAGAAATGCTAAGCCTTCCAGAGGTGGAGATTCTTCTTTAGCCTTTTTTGTCATAGTCTTGTCTAGTGCTTTTCGTATGGCGGTAGTTGTGTATCCGTTCCTTTGTAAAGAGTCAAACAGATGTAGCTTTTCTCTCTCTAGATTTTCTTCGTCTGAGATACGAACGGCTCTTGTCGCCAGAGTCTGGAGAACTGTTGCTTTTTGCATTGGATGATGGTGTGAGTCAGCATTTAGATATCTGTCCGTGTGTGTTTTCTTTCTATAGACTGCATGTCCTAAACTGCCATCTGATTTACGTTTCACCAGGACGTCTAGAAACGGAATACTGCAGTTTTCCTCTACTTCCAGTGTGAATTGTATGTTGGGATGTACAGAATTCAGGTGTTTTAGAAACAGATTCAATGTCTGGCGTCCATGTGACCAGATGACAAAGGTATCATCTACATATCTCAACCAGCAAGTCGGTTTTAGCTGCGCTTGTTCGAGAGCCTTGGTTTCAAAAGCTTCCATGTAGATATTAGCGATAACAGGTGATAGCGGTGAACCCATTGCCGCTCCTTCGACTTGTTCGTATATTTTATTGTTCCAACTGAAGTAAGTGTTTTTCAGGCAAATTTCAACAAGTTCAACTTGGTCTGTAGGCAAGAGATCTTTGAGCATTAGTAGCACCTCATCAACCGGCACTTTCGTGAAGAGTGATACTACGTCGAAACTGACTAAGAGATCATCTTTGTTTAACTTTATGTTCTTTAGTTTCTGGACAAACTCTGCTGAATCCTTGACAAAGGAGTCTGTTTTACCAGTTAGAGGCTGTAGTATACTGGTTAAATGTCTTGCTAAAGCATGTGTAGGAGAATTGATTGCGCTGACAATTGGTCTCAACGGCACGCCCTCCTTATGTATCTTAGGTAGGTCATACATGCGAGGAGTTATTGCATTTCTAGGAATCAATCGGTGCTTTAAAGTGGGATCGATACTATCGGAGCATTTTATGGCAGAGGTTATCTTTGTTTTGAGAGAGGTAGTGGGATTGCGGTGTAGACTTTTGTAAGTTGTATCAGATAGTAAGACTTCCATCTTCGCATTATAATCTTCAGTGTTCATTACCACAGTAGCATTTCCTTTGTCAGCTTTGAGAACGACAATGTCTTTGTTCTTCTTTAATGCTTGAGCTGCCTCTCTCTCTGCTTTACTGATGTTGGAGCGGGGCGGTTTCGCTCTTCTTAAAATACAAGACACATCTTGTCGGATGATTTCTGCATCTTTTCTGGGAAGTTTTTGGATTGCTGCTTCCGCTCCACATATTATCTCCTCCACAGGTATTTGCTTAGGGGCTACGGCGAAGTTAAAACCTTTCTTTAGTAAGGATGTGGTCTGTTTATCCAGTTGTATGTTGCTAAGGTTTACGATTACTTTGTCCGTAGCCAATTGTTTCGAAGACTGCTTAGGCGCTAGCTTATCATATTTGGCAGATTGCTTAGCTGTTGCTTGTTCCAGTGTATTGTGTGCTTGTCTTGTAGTGATAGCGTCGATTTTCTCCCACAATGTTGGCTCCAGCGTGTTCGCCAGTTTTCTGTGTAGGGTGTACAGCCTTGACCCTGTGCTATCTAATTCCTGTCTAACTCTTTGTATTTCGGATCTTAATAAGCCCAGACTGGCATTGTTGAGAATTCTGTTGTTATGATGATTTCTTAGATGGTGTTTAATGTGGACACAGTTAGGTAACACCTTGCTGTCACGGCAACGTTTTTAGAAAGGCTAGGTCCGCTAATAATTTCGCCTTCTTATGCCTTAGTTGGTCTAATGTTCTGGTTTGGTTGTGAACTTCCTCGCCGTAGAGGCGTGTTATGTATTGTTTGAGGCTTTCGCGGTTACTCGAATTATTCTCCTTAGCATAGAATTTCGGCTTAGACCGCGTAGTATTTGTATATGAACACCCAGCATTTTCTGGCTTAATGTGACTTGCACCTTGTGAAGTCGAGCAAAAACCCGCGCGATGGCCATGCTCTTTGGTGGTTCGTGTTGTTTGAGTATCTTGAGAACGAGGATACTTAGGCAGATTTGGCCGTTTTGCTGTTTGTGCATCCATATTCACTAACGTTTCGCAAGACCTTGCAGCTTGCACATGGATGCACAAACAGCAAAATGGCCAAATCTGCCTAAGTATCCTCGTTCTCAAGATACTCAAACAACACGAGCCACCAGAGAGCATGGCCATCGCGCGGGTTTTTGCTCGACTTCACAAGGTGCAAGGCACATTAAGCCAGAAAATGCTGGGTGTTCATATACAAATACTACGCGGTCTAAGCCGAAATTCTATGCTAAGGAGAATAATTCGAGTAACCGCGAAAGCCTCAAACAATACAGAGCACATTACTGCTAAAAGCTGAATTTTTGTTGTTTTGCTTGCATGACTGATTGTGGAATTAGCTGAGTTTGTGTTCGCGGTCAGGCATGTATGCCCACCTGCTATATGAAAGGACTCGCCGTTCGCCTTGCACCCCCTATATCAGTTTCTGATTTACCACCCCAGACCGCAGGGGCGTTATGGAATTTCGGGTAAGTCGCCAGCTCTTGTAGACTTATGCATGTGAACCGATCTGAATCCAGGGTGAAATAAATTAGTTCGGCGCACCGAAAATATGTGCCAACTTTACATAAATGTGACAACCTGTCAATTATCTGAAATAAAGAAGGTTGTTTCGACGTTTTTCATATGAAAAGAATAATGTAAAAACAGTGCCTTCATAGACCCCGCTAAAGCACTGTTTTCAGTGTTTTAATAGCCACATTAAAACAGCAAAGTAGATAATACGATACAAGTTTGATTATGAGCATCTTAACGAAACGAGTTTGATTGCCAAAACGAGGTGGTGAGCCGAGTTTTGCGGCAATCAAGCGAGTTTCGTTAAGTGTCGTAAGCAAACGTGTATTTTTCAATATTTTATCTTCTTTAATAAATTCTCGTTCAATGTGTTTTTCTATATGAAAAAGTGCGGTAACATCCATTGTCGCACTCAGTGCGGTAATGAGACTCTTAACGAGACTAAAATTAATTTGGTTAATAGTCTATAATAACACCGATAAAGATATAGTTATTTGTTTCATTAGTACAAAAACGCATTATTTGTGCGAATGAAACATACTATTTTTTTCTACAACTACTCATAAAGTTGGTAATATGATTTATTATTTAGAATCAAAGATTGTAGGCAACAGTGTAGAACATTCATGGTGCAAATAAACAATCACGATACGGGGAAAATAAACAACGATGACGGCGATTGTCGAATATTGACGAAGCGTTTGTTTTTTATTTAAAATTTACCATGTAAAACCCTATCTTGCGTCCATATTTGTACTAGTGCAAATATGAATTGAAAAGTGTACAGTTGCCAAGGTAATTGGTGAACATCCCGAAATGACTTACTTTTTATACAAAATTATTCGACAATATGGCGTCTTATTCGTGTGGTTGGAGAATAAAATTATTTTATTAAAATAGTTACTTTATTAACATGCTTGAAAAATTCGTATATTATTGGATGAGTGGAAATTTAAATTTATAGTATAGAAACTGGAAAAGCTCTGTTGGTGTAACAGAATTAAAGACATTTCTTGTTTCATATTAATGTTCAATTACGTTTTTGTTGTCATTCATTTAATGTAAAGTTGAGCTTGATATTTCATGTGGTGTAAGCTGTACCAAACTGTAATCGGCAACACTTTTGCAGATTAATATGTACTAATAAAAGGTTTCGAGTTTATCGGTGCATAGGCACACGTCGTATCAGTCGTGACTAAAAAAAGAAAATACTGGAACGACAAAATTTTCTTCCGCCGGATTCATTAAATGAAAATTCAGGTGCAGCACGCAAATGAAACTACAAAAAAAGATTTAATGAAAGTAATTGTTGGCAGTCAAATTTATAATATATAAACAATATTTTAAAGTAATAATTTGGCATAGGAGTAACACAAGTGAATTAATTGTCTTTTTTAGTATCGGGGAGGTATGAAGTTATTGTTCCATAAACTGTAACTGGTCAGTGTGTAGAACCGCGTAGAATAATATTTAGCACAAACTTCGACATAGGTGAACTAACATTACGATAAGCCGTTCGACCTGAGCAGCGACAAGAACGATCTCAGAGGAGTTGATCCGGGTTTATTTCTTTGCGCGGTACGATACGGCGATAGGCAACTAAAAACAGGAACGTGTGAGGTATAGTTTCGGGTCATAGATAACAAGGAATAGTCAACAGCAAACTAATAAGGAATTAAAAATGCTAATCCAAGAGCATTTAAGGTTAAGCAAACACATTGAAATCCCTAAAAAGAAAAATGAAGAGATACAAATAGCTGAACGTGGCGACCTCTTGCTATCGGACAGTGATTAACTAAATAGTTAGTGATGTTCTAATTAACAGTGGCATTCAACGGATAAGCATATATCAAACACCTTAAAACTCGCGGAAATTTGATCGAGCAAAAATGAGAAATAGAAATACCAATTCGGTCAGTAATTAAGTTAAGGCTGAAACATACTGGAAAATATAGAGAACAAACTAAACGTCATCAGTAACAAAGTAAGCTCAGGATCGTAAAAAAGGAACAGATGATATACTTTAACTATAACTGTGAAAGAAAGTATAATTAAAAGGTGTATCAGACAAAAAAGAGCTCATAAAAAGGAAGGCGGGAAAAAGTTAAAATAGGTTACCAGAAACTAATTGTTGATAGAAAAAAGTGTACCTAAGTAGAACAAAGTGAACGATTGAAGGTAGGAAGAGAAACAAAGTCAATAGTCATTCAAAAAACTGATAATTACGAGAAGGCATGAGAAAATTATGACTTAATTGTCAAAGAAGACAAAGATACACACATAAAAAGTTTGCCAAGATATGATTCTAGGGTTGAATTTTGATCCAAAAGTTGACATAGAGAAGGCACACTGTTACGATACTTTTGGAGCGACCCTCGTATTAGTAAACTTTTGATAGTTGAATTTTTAGCCTTGAGTCTCATTAGGTGGCTTTTTGGAATTTTTGCATGCTTTAAACTGGGTATAATTGGCTGTATCTTATTTTTAATTACTCTCCTATAATTATCATGCAGTTTCGTAAGCAACCCCTCGTTTAATTACTCATATCTTGCAAATTAGGTTTATTTTGCAACTCGTGTGGGCAACGCTGAAGATTGAGCAACTGCTTTACACCCATTTGCCATTTGCGACCTCCATAGCTGGCACTGCATCCCGCAGCTGCGGCCGTCCTCGTTGCTTCGTTAGCTACGTCCAAAGCAAACGGAGAGGTTAGGTTCTGGTGAACTTTCCTGCAGGCAAGACGTTAATGTAGTTAATATGCATTGCGCCTGTTGTAACTTATAATTGAATCATACTGTTTCATGCCGTTAGTACTTAGGGCATGTGTGTTTTTATCAGCACGGATCGTGCGATAGTAGGTTTCGTGCATCGTTAGCTTATTAATATTTGTAATTGTGTTATTCTTGTTAGGGCCGCCGCGCAATGATATGCGGTTACCCTCTGCTACTTGCTAAATTGAGGTCATAACGAATATTTGCGTGGTAATATTTATTTTTGGCTCGAAACCTCATTGACCTCTGCGTTATCTGAACAATTTATAGAGTAGAACTTGTAGGGCTTTGAGCTTCACTTGTGTCTTATCTGGACGTCGCTTTTACTCACCCGCTTGCATAACACAGTTCCGACGCGTTAAGCTTCGTTATTTTCATAACAAAACAGTAACTAATATTTTCATGTCAAACGTTCGGCGTGAAGATAGGCACACCACGGTAGCAGTGTCGCGTGAACTCCCTACGGGAGCATTGTGATTATTTGCCGATCTCCGCTAACCGCGTAAGGGGCAAATCCAAGTCTTCGCTTTCATTAGCATGTAAATATACATACTTATACTTTAATGCATTTTTAATATAGACACCGTCGTTCATGTGTGGCCACGCAAACGCACGTTGATTCCGCCCATTAGAAAATTTTGGATATAGATATAGCGTCATTTAGGGCTAATCTTCGGGGTTAAAACGTTAGCCAAGGTGGACTTGCATTGGTCTGAGCCGGTGCACGCGCAATTTTAAACCCGCTCCGTGGATCGTGCTTACTCAATTTACATTATTTTAATTGTCTCCGTGACGCCCTGCGTACCCTCGTTTCTTTTTAGAGTGTTTGTATTGTCCAACGTTTCGCGGCCTAAATTTAGCTTTACGAATATTTGCATGGTAATATTTATTTTCGGCTCGAAACTTCATCTCTTCTTTTTGCATGCATTTGTTGTAAATTTACGTAGATATATATATTTACATTGAATTTATAATTGTTACAACGTATGGATACGTATATGTATTTGAACGCCTGCCCGATTTAGTATATACTTGTGTTTGTATTTGCACTATAGTACATATCCACTATTTAACAATAAAGCTGTGATATTTTCATTGGTGGTTGGTTTGATTATTTTTCTTTGTTCTGCTGGAAATTGTCCTTACCTTGTGTACGATCCGGCACAAGGATTAGATCTGAGTCGAGGACCTGGCGCCCTCTCCTATTTTTTTTTATTACTCTCTTTCAGCATAGCTGGAACCCTGGGACCCTCGCGGCGAGCTAGCCCAACTAGGCCGATAATTACCAGCCGGCAAAATAACAAATACAACTTTCGCCAAAAGGTAAGGCCGACCGTTTATCCCCTCTTTACAACACTGAAAACTTCAATAAAAATGGATAAAAGTTAATAGAAAAAAAAACAGGCTGTGAATAATAGATATTTATGTATTTAGTGTGTAAAGAGAGCCATTTTGGTATGAGGATGCGAGTTTCGTGCCGAGCGGTAGCGAGGCGCGAAAAAGCAACCGAATACCAAAATGGCTCTTTACACTCGAAATACATACAAAATTTTTTCTACGATCCTAAATAAATAACAAAATTGTTAAATAATTGAAATTTCGATACACACCATTCGATGAAGTCGTTGTACCGCCGTTGATAAAGGCCGCGCGATTTGGCCGGCAACAACACTCGTTGGTTGCTGTCTGGGTCGCTTCAAATACTTCAGGCGGGGTGCAATTACCTTCAGATTCCATCTTCAACTTCACAAAAACTCACAAACTCAATAAATCTGTTGCGTGATGATGGACGCACCGTGATGCAATTGTCAATAATTTTAGCCAGTTCCAGAAAAATGACGAATTAAATTAATAATCAGGTTAGCCATGGCGATGCGTAAAGTAAAATGAAGTGACGCGATTATTTCATTAGGACATTGTTTACGTGGTTGCGATGCTAAAATGGTTACTAGGGAAAAAATGTGTGAATCGCTAACTTTTCGCATTGACCGTGAGCGCTTAATAGTCAGTTTTAAAGGTGACCGTAGAAAATGATTATTTTCTTAGTCATGATCAACATTGCCTAGAAGATGTCTAGTATACATCATGTATAAGAGAATAGGAACAATATCAGAATACAGATGTACAAAAATAATACTATCGTAAATGGGGCATTCATCTGTTGAGAAAAAGCAAAACAAATCACTACAAAAGGAAAAATATTGGTAAACCAAGCTTCAGACTACGGAGAACTATCTAATCACTAATGATATCATAAATTCCTACCACGAGATTCAGAAAAGTAAAACAAAAGTCTAGGAATACCATATAGATAGTGCAGAGAGATAAAAAAGGGGTCCTAATAGGTGCTATGCAAAGGAAATTCACTAGATGGGTGAGATATTCTTATATTCTGATAGAATTTTAAATGTGTCATAGGCCTGTAAGTCTTTTTGTGCCCTTTTTATATATTATACATGGCCCGGTACCATATTGAATAATGCCGAAAATATTTGGAAATATGAAAATATAATGGACACAAACGTAATGGTTTTCTTGACAACGTACTTCAGAATTGTTTTTCTACGACCACTACTAAAAGTAGGCCTTTTAGCAGCAGCTTGTTGAACTAAAAATGAAGTGTTATACATCAGCATGCTAAAAGTGAAATCAGCTGTTTACTTTTAGCACATGTGCTAAAAGTAAATAGCTGGTTTTGAATTTATGTATTTTAAACTGGAAGTGAGGTTATAAAGTTATTCTAGTTACTTCTTTCGGTAGAGGTAAAGTGTTTTTCAAATAATTAAAGCATTATGTAATGAATAAAATAAAATGTGTGTTATTATAATTACCTTTGATAACTAACTAGGAAGTATTGGATTCACTCCAAAATTCGAAATTGAGTTTTCAACAGATCTTCACGTTTTAGAGTCCTCTGAACCCAAAAAACATGTTTTTCTTTATTGATCTGTCTGTGTATGTACGCGTGTGTGTTTGTGTGAGTGTGTGTGCTTTTACAATAAAGCATTGGATTCACCCCAAAAATTCGAAATTGAGTTTTCAACAGATCTTCACATTTTAGAGGTCCCTGAACCCAAAAAACCTATTTTTTATTAACTCCTATTTGGAATAGAACACCCAGTATATTGTTACATTTTTAATTAGGCTTAAAATTTTAGATAAACTTTGCCTGTTCAACTAACTCTCTATTTTGTACGGTTTCTGCAAAATTTTTAATTTTTGAAAATTTTTGACAAATGCTTAAAAATTAAAAAGCAAATTTTTTACTATAAGATCACTATAAAAGGAAGAGGTGTGCGTAAATCAGATTTTTTTGTTCTAAATGTATATTTTGAAAATTGGAAAATACAATATAAGATTATTTTTATTGCAACATATCACCTACACATATTTACATAATTTTAGAAATATTTGAAAATTAAATCATTAGTTTGATTTTAGTATTTTCTGTATATCAAACGATATACTCTTTCTATAAATTACATTATTTATTTGTAATGTGTGATTTTCTATTTTAATTGGGAAATCCTTGTTCAGTTGTCAGGGACGGACTCGCAACGGTTTTGCGGCGCTGGATTCTAAAATTAGCAGGCCACTTATTACTGTAAAGCTGTGCATCCGGTTCGTGACCCACCCCAATACGCTGCAGATGAAACACTTTTTTTTAGCGTTGAAGGTCTGTAATGCTGTACAATCTAAAAAGAGATCATTCTCGGTACTAGTATCTTCTTCTCATCTTTCTTTCATCTACCTTTGGTTATAGGCCTCCCCTAGATTTTGCCAAATTGTCCTATTTTGGGCTGTTTGGTGCCATGTATTCCCAGCGATTTTTTTTATGTCACCTTTTCTGTGGTGGTTCGACGCTTCTCTTTGTTGTTCTTGGTCGCCATCTCGTAATGCGACTTACCCATTCACTTGATGTTTTGCGAGCGACATGTCCAACTCAGTTCCAGTTCAACCTCGCGATCCTAATTTCTGTATTTCTGATTCTGTCCTTAGGCTTATACCGAACATAGCTCTTTCAGCGTACATACATCAAACAAGTAGAGACACTCATGCCAAATGTTGAAACCTGTCTAAAGTGCCTGGGACAGTGCCTTGGGGGGGTATTTCTAAGCTTGACTATCAGATTGTCAGGTCATTTTAAGTAGCGTAACGTACTGTAGTTAACCATTCACGCCCTTTGGGAAGCTTAGTTATATTTCAATCCCGTTCCCAGCATTTAAACTCCTCATCACAAATACTAGCTCTTTTTGTCTAAATTCGAACAACCTGTAGATTAGCGCAGTCCGCTCTATATAGCCATTTCAGAACATCCTTTATACCACACGTGTTGTCTGGGCGCAAGCTATACCGGTTTGAACTGCCTAATATGTCGCCTTCCCATTGGTCGCTTGATGACCCGCATTTTGGCGGTTTAGAAAGCGTCGTTTTGGAATTGAGGTCAGCGTTGCTTGGGGCAGTCAGTTTAAGTTCGCACGAGAGTACAGACGTTTGAATGCAGGTTACCCCCCCCCCCCGGCCTTTCCGCGCTGCGGGGGCGGCCGTCTTGTTAGGCCTTGTTTGGTGTTTGTTTCTGATGTGCCGTACGATTTGACTTTGTTTAACGGTCTGTGCTTGTGCGAGAATGTGACGTTAATTTCGCCCGATGTTGTCCTGTTAACACCGCTAATTTTGTGACTTTGGTTTCTTGCGTTTGTTAATATACCGTTGCCGTGAAGGCTATTTTCGTTTACCGTGTTTCCCTGCAAGGAGGCAGTCTCGAAACGGTCGTCGTGGCATAAGGTACGTAAGGTGCTTTGGTGTGGTCATGGTAGCCGAGAGCTCTAACATGGGATCTATCCCGCAGAGCTTCCAAAGAAGGCCGCCATTACAGTCTTCTGGACTTTCCCCCCGATACAGCTTTAACGCCCACGCTCCCGTTTCCGAATCGTTCGCAACAGGCGATGCTGGCTGACGTCGTCGCAATGCCCAAGTTTGGTTAGCTTCCTTATACAGGTAGCAATGTGAACACCTAATTTGCGCTTATAGTGACCGCTAAACTCACGCATTCTGACCGCAGTTCATTAATAATTCACTAATTAACGCCAGTGTGGCCCCATTTTGCATGTACTGACTGCGTATTTAATTTAATCTGGCCGTACTTGTTAATAACGAACTGTTTGTATACGCAAGGCCTCCATTTATGTTATGTAGCCTTTTAATTCACGCATTCTGGCTGCATTCTTTAATAATTCACTAATTAACGCCAGTATGGCCCCCTTTTGCATGTAGTGACTACTTATTTAATATCATCTGACCGTACTTGTTAATAACGAACTGTTTGTATACGCAAGGCCTCCATTTATGTTATGTAGCCTTTTAATTCACGCATTCTGGCTGCATTCTTTAATAATTCACTAATTAACGCCAGTATGGTCCCCTTTTGCATGTAGTGACTACTTATTTAATATCATCTGACCGTACTTGTTAATAACGAACTGTTTGTATACGCAAGGCCTCCATTTATGTTCTGTAGCCATATAATTCACGCCTTCTGGCCGCAGTTCATTAATAATTCACTAATTAATGCCAGTATAGCCTCACTTTGCATTTTGTGACCGCCTAATTCATATAATCGGGTTGGTTGTGTTAATAACTAACTATTTGGACATGTAAGGCCTCTATTCGTATTCCGTAGCCGCCTAATTAACGAGAGCTGGCCGCAGTCAGTTTAATCTAATAAGTTGCTATATGAATGGCCTAAACCTACAGTATTACATCTACTAATTAATGAGTTTGTATTAGTGATAACGCGCCACTCCAGCTGGAGGCCTAGAATTTAACTTAACTTAGCGTAAACTTGTATAGATCACCCTAATCATTCAGATCAATAGATGAGTATTTGAACAAAGGCCATGTCATTGCGGCGAATCTATGCATGCTCTTTCAGGTTAAGCCCTTCTGTGTACAAATTTGTGTAAAGCGAATCTTGAGCAATAGAGCGACACAGGTAGGTTTGACAACGCCCGCTGCAGTGACGACGAGGGCTGTGAGGCCGAGTTCTTCCCCTTTCTAGACCCGAAATAGGTATTAAAGTATTTCCCAAAATTGTAATTCAAGGTTTACAGCATCTCGAGTACCTTCCTGACGTAGTACCTCGTGTACTTCTCGGCCCGTCTAACTGTCCAGGTCCGGTTGTACGAGAATATAAAGACAGATGTGGTGGCGCCCTTTTATTTCGATTTACCCTATGTATGTCACGCCATGCTTGCCCTACGACGTACCGTTTGGACCACGCCCATCTCCCTGAGCGTATCAGCCGAGGCTCTTAGCTTGTTTTGTCAGATCTAAGGGCGAGCGTGCCACCTTTTTCCCGGACTCAACTAGTCGTGCGATACTTACACCGCGTGGGTGTCGTTTAGTCATTTTGATACCGTAACAAGATGGCAGTTACTGGCTCTGCTACTAATTATGATGTGATCAAATAGTGGCGCCATCTGTTAGTACTATCGGAAAGTACACCCCAGGAGCCGTTCAAGGTAATCCAAATCGGAATTTTGAAATCAAAGGAACCGACAGTGAGAGTCTCTACTTGTTTAATTTATGTACGCTGGTTCTTTCCATGGCGTTGTGTTGTTTACAGTTCTGTAGCGCTTTTTAGCGTAACTAACATCGTCTCAGTGTTATATATTATCACTACATTAAACTACTCGGCATCTTCTTGTTTCTTAGAATCCAACTCAGATTCCCAAAGGCCAACCAACCTAGTTTTACCCTTCTTGTAATCAGTTCAGTTAAAGGATCCATAATTACTATCCCGCCTTTTTGTAATATCTTCGGCTTGATTTTATTTACCTAGTTTAGTTTAGTTAAGTAACCAAGGTATACATACTCGTCGACATTTACTATATTGTGTTTGTTTATATGGAATTGTCTTTGTGAATGAGACATTACTTATGATTTATTGAAATTCATTTGGAGTTTTATGGTCTACGAGGCTGAATTTCTGCAAATCGCAGGTGTATCAGGTGAGTACCATTGATATTGATTTTTTTTAGTAACTAGTAACTTACTTTACTTAAAGTATTAAAATATATTAAATAAATTATATTTTTATATTTCGTGGTTTTCATGTAGTGATGTACATTCCCTGGGTATGTTTCAGAGTAAATTCCCAGGAGTTTTACCCGGGTAAATACCCAAAATTTACACGGGTATTTATGGATTGATTTACAAATATTATGAAGCTAATCTAACCACTATGATTAACTGGTAAATAAAGGTGCTCTATTCGAATTACATAAAAATGTAGAATAAAATAGCTGTACTAAGATCATCTACTGCCCCAAATATATAACGTTTGTAACGTTTCGCCCAGCCCGCATTCTCCCATGACTTAAAGAACGTTAAACGTCTGAGCACTTCATCCTTAAACGCGCGTACTGCGATAAGTGACGTGACCCCGGACCAACTCAGGTACACCGGCGCGCACTCGATGGGGAAGCCCCCACTCCAAGAAACTAAATTAATCCGCTGATTACGCCAGTTAGAGCTATATAAAGAAGAAGCAGAGCCATTGTAAGACAGAATTCTCCTAAACCTATTCCCTCATCTAGCTCCGTTCATCTGGAGGGCGCGTCGAGTGCTCATCGAATAAAATCGTGCCTAACAATTCCCTACCTCCATTCATTTGGAGGGCACCTCGAGTGTTCGTCAGTGAATTTTCCCGAGCCGATACACCCGAATCTATGTTCCAAAACCACTAATTCCATCCCTAATGCCATAACCCACGCTCTCAGCAAAACTAGCATCTTGGGAACCAACCTGTATATATCACTCAACGATAGCCCGAACCGGAGCAAAGCCAGCGCTGACAATTCGCTATAACAACTCTCAGGCCGCTTCACGGCAATCGCAGCCCTCGAGACCTTGCACTAAACTAGTGCGCTTACCTGGACGCTGCAACCTTTACAAAAGCTCTCGAAGGCCCCAGCAAAGTTGCACGCCCCTTCCCAAAAGGAATCGCGATAGACCCCGAGAACAGCTTGCTGCCGCAAACATAAAGAAGAATATCCTTGTAGCCACCGCTTGAAGTCATCGCCTGCTCGATGCACGTGAAGGACACGAGAACACGACAAGCACCAGGTATAGGTTTTGCATCTTATAACCCTGCCGTAATAACAAGAAGACTGTACTAAGGAGACGTAACTTGCTATGATGGCTGTGCATAAAATCGGCCCCAATGCCGGGGATAGCTGTCGCGGCGCTGTCGACAGCGTGTACTATCCTCGGTAATTTTCTTTCGTTTTCGCAGCCGTTCGAGAGTTGGAAGCGAGCTAAATTAATCTCTAATTTCGGTTAAAAGTCAGTTTAGGGTTGTTAATCAAATTGAGTGTATTTCAAGTGTGTTATTAATTGTTAAAACATGTTCCGAATGTGTTGTGTCAATATATCCGGCCAGTTACACTCAGCAAATATTTGTCATTGACAGTTCACGAGTTTTGTGAATGAATAATACTACACGACGACCGCCATATTAGTTAACTTTTAGGGGTCCGCTTCGACCCGCCAGTTATTTCTCCTTAGTACAGTCTTCTAGCGTAATAACAATCATTTTGGAAGTAAACAAATTGAATTTATTCGCGCACTGCAGCCGCCTTCGCGGCGTTCAATAATCTGGCAATTTTTATGTCAGTAGTTCAAAGGTACGACTGACGCGAGACCGAATCCGAACCAAGGGTGGTCCAATAGTAACTAGCACCTTCCTGGAACAACGGACCGCTATATTGACCGAAGAGTACCAGATTTATTTTTGTTATAAACATTGTTACATTTCATGTTATCCTATGAATTAAATATGATTTTATGTATTAATAGCTTAAGACATTATACGTTTATAAAGTTATTCTGAGTGCTTTACTGTGTTACAAAGCTTGAGTGTAAGAAAGATCCTTTTGGCAATCTGAGCTACCCGGAGCCAGTATCAGTCTGGCAATTTATAGCAATCTTATTAATCATCTATATTAAATTAAAATAGCCAGTGCAGGCTACACTACGTTGTTTAATTTTGTGATTTGATAAATGCCATATCATTTACTTACCAGGAATTTAGGCAAAATCCCAAAAAAGTTTATTTTAGTGGCTTATCTACATAAATGCCATTTTTACATATAAACGTCTGTTTGGTTCTATTTTTAAAGAAATATATCTTAACCCTACTGAAAGATCTCTGAAAGTACTAATTTTGATTTAGTTTCCTTATAAAAGCCGTTTCCGAGTAGATACGAGCAGAAATTCCTATCTTGTATTGTAGGTAGTAAAAGCTTAACAAGAGCTGAACCCAACCGTGAAGGTCACAGCACCTGTAGGGAAATAATAAACCACTCATTATAGAAATTAAATAATTTACTGGAATTTTTATTAACAAAGTAACCAGCATCACTGTCAATCGCCAACGAATTTATAACATAGGTACCTACTTACAATTTTAGACGAAAAAGGGAATATCTTTCACTCTCACTATTTTGACATTTATTTTTTAATGTGAAGGCACATTCGCAGATAAAATTCTTAGTAAGTAGTTTACAATACGACAGAGCAGAAACGCTTTATGAGCAGAATCTGACTTTTTGTACCTTTGCTGCGCCCTGGCATTAATACGATATATTACACTACTAATGTTTATATCAAGATATTAAAGATTCTATGCAACTGTTCCGATATCACCTTTTCGGGCAGTGCATAAATTAGTGTCGCGTCGAATAAAGTTAAAGTGTAGCAATTATCAAGAACACGCATTTCGAGCACGTCGTTACGATTTGCTCTTGATTTAATGTAGCTTGTGTAACGCGAAATTTATGGCCGCCGATATGGAAGCGAGATATTCACACTTTGGAGCAAGGAGACCGTAATTTCATTTTGTTCGCAAAAATAACGCCGTTACGCTCGAACAACTGGCGATTTAAAATGCGTGTTTCCACATGAAATCGTTAATTGCCGAACCAACCGTTCAAAAACGGCCTCAGAATTTTACGTGGGTCGTTACTGGAAGTCGGCATGATGTTTGGTCAGATGTTTGTCTTGATTGCGGTCTTTTGGATCAATTTAGGGCACAGCTATGTCTTGCTGGGGCAATTTCACAAAGGTAAAGGAAGCGTAAATAGAGTGAGCATTTTATATAACAATTTTAACAGATCATCCTGGAAAATGTTCGTTGGAGGAAGTTGTTCTAAATCCCCCATTGCCGAAACTGGACGTCCGCAGCATGACACCTGGCGAAGTTATTGGAAACACATATGACAAAAATAAAGACTATTGCAATAAGTTGTCGTGCAGCATTTGGAAAAATCATAAGGGAGAAGGCTATAGATTGGAAAACCTTGGGTAAGAAGCGAATTTTACTGAAAGCAATTACTTGTCTGCATACATTTTCTTACACTTCAAAAATATGTACAAGTAATCAATCCAAACGTGTACACAGCTAGATACAGTGGTACAATGGCACGGGCCTATTCTAAATCCGTAGATGTTCATATCTAAATCAAGGACGGGAGGGATGTAGATAATATGTAATAATATATTGCCGGATTTCATTGGATAATAGGTTATCGCAGCAAATATGGTGGGCATCTCCTAATCTCATTGCGAACTTACTTCGCCTCAACGGGTTAATGCTCAATTACTTCACAAATTTATACTGTTGTACAGAGTATAAGGAAATATACGGTAGAAGTGCAAATTATATTGAACACGCAAGACTACCGGGGAAATATTCGATGGCAGCTGGAGATGGCCGCTATTCAATTTCATTAGTATCAGAGAAAATTGTTCTAGGGGTAATGTCACCGATTACAAACTGTGATTTATAAAGCCTATTAGACTGGTCACAATCCAACACATACATTAATAACGTTCACTGCCCTACCTGACACAGAGAAGCCTAAAGGTGGTGTTCGTCAAGCAACTATTCCGATAACAAACACATACAGAAATAATATCAGATTTAATGCTAATTACAAGAGGTATGCCTGCTCTACCTACAATGAGGAGGAGGTAGATACATGCAGTAATTATAAGTTGTGTAGAAGCTATCCAGAAAGGATAGTTTTATAATGTAATACAGAGATAACAACTAGCCTGCAGCTGGAAGTAACGAAGTTCAGAGACCTTCAGCTCTCTAAAAGATTCATCTGCTTCAACAGCAGAGTTTTCTCTAGACCTAGGAGTCGAACCATCTCACGGCAAGATAGACTTGACGACGGAAAGACTGGGATTTGACCTCACGACCAATCTGCGAAGATAGTCGCCTGAACGGCAGAGATGCGAAAATTTTTACGACTGACTCACAAAGATGGTCGCCTGCACAGCAGAGATGCGGACATTGGGCGATGTAATTTGGCTCACTGATCACTCAGCGGAGCTGAAATTCATAATTAATTTTCAGCTCCGTTCAAGTGTTGCGCGCATACGAGAATTCGACCACAGTCGATTGTTGGGGGCTTGGCAGCACTTAAATCGTAATGGCGAGACTAACCTAAGGAAGACGTTCCAGCAATTCAAAGCCCAAATCGTGACTTTTTTATGGGCTTGTGGGACAAACCACTGTCCTTGAAAGCAACGACACCTTTTAACAATTTTTCCTGCCAACTCCTTTAAAATTTTCAGCATCAGTTACGTTGCTAAATTCACTCACTACTCCTTGGCAATTATTCAGTTACTGTGCTGTCTTGTATTGAAATTTTGTATCTGGAACATAGTGGCGAATTAGTTTCATCTAATCTGATCCAAAAGGCCGTACAATTTTCTTCAAAACGAACGTCTTGTACTCATTTCTGACCAGCATTCCGTAAGTTGATCATTCGTTTTTTAGTATTTTTGCATTCTGAATTACTCATTTATAATATGTAAAATGCATTCATATAGTGTTCTTGCTACTTTTTAGGAGAATCAAAGAATTGTAATTATCGAATCATAAAAAGCCTTCACCTTTTCAGGGGTGAATATAGCTTTGCCCTTTTTGAACGCAAAAATCCCCTTCGTCATACGTTATGATATTTGTTAACATATGTCGAAGCACTATTTTGAATCAACCCTTATAAAAGTTAATTATAACAGTACCTAACTAATATTTATTTGTTGCACGTTTTCTATCCTAGGCTGAGTCATTTATTAATACACCTCTACGATATACAATCGTAGGATGTAGTACCTACACACCATATTTTCAAATTATCTCAGATATTGACGTATCTGCCTATCTAAATAAAAATATTTCGATAGTCAAGAGAATATGTTGTTGTTAAACGTCAGATTATGGTGATGGATTACATTTTCAATAGTGACACAAGTAAACAGGTTGTGCAGGTTGGGATATTTACAAACAGTTGTGAATACGCATATGTTTAGTTGAGGATATCAGAAACACAGTATTTTCTAGAAAATAGTACTTCTAGATTGAATTCATATTTGAATTAAAAACATTGTGAGCTCTTTTCCCTTTTGCTGATATTAATTAATATTGCTCACTCATACTAAAAATCCATTCAAATTGGAGATGTAGTTCTAGTTCGCAAACATTTTTTACTGCAAGTTTACTTAATTTTCCGAGTTGTTGAATGCATACATGCGTTTGATATTATCAGACAAGAGTGTTGGTAGTACAAAACCTGTTTCATAATAATTTTGCATTTGAGAATAAAAGTTATGAAGCAGAGAAAATGTATTAGACACATAAATTGTCAATATTAAAATCGGAGGCTTAACAATTCAAGGGTGTCACATGGTGTTTTTCCCGCAGATGACATACTTGAAAAACTTCATACCGCGATAATGTTCCTCTCAGCGAAGAGTGTACGTGCTCAGCTCCACATATTAAGGGCTTGCATTGTGAGGTTCCAGAAATAGAGAATATGATTTAAAAATACGCGAAACTGTAGGTCGCGTCACATAATGGAAGCCGTACTTGATGCTAGGCTTCGATGAAACCAAAATCGGTAGCTTCAAGATTGTCGACTGATGAATTGGCATTGTTGTACACGCTCACAGTGAAATATTTCTCCAGGACTGCGTCGGGTTATAAGCGTTCCTTGAAGTATATCCGGTCGAATATCGATTTGAAAATTCTCAATCCGAGACGAGATAATAATTTTAGATGGGTAGGTTGCACTTCGGTAAGCTGGATGTATCTAACAAAGGTGGCAATTTATCCAAAACTGACACGGTAAGGCCTTGAAACAATAAGAAAGCCGATCTGCGATTAATTAATAAAATAAGCAATGGTAGTAAAAATCGCAGATCAACTTTCTTATTGTTTCACTGGCGCGACCAACGCTATGGGGCTCGATTTTGGTAGTTACATCAGCTGTGTTTACCTGAATGTCTTTATTTATCAATATTTAATATTTTGTATTCATTTTTCTATTCACTTTTGTAATTTTCACATCTTGTTGCAGTGCACGTATTTATATTTGACTTTCTTTTCTTTTCCTTTCGTTCGGTCGTTTATTGACTTTTCTTCCCTCATATTTCTTGACGAATGATTGGTTTAGCGGTATGTTTATAGGTAGTGTGATGGACTTTGTTGAAAGGGTATGCTTTGGTGAGTGAGGTTTCTGAATGGTTTCTTTGATTGGTTGCGTGTGTGCTTTGGTATGTAGTATGTCTGTTTTTTCCTTATCCTTCCTTTGGTTGCTTATCGGTGGGTCGAGGGCCTGCGTGAATTACTTGTGCGGTTTGGTGTTGTTTACTCCATCTTTGGGAATTTTTAAGTAATTGCCTTGCCGTACTTGTATTTACTCAGGGTCTCGACGGGTTGTTTCCGGGTCGTTCTTTCTCTGGCTTTTCTTTTTTGAATGCGTTTATGCATTTCCTTTTGGATGCGATTTTGAATGCGGGGTTTTTGTTGGCTGCGTCCGATGTGAGGCAGTCCTTCCTGTGTCCGATGGGGTGCAGGTTTGTCTTCTGTCAGACGTGACAGAGGATTTGAGCCAGTTTTGGATGCGCAATTGCATCTTGTTGCTCGTTTTATTTTTGCAATTTTTTGCGTCTTTTTTACGCACATATTTTGGGTGCGGATTTTTTTCTTTACGATTGAAGGCGGTTTGTTTTTTTGTGTTTCCTCTTCTTTAAGCGTGTCCATGTCTCCGTAAACCCGGGTCACGGCATGGAATAGTAGACCTAGCCAGTCGCAGCTTGGATGAGTGGGTGTGGCAGCGTGAGTTTTTCCGAACTCTGGTTTTTTGGTTCATTTTCCTCTCTTTCCTTTTCTCTTTTCCTTATGTCCTGTTTTTTCTTCTGTTTTTAAAAGTTGCTGTAGGGTATGTTCCCTATGGATCTTGCATTCTAGTGCTTTTCACTTTCCTTTTTCTTGCCATTACTTCCGTCTCATTTGAGGATTTTTTCAAAAGCGCTTCGCTTATTTGAATTTGGACTATGGTATTATAGGATATTGTGACCGTGGAAACACCTACAGTGTCCCTTTTAAAAACTTGTTTTCTTAGTGCTTTTTGTAACTTATAGGGTGGTTGGTTGGGCATTTGTAGGGTAGGTCACTATTAGGAAACGCTTTCATCTTGTTTTCTCCTCTTATACCGTTAGGGTGGTAGGTTGGGCATGCAGGGAAGGTCACTGTTTGGGAACGTCACCATCTAGTTCTTCCCTTTTGTAACGTATAGGGTGGTAGGTTGGGCACGCAGGGAAGGTCACGATAGAAAGCACTTTCATCTTGCTTTCCCTTTTAAGCAACGCTAGCAGTTGGGGTCGTTTCTCTCCATATTTTGGGACTTTTTTAAGAGTGCTTTTCCCATTCATGCTTGTGTTCGCTTAGGACTTTACCGATTTGATTTTAAGGTCGTTGTTCATAGCTTGTTAGCTATGTTGTTTTTTTATGTGATTTTTTTTTCGAGACGAGTTTATACTTGTTTGGGGTTTTTTATTTTATTGTTATTTGGGTTGGTTTTTTCGGCCTTGTGGAGATTTTTGGGGGTTGGTGGGAGCGATTGTGTTGCCATCCGACTCAGTGAGGGAGCCACATTCAGTCCGTCACCGGCGCGCCTTTTCCATCTAGCTGCGACGACTGGCTGAATGCCCGAGCGGGGTTTGGTGGTTGTGCGGTCGTTCCTTCCGGCTTCTGGGGTCTCTACCTAAATTCGGGGCGGGCATATGGTTTTTAGGATGTTATCCTGGGTGTTCACCCGAATCTTTTTTCGCAGTACTTACTGTGTTTCATTTTTTTTCAAGATATTTTTCCCTCTCATGCTTTTTTGATATTAGATTGCCTTGGATTTGGAGTGAGTGATGATGATGCGGTACGAGCTTTTCGGATTTTTGTGAGTTTTTCGGATGTTTGTAGGAAGGTGGATTGTGTCCTATGTGATGCAGTCGGTTTTTGCTGTGTTTAAGCAGTTTTTTTGGCTTCTGTCCGGTTTAGACAGAACGTCTATTTTTTGGCGGTGTCCTATGTGGTGCTCCAGTTATTTTTAAGCCGATTTATAAGGGTTGTTTCCCTTGGCTTATCTTCTCGAAAGAGGATTTTTTCGATAGCGTTTCGCTTTTGGTGTTGGCATCATCGATCTCATTCTCGAATTCTTTGGTTTCCTACATTTTTTTAATGTTTTCATATTTAAACCTTTTTATTTCTTTTGGCCGTGGGGAGTGAAACAATTTTTTGGCTTTGCCTAATTGTTTCGCCATTTATCCAATTATTTCAGGCTTAACCTGTATATTTTTAGTTAAATTATAATTCCTTTTGCATTTCGAATTCGTAAATTTTCCAAACCAACGCATTTTGTACCTGCATCAAGTTCTTATCGTTTGCGCAATGCCCTTTCTGACCTGCGCTATCTCTTATCAGAGTGCAAGCCTTCTTTCGGGCACGAAATTTTTCGTCCGGGCATTTTGCTGTCTTCGCTTGAGCCCGCCGATACCGGCGAGGCTAAGCCTTGTTTTTAATTATGTCGAATTACGTGCGCTCAACCAATTTCAACGAGCAGTGTATTTTCTAAGGGCTGATTGTAATCAGGTACGATTGCGCTTTTTCTGTTTTATTGTCTCCATACTAATTATATCTTTCTTAGCTCTTAATCTTAATTATCCGTTTCAACAACGAGTTTATCTCGGAGGCCAAGTCTTATCGCATTTTCGACACCTGCTGGGTCCGGCGTATTTGCTGCCGTTTGAAGATGCTATTGCAGCAATTTTCGGCGCTTCCCCGGCGACTTCAACAATGATTATTGCCGTTCACGTCCAGCTTACGTTTCGAGGTTAGTTAGTGCTACTCCGAGATTTATATTACTTCGACTTATTTTCAATACCAGAAATTTACATCTGTGTATTTTATACCCGTCAAAATTTAACATTTAAATTCATACGTTTTGCCATTATTAACCTGTAATGTTCAATTTCATACATCCTGTTATTTTAATATTTAAAGTTTTATGCTCAGTTTTTAAAGTTGCTATTTTGATGTGTATTTCGACCCTCTGTAAAAGGTACAGTCACGCCTATTTATTTTCAATAGCCTAACAGAAGGTTTTATTAGATGACTGTGATAAGCTTATCCCACGAGTGTTTTTTGTAAAGTTTTTAAAATAACCCGAAAGGGGTTCTTAATTTTATGCGTGTCGAAACCTTCAGTTAAGATACACAATTTTGTCATTACATTATTTACATTTTAATTGTTCTGATTATTGATTATTGACATTTCAAAACTTCTTATTGTTGATTAATTAAACGCTAGTCACTTGCAATTTATTTTTCTTCTTGTTATTTGAAATCTTTTGATTTCTGGCGCCCATTTCCATTTTCCTTTCCTTTTTTGAAGACATTCCAGGGTACTTAGCTGATGATCTGAACCTACGATCTAAGGCCGCCGATATTTGAGCTAGTCGGCCATCGCGGTGAGTAAGAAACAGTTTTTCAGAGCTGCCGTGGTGTATAAATGGTAGGGGGGTTGATCTGCGATTTTTACTACCATTGCTTATTTTATTAATTAATCGCAGGTCGGCTTTCTTATTGTTTCAGCCTTCCCAAACAGCTACATTCACGGAACGATAGTACTACCTTTCTGCTTGAAGTCAATTGCGTCACCGAAGATCGGTCCCCCGCGCTAGTTGGGCGATAGGAATCCTTCAACTAACATGGCTTACTTTATGATTCGTATATGTTTGCAGTCGCCTTCATTTATATTGTTGAAGTCTTAAATTAAGAGAACGACCAGTTATCAGTAAATTGTAACTCAAGCCAGAATGACAACGATTTTGTTTATACAAGCGTCTTTAAACTTGGTACTTGCTCTTTTCCTGACCTAAAACTGTTACATGAAGTTTCTTTAATCCTGAACACAATTTGAATCGTGCATCTTTTTCCGGCATGTCCTGTCTTATAAGTTGTGTTTTTCCTGAAAGCCAAGTATGATACGCCTTCCAGAGGTGTGGATTCTAATTTAGCCTGTGTTATAGTATCGCAAACACTAAAACTTCTTCTAAAACTGAATCTATTCAAAAAGAGAACAGTATATACGAAGTTTGTCTTCTGCTTATCCGACCTAATGCTACAAACAAACAAATAGCGACCTCTAGAACAACGGGGCCTTAATCTTATTCAAAAGACACGCATGGGAAAACCACAGCTTTATTCTAGCGGCCCTTTCAGATATTGAAGCAATTTTCATACTAATTTTTTGGAGTATCCTTTAGCGGCTTCGTCGCTTTCTCCTTGATTTGCTCCATATATTCAAATATCTTTTCCTTCCCAAGTTGTTAACAGCCAAAAATCACAGGAAGCCATCTCAGGGCTGTACGGTTATTAACGGACTTGATAAATGAGGTGTTTGGCAAAAAACTCTGTTTAATGTGTCTTGGTGAAGCTGTAAGTGGTCGCTTTCTCAAAGATCAAACCGTTTTCTGTTCACTGTATCTCTCAAACTCCTGAAGATTCCAGGTAGTATTCCTTGTTTACCGTCTCATTTTATGGAGCCTATTGATGGTCGAATATGGCATTGCTCTGACTTTGATATGCTTTTTTTTGGCCTCTCTTTTTTTGAAGTTTTTCACCTTGGGAAGATTGGGTTTTTGTCTCAGCGTCAGAGACGTCAGCTCATTCATTGCTTGCACACAAATGTTCAAATTCTTTGAAAATTTTGATGCAAATTCCCTGCTCTATTACGGTCGTCATTATTGAGAGTCAGAGTCAAACCTCGTTTTTTATATAAATGTGAATGGGGTCACACTGCTGGCGTGCATTCTTGCTTCCACCTACGCCTGTCTTGATCATGGCATTACCGTCGATCTCTACTATCCATAGCCTGTCGAATTTCATCGTTCCAGGACAACCGAGGTCTTCCCTTTCTTATCCTTTGTCGGAGGTTCCAGTACCATATCTTGTTGGGTAGTCTTTCCCCACCATCCTTTAATCGCCATTCTTCAACTGTATTCATAGCACCTATATTAATTCCCATTCGATTTCTAATTGTTTCCTTTCTAATTCTGTCCATCTTCGCCAATCTACAACTACGTCTCCAGAATTCCATCTTCACCATCTTTAACATCTTTCTGCTTAATCCATTAATTTACCACAAATCTGCGCAAATTTCAATACTCTCCCCTGTCATTTTACATAGCTTTCTTTTAAAATTTTCTCTGCTATTCTTGTTTCATCTTACCGGGTGGAACTGTCAAATTACTACTTTGCATTTCCTTATTTCGTGTTTACCTTCGTCACCTAAATCGTTTTGACATAACTTTAACACAATTCCAACTTCCATTCCCTATTCCTCCTATCATCGTATACCTATTCAGTTTTCCTAATGTTTATTTCTAGGCCCCATTTCCTATAGTTCTCGTCAAGTTTCCTCAACATTACCTTCACCGAATCTGACTTGGTCGTCAGCAAAAAGTTAGGAGAAAACAATGTCTTGTTCTCTATTCTCTAAGCACTTCTTTCAAGTAAATTTTAAATAACGTGGAAGCCATGCAGTATCTTCATCGTAGTCCTTTGATGATGATTTCAAATTGAGAGGTTAGCACCTTTCCAACCTTAACAGGGCAGGTATTATGTGCATAATGGTGCTGTGCCCAAGCTATAGCTTGAATGTACTATTGCTACAAAAAAAATAAGACAACGTTTTTTTAGCTGTGTGAATATGAATTTTTAATTGGCAATTAAGAAGTGAATAACTTTCAAATGATTTTAAAACGTCACTGTCAATCATGCTTAAAGTAAGTTTAGTTTCAAAAGCTAGGATTAATTCTTGCTTAGAAACTAATGTAACTTTTCAGCAAATTGCACATTTATTTAGTTTTATAATCGTCATATGACAGTTTAAGGTCATTTAATCAACTAAAATACTAAAAATGCATGCCTAATGGATTTAAAAGCTGTCCTAGTTTTTTATGGTACCAATAGTACATGTGTTTTATATTTATTCTTTTTATACTAGTCAGGACTCAGGGACCATAAATTCGATCATAGGGTGTGCACTCGAAGATATAGTTTAAAAAAATTTACACTATCTAGAATGACCTTGCGGATCTAAATGTGGAGGGCTCCATTCTTTTTGCGATTGCAAAAAAGCTGAAAAAAATATTTTCTCTCATTTTTTTTAATACAAAAAACTTATGAATTTTATGCGTAAATCGCATTCACAAGCTTAGTTTTACATATTTCTCAATGATTTTTAAACCATTGGAAAGCTTATTCTTTCTGGATTCAGAGATGTCAAATTAATCATAAAACTATTTTTAACAAATGCTACAAAAATTGTTTAAGCAATGCGTGCCAGGAACGCGCGGTATAAAATTCAGCACCGATGTATTTTTTAAACTATTGCACATAAAGGCATAATTCCAATGTATGAAATGTATAGAAAAGAATGGAGAAATTTTTAGTGTAAGAACTATCTCTATTGCTTTATTGTTCTAAAAAATACGATTTTCACGGGTGGCGCGCTTTGCCGATCACTGATTTGAACTGCGATACGAATATACTGTGCTTGCAAATAATTTGTATGTATTATACTTACTCACGATTATATTACGCTGATTAGTTATACTTAAATAATGTCATTTGTAATCACTAAAAAGTCGAAATTTAAAGATTAATTTACTTGGGAACATAAACAAAACCATTAAAAGTAAGTACTCCATGTTCTTCATCTATTTATTGCAGCTTAAGGGCGAATATATAAAAACATAAAAATAATGCAGGGCTTTCCTCATAAAACAGATATAAGTACAAGAAAAATCAAGAAAAAATGGAAAAATCGAAGCTATAACTTTCTTAAAAACTACCAGTTCACAAAAAATGTTATTGATTATTGATTATTAATAGGTACACTTGTTATTGCAAGCAAAAATTTTATGGTTTATATTTTCATAATAATAATAACTATTAAGTTTTATTTTCTATATAGGCCTAATTAAATAGGTTACAAAACATTATTTCAAAATTTTCTATAGAAAAAACATTAACATAATAAGGTAAAGTCTTTGCCATGTAAACCGTGATATGTTGCCTTACAAGAAAAGCACTGTATACACAATGCGTTTTTAAAGCAAATTAAAAGCTAATACATTGACCTTCACAGTAGCAATCTATTATACATTGCAATTCAGCTTTGTTACAACTACAGTTCCCAGAAGATTTTCTAAATTTACACTTACAAAATACATTTTCGTAAGTTATATTGGGACGAACACGTATAGTTATTAAGCTTGGGATAAGAACATTATTCTTCAAGTTCCAACCAAAATTAATTGGATTGGGTATTTCTGGATTTATTGTAGTGGCACTTTTCCAAATAATTATTTTATACGCAGCTTCATAAAAGTAACTCTATGTTTCTGAAATTTTGCATGGGCCCATTATTCTATATTCTGAACAACTTTTCTTAATGATGTTTTGCCATGTTCAAAACAGAAGTAAATCGTATCTTTTAGAACAATAACGCAATAAAGATAATTCTTTCACTAAAAATGTCTCCATTCTTTTCTATACATTTCATACGCTGGAAGTATGCCTTTATGTGCAATAATTTAAAAAATACCTGGATGCTGAATTTTATACCGCGCGTTCCCGGTACGCTTTGCTTAAACAATTTCTGTAGCATTTGTTAAAAATAGTTTCGTAATTAATTTGACATCATCTGAATCAAGAAAGGATAAGCTTTCCATTGGTTTAAAAATCATTGAGAAATATTCAAAACTAAGCTTGTGAATGCGATTTACGCATAAAATTCATCAATTTTTTGTTATAAAAGAAATGTCGGAAAATATTTTTTTCTGCTTTTTTGCAGTCGCAAAAACAATGGAGCCCTCCACATTCAGATCCGCAAGATCATTCTAGATAATGTACATTTTTTAAAACTACACACATCAAAAAAGTCTAAGGAACACAAGATTTAATCATATATATTTGTAGTTTTACTGTTTCTAGAATAAAACTGAAATAAGATTTGAACATATTAACATAGTGGCCTTAGGTAACAACGGTAAGCTATGTTTCGATGCTATTTTGTTTATCTTGTTTGTTTACATTTATGCTGTGATGTTATACAGGCTATAGTGCTGCTTCGAAAAGTTAATGTTTTTCTGCAGTTTCATTTTTATTTTGCAACAATTGCTATCGGTTGTGTGTAATAGTGATGCAGCGTGATTAACAACGCCGTCATTTAAGCCAGGATGAGATGTTTCGGGCAATTGGTATTATTGAAGGTGGTCGAAGTCAGGCTGATGCTGCAAGAATTTTGGGAACATCAAGAGGAGTAATTCATCGATTATGGCGACGTTATCAAGAATCTGGACATCCACAGGAACAGCACCCAGGAAAACCGCGAATTACAACGCCGATTCAGGATAGATTTATAAGGCTAAGGGCATTACGGGAACCTTCAATAAATGCAACTGCTCTGGTTAGTGCTCTACAAAATACACATGATGTAACTGTTTCCAGTCAAACTGTCAGGAACAGATTACATGAAGCCAATCTTCGTTCTCGTCGCCCTTTAAGATGCCCAGCAATTACTCGCGGTAATCGAGAAGCTCGAAATATGTGGTGTGCAGAGCATGAAAATTGGAATCAGCAACAATGGGACACAGCTCTCTTTACCGACGAGTCGCGGTTTGGGCTCTGTCCCGACACAAGAAGAACTCGTGTTTGGAGACGATCTGGCAATGAACAACGGCTACGTAATGTTCAGCAAGTAAAAAAATTCCAAGGCGGGACGATCATGGTATGGGGAGGAGTAATGACTGGCAGAAGAACAGAGCTCGTTTTAATTAACGGATCATTAATGGCAGATAAATATCGGGATAACATTCTGCAGCCTGTTGTTCTTCCTATAGCTGAAGAACTTCATCCAGATTTTTGTCTGATGCATGATAATGCAAGATGTCATGTCGCTGCTACCGTTTCTCAGTGGCTGGAAACGCACAATGTATCCATTTTACCATGGGCTGCGCAGTCGCCAGACCTAAATCCCATTGAGCATGTTTGGGACATGCTCAAAAGAAGAGTTCTTGTTGATATGGAGAATGTGCAGAACAATTTAGGTCTTTTTAGATGCCTTCAGCGTCATTGGAATGCTATACCGCTAGAAGAAATTGACAATCTGATTCTGTCAATGCCACGAAGATGTCGAGCAGTTTTAAATGCAAGAGGAGGTAACACTAGTTACTAAATGGCGTTTGAATGTTAATTTCCTGTGCAGAATTAGAAATTACGCAAAAATTAAAAATTACAAATTAAGTTAATACTGTTTCATTTCGTTAATTTTGTCTTCAAGTAATTTTTAGTGTAATAAAAATGTTCTGTAGAGAGTTAAAATAACTTAGTATAGATTCGGAAGTTACGTGTTGTTGTATATAATTGAAATATAGCTAAGCACTAGTCATTACTTAGTCTTTTTAATTAAAAAACCATGTGTTCCTTAGACTTTTTTGATGTGTGTATATCTTCGAGTGCACACTCCATCATTTTAGAAGCGTATTTTGAGAGGCTAGATTCCCGGCAATACGCTTTGTATAAGGCGACACACAAAAGTTAAATTTCAAGATTACGTGTTAGTTGTTTGCCTGCTACTTGTGTTCTGCTGAAAATGTTGTCGGCACAAGATCTGCCTGCTCCAAAGCCACTACTTCTTCCATGTCTTTTTAGTCTATTTTTAATAAACTTCTCATAAATTTGGCCGATTGAACTTCTTCCTTCCTTGTACACTTTGATGATTGTTCCTTTTCTGAAACCACTTCGTATTTCGTAAAATGTGGAAGTTGCTCGGACAAAACGGTTGGTACATATTTTTTAATTGTGCCCCCCCCCCCTCCCTAACCTTTTTGATGTTCTTAAAGGTGTTGGTTACATCGCGAATTTCGTCTAATGTTACCTCTTCTAACGAGTGTTCATAAACAGTCGTCATCCCAGTAGGTTTTGACTTCAGAAACGTACGTCTATTAAAATTGAGAAAAGATGCGCTATGACAGTACTCAATGACGTTTCATTGTGTTGCACGAATTAATCAAAGACATAACATTTTGTTTTTCAAAGCAACTGGGATGAAGACTGTTTATGAACACCCGTTATATTGTCTTCGCCGGAATTTAGTTCAGTACATATAAGGTTAACAGACGTTCCGAGTTAGTCAGGAGAGCCCCTTTTTTATCCATCCATTATCCCGACTTTTTATAAATGTATGTCGGGACACAACAATGTCCCTTTGTCAGAAACATTGCTATACTTTATTCACAACCAATCACTAACTTTCACATAGCGTTTGAAGAGATAGAAGTGATGAAAGAACTAATCAGCTTTCCAAAAGTAAAGATTGCTTTATTACGTCGGCTCGGAGAACGATACTTGGAAACTGAGGATTCTGCACAAGGAGTTGCAAAATTAAATCAATACGTATAAGGTGATCCAACGGTTAGCGTAGATGTTGATTGCTGTTATCTGACATATATCGCAATGGCCAAAATATTCGTGGACAAAGGTCAGTTATAGACTTTGGCAATTGCAACAATGGAGTTTTTTTCAACCGCATAACGAGTAAAGGTTATTCAAACGTACTACGAAAATGATCGTTCCATCAAAAAAACATATCGTAAAATTCGAGACTACTTTGCTGAAAATAATCGTCCTAGTGAGTCGGGAATCCGCGGAAGAGGGGGACGATTTGAAGAAACTGGATCGGTGGAAGGTTGTAAAAGGTATCAGCATTCTTGTATAGCTCGTTCAAATGAAAATATTGCTGCATTGAGTGTTAATGTGCGTGAACAACCAAGAACTTCAATCCGTCACCGGGCACAACAATTGAGCATGACCTGTGGCCTTATGCAAAGGATTTTAACGAAAGATCTTGGTTTACATCCCTACAAAATCCAATTAACCCAGCAACTCAAGCCGTTGGACCATTTACAACGCCGCAGATTCGTTAATTGGGTTCTGCAAGGAGAAAATTAAATTTCATCAAAAATGATAGTCTGCGATGAGTCCCATTTTCACGTTGGTAGATATGACAAGCAAAATTGTACAATTTGAAGCTCAGAGAACCATTATGTGGTTTTTGAACAAGCAATGCATCTACTCAAAGTGACTGGTGCGCTTTATGGGCAAATGGCATTATTGGACCATACTTCTTTGAAGATGTCGATGGAGCTACCATTAACGTAACATGCTAAGATAATGAAATGAATCTGAATCAGCTCTGGTTTGAACAGGATGGCGTAACATCCCATACAAGCCATGAAACAATCGCCTTATTGCACTCGATGTTCGATGAAGCATCATTTCCAGAAACTCTGAGGCGAATTGGCCCCCAAGATTCTGTGATCTTACTCCTGATGATTTTCTTTGGGGGTATTTGAAGAATAAAGTGTATACTAATAACTCACAAACACTTCACCAGCTGAAAAGCAACATTCGAGCTCCATTAGATGCCATTGATCCACTTTTATTGAAAAGTTATCGAAAATCTTGACGTTCGAATAACCTCCTGTCAACGAAGCCGTATATGTCATATGAATGATATTGTTTTTCATACATAATTGCTACATATTAAACTTAACTGATATAATAAATATTCCTGGCGTAAGTTTATAAAATGAATTTTTATTTGAAGAAAAAATCCACAGTAACTGTTGGATCACCCACTATTTATACATTTTGCCAAACTGCAGTTGAATATTCAAGTAAATGGACTGTACTCCTTGCAATTTTGAAATATTTTAGTTGGGTTACACCTCAGAGAATACCCTGCTGGGGGGAAATACAAAAGACCCATGATTTCGTTCGAAAAGTTGTGCCTTCATTTATAATTGATGAGACTATTCTATTTATGACGAACATATATTTGTTAACCAGTGCGGGGCATCAGAAATGGTGGTCACCTGGAATTTAAAAAAAACTTAGAGATTAATGCAGGGTGGAAATAATTCATTTTAATGTCAATAATGTGCCATATTGAACTGGTTGAAGTTCTCCTCTGTTTACCCAGAACTAACACCCTAACCAAATGCGTGTTTTCGTTGATGAATAGCTTATGGGCAAGTAGCAAAACTCATATGTATTTGATTACGAGTTTTTAGTTTTTTATAAAATGCTGTGTGAAAAAAAACTGTCATAATAAAGATTTATTCATCAGAAAAGTATCAGTAACGACAATTGGAGTGCAGTAGTGCTGCAATAAGTTGTATGCATTAACCAAAGATAATTGTGACTATTCAATTCGCCTGTCATCTGTCAAAAACAACTGGCCAATGAAAACCTAGAATTTTGACATTTCTTGACCAATAAAAAAAATCAGTGGATATATCTTCTTGGAAGGTATTCAACTGACTATTCAACACTATAACATATAAGCCAATCACATTGCAGACATTTGCTTTTTTCAACCAATAACAGCAGTATATCACTGAATATTGGGCACCATGCAAAATATTCACAAAACAATGTACGTACTCAAAAAATTAATAGCCTTGTTGCGAAGTATCGCTTAGCAACGATGTTCTGTCCTTAGTGATATCGCTAGGTTGCGTAACACTAAACCCGAACAAACTGTGTGGGTTGTTTTAAAAATTTTAAAATGCTGTGTTTTGGAAGTATTCCGCTGAATTTAATTGAGAATGAATAATTATATTAATTGTTGGAATATTTTTCAATAAAGTTAATCGTTATGTATTAATATTGTTAAATAGTCGTCCCAAATACCACTCGAAGTGGATATATATTTTTTAAATATTTTGCCATTTCCATAGAAATTATTGCAAATTTCACTCAACAAAATCACATTTAAATGTCACTCGCTTTCGGCTTGTGACATTTTTGATGTGATTTTGTATAGTGAAATTTAAACGCAATAATTACATGGAAACGACAAAATATTTGTCAAAAATATATCCACTGCTTGTGGTATTACCCTTGATTATTTTTTTCATAGCGATCTCAACCAATCAGAAGGCTGGATTTAGTTAAGTTATCTTGCATAATTTCGATTATACAAAATCGATTATACTAGAGTAACTTCACTAGGCAACGCAATACATAACTTTTGTCAAGTTTTCGTGGAGATGACTTTCAGCTAGGTTAATACAAACAAATCGAGCTGCCAATAAAATATTTATTTGATCCTAATATTAAAATTTACTCAAAAAATAATCAAATCGAATACAATGCATACTTCGAACAGGTTATACGTCTCAAACTTCCTGCACAATAACAAATCGCGTCAGTTTGACAGAATAATCCTCCCGCTGACGCGGTCGGACTATTTAACCTGTCAAACTGACACTCTTTTATTATTGTGCAACAAGTTATCGACATATAACCCGATAATATCGAAGTACTTATAGTATTACTTCTGAATATTTTAAACAAATGTCATTATTATTAGAAAAAATCAATATTAGTGTTCTGTTACTATAGAAATTGCGTAGTTTGTTGCTAGATTTACTAAAAACTAATTTGAAAAAGTAGTTTGGTTCATTGAATAGTCCTTCGAATGCCATTCTTAGTCAAAGTTAAGTAGAATATTTTTGCGGTGGTATTACTACTCATATCCATTGCGTTTGAGATTAGGACTCGTGCTAGTGCACTCGTCCTAATCGTACCAAAGCGCAATGGACATTCGTGACACCACCACAAAAATAGTCGACATAACTTTGACTACTCATGGTATTATAAGTGAATATTGAACTTAAAACCTAAGTATAACATCCCATCTTCTTTGTTCCTCTTTTCGTCTTCTATATAACCTCCCTCGCTCTTTGGTTAATGGTTTCCTGATTTAGTGGTTTTAAGATATGACAACCTTAATTCAGTATACGTATCTCTTGCTTCCATACAAAACATCAGGTCTATTTCAGTTCCTCGATAATTTGGTTCGACTAACAAAATATGTTTGAAACTTCGAGTTCTCCACTCGTACATCAATAATAAAAAATGTAAATATTATATGAAAGCAAATATCTAACAACATGTCCCAATAAACCGTTCGTTCGGTGATCGTGAAAATAAATACCATTATTACCAATACACACTCAAACACTAAGTAGTTCTTTTAAGTAAAATTTAAGAAGTTATTAGTATGTCTCACTATTTCTAGCGAGCTATCCCAGCTAGCACAATTAGTCGCTGGAACGTACCGGTGACTATTTCAGGAACTTTCAAAATTGTTACTAGTCACGGGCACTTAATTGGAATGTTCCTATTCATTACAGGCACGTGACCAAAATGGAAAATATTCTTTGGTGACCGCAACGTTTAGGCGACGTTTCTAGAACACGTACGGCTACGTCCCAATGACGTTGAGGCTTAGTAATCGAGACTTTCACAGAACTTTACTGTTTAAAGTTCCCATTACCACTTCATGGAACTTTAACTCTATATAGTGCTTAATCTCACATCTTCGATAACCTGTGCCACATTTTTAATTAAATATTGTACAAAAACTGCAATTTTCTAAAAAGCGTATAAAATGTTCGTAATGTATTCTATTTTTTTTTGTGATCAACCTTGGCTTTGTAGACAGACCCCATTATTTTTAAGAGCCACACTGCCGAGTACTTTTCTGCATTACTGCACACCGCACAAGAATGCATCGATATTGGGCACTAGATGGTGACGTGTTCTTCGTGGTGGATTTTAGAAGTGGCACGCACTTTCTAGTAATCGTGCATAATATGACGTTTCATTCTGGAGGTAGCGGAAACATTATTAGCAATATTCCGTACTAGTTCCACGACTTTAAAGATATAGGAAACGTTAGCAGCATCAAAACTACTTGAAAGTAGTTGCAACTTTGAGGCCATATTTCAGTAGCGTGAATTAGTCGCCGCTACCATCCTTAGCCATCTTCAAGTTTTTAAACCTTTAAGGTCGTCCCAAAAGTAGCTATGCTGTGTCCAATACAGGGAAAGGTAAATGCAAATCATATACAGCTACAAAGTAACCATAGCGATATTAAGCTACGTGACAGCAACTTTCAATTTGTCACACGAAGTTATTTATACACAGTGGCGTAACTATGGGGGGTGATATTGGTGTCGGAACACCCCCCTGAAGCTTTAGGAACAACTAAAATTCGTCTTAAACAAAACATCTAAAACTACATTTTAGTAATGTATGATTGAATATCAATTATTACATTCGGAATTCGGACTCTATCATTTCTAACATTTTGAATAAGTACATCACCATTACACACACTTCACACCATGTTTGCTGGGCAAGCACAAACGGCGCGCTCCAATGTTGTATCCCGAATCTGGAGCAAGTTGAGCATTGTACCGCCAGATGCAACCGTATAAAGCACCAGCCTCTACACCACAAGGTAAATGAGGTTATCGGTAATAAATACATACATGTATTATTTCATTTCTTATTATAATGGTGTCAATTTAACTAATTTTTTAAAGTCAAACGACATTTAACATTTTCATAGGTTAGAGTTATTACAAGGACATGCATATCTTGCAATTTTGTTTTACGTGCAATGTAAGTTGTTATTTATTTAGCAAATAATTATTTCCGACTTCTTTTGGTTAATAAGCAACTAAAATGCTACACTAGTTAATTTCACCTATTGAAATAGACGTCTGTCAACATCAGTTACTAAATTCTTAAATGTAACTAGGTGATCTACACTGCCAAGAAGTTAAATCAAGGCCTACCGCAAGTCCTATAAAAATGAAATCCACTATACTTTATGGTACGCTCAATTTTTTTATTCTTATTGTAAGGTTGATCACTCTCCCAGAACACCCCCCAAAGCAAAATCGTAGTTACGCCACCGTTTATACATGTCATGGTTTTAGTATCGGTTCCCTAATAGATACTCATTTGAGGTTTCTGTCTCAGTTACGGTCATTTTTCTGCAAATTGAGATGGTTCTGATGACCACTAATTAATAACAATGGTCTCCCTTGAAGGTCAGTTTGGCTTGTATACCTTGCTCCACTGAAATGTTTTTATAAAATGTTTTACTACATCAGAGTTACAGATATACTATAATAATAATAATAATAATAATATAGGCCCTTCGGCTTTCAATGCTAAAGTGTTAGTGATACTGGTTAGTTACTCGAAGGAATAATTTCTGATCAAGTCTTTCACCATATTGAACCGAAATGCTCATCTGATTAATATGTGAATTTTTTAAAAATCGGCGAAGCTATATTGTTGCTGTTGTATTTCCAGGTGTGCAGTGGTAACCAAAAGGCCAAGGAATTGCTCGGAATACACCCACCAAGACAACAGCTTGCCATGGCCGGACTGCTGCTACTACAACGTGTGCCCACGAGTGCGGGACGAGCTTTAAAGATTAGCAAGAAATTAATCAGAGGTTGCGATGTATGCATAATTAATTAATATAAAACTATGCAAACGTCGTGTATTGGCATTCGAGCAGGTGCACGATTCCGTAATCCGCTCGTTTTAGCGTCGCGAGCCGGACGTAAATCGCTCGTGCTGTTGCGCAGCGGCCAGTTAAGCAAATTCAAACAAATAGACGAAAAGGCCAATAAATTAGAGGCGATCGCTCGATACAATGCTGGAAGCTGAGTAAGGAAGGCAGATCTTACCTGATATGGGCAGGTCGCGAAGATCAACGCGGTCCGCTGGGCTGCAGGGGGAACGCGAAGGAAAATCCCACGTGTTCCGTGCTCCCACGTGCCCCCAGATGTCACGCACGCCACTGCCACTCCTGCACACAAATCACGATTAATTGTTTTGATACAGATGTCATTTACCTATAGACCTATCACATTTATGGGCTCGTGGGCGGCGAGCTCATTTCTGGAGCAAGTTCTGACCCACAATTGTTTTAATGTTGTGGTTGAACCTTATGGACTTTCAATGCTATTCTATTGTCTATAAGAAATCCACCAAATATACTGTTGAAACAATTAAAGGACATTTCATGACAGTAATATTTAAAAAAAAAACCATCTGCAATTATTATATTTCAAGTGCTATCCTTTAATTTTTTTGAGCAGTGTACTATTCAGTTATTCTATTCAGGGACGATTGCATTTTATTTCAGTCGAGTATAATCGTTCGAAGAGCAATCTTCAAAAATATGTCTAAAGCCCATTCAGTGATTAATGGGACACCCTATATATGCTGTGTGTACAAGAAAAAATGTACAATATGGGCATCTTGTTAACAGTGAGAGATAAAGATTTAGTAAGGACGGCTAAATTTTGAACGTCTGAACTATCGCATAATTAGAATTCACAAATTTTGCTTTATTTAAGTTAGACAGTTGCGAAATGTAACTTGATTTTCGTTATTTCGTTCAAAGTAGATTAGTATGATAGGGTACAATTGTTTTATCACCGTCTCCGGCAAATTCCTCGAATGCAATTGCTCGAAATCAATTGCTCGAAATCAATTGCTCGAAAATCAAATTGCTCGAATGTAAATTTTCTCGAAATACCTACAAGTTCCTCGAATGTGGTCTTAATTAACATCTGGAAATTTATTTCGTCATTAAAGAAGGAGCAGAGTTTGAACTAATTACGGATAGAACAACTTTCGAACAACTGATTTCGAGCAATTCGTTTTCGAGCAATTGCATTCGAACAATTTACCTAGAACCTTTTATCACGACTGTTTTTAAAGAGACACATAGCGAAGAATTTCGTCTGTTGTAGTACATTGGTCCAAAAATTAGTCACAACTCGATTCAAAACTAGCGTAAAGATCTTTTGAAATTCACACTTATACTCGGTTTTAACCAACACTTTGCGATGAATATGAAAATATAAAAAATAAGTTCATGTGTATCATCAACGGTACGTCATTTTTGCCAAAAACGAACGGAAACATCGACTAGCTACGGAGAATGGATTGGACTTAACTTACTTTCGAAAAGAAGAAAACTAAATTAATGGCGCCAAGTGGTTCCAACTAAGACGTAACAAAAGAAAATACAACACGAGTGAAACCCAAGTTTCAACAAAGATAGTATAATGATAATAATGTTTACCTTGAAAATAAGAACAGGTAGGTTATAAATAACAAATCTTAATTACTGGCATAAAGAATCTCTCGAGAAAAGTTAATTGGGTAACAAATATCACATATCATGCAAAAAATGGCTTATATCCAAATTATATGTATGCAAATAACAATCCATCTCTGATTATTACACTTGTTACACCTTTCCAAATACAACTTAATTCTTTATAATCGAGAGCTATTTATTCAGGTACCTGCACACAACTAAATTATGTTAATTGTGGGGATCTCAAATCAGCATACAATTTTAATGAAAACAGCTTTAGACAATGTGTTAAGGTTGATGTTAACCAATCAGCAATTCTAAATTGCACAAAGGTTCTTCTTATACTGTGATAAAGCTCTCACCATCGGAATTGCTAATTGCTCCGTAAACTTAAAAAAATTAAAAATGTGAAGCCCAGCTGGTTACACTCATTACAATAACATGTGAGCGAATATAAATTGAACGCTATATATTCGAATTTCCAAACTACATTGGGTAAAGCCTGCAAAAATTTTACATTGATGTTATGATGACAATTGTTTAGCTAACAAGTCGCGCGGCCTGGTAAATTTCCTGCAGGACCTAACAAAAACCCTGATCTCGCCTAACTAAAGTTCTAGAAAGCTGCTGGACTCAAATCCCTCTAATAATTAACTGGCTTGGACGTGGAGCAATGCCACAAGGCTAGCACAGCAACCGTTGACAGCACCAAAATCGGACTCTCAACTTGCCTCTCAAGCCATCGGCATAAAGCAGCATAGGTGGTAACCTGAATAAGCCTAAAAACTGCTACTTACCTAGGCAGCACGTGATTTTAGATTATGAAATTCATAGACTTCCTAAATTTCCGTACCCATAGAATGATCAGCAAAATACCTCATCTGGAATTAATTCCCTTAATATTGCACAGCAATACGAACCATTTTAGCTGATTAAAACTTCCAAAATCTACAAGCTTTCCACGCACAAGCTGCTAATTCGCTGGCTGAACCGGAAGTATCACGAAAGACAAAGGAAAGGACGCGGTGAGAAATTTTTCACACTCACTGATGCTATGATTACAATTGTTTAGCTAACAGGCCACGCGGCGTGGTACACTTCCTGTAGGGTGTATCGAAAACCCGGATCTCGCCTGACTAAACTCTGTAGAGCTGCTCGATTGAAATCCCTCTAATGATGAACTGTCTTGAAAGTGGAGCAATGCCACAAGACTCGCGCAGCAACCCTTGACAGCGTCAAAATAAATTCGGACTCTGAACTAGCCTCTCAGGTCATCGCCATAAAGAAAGTAGAAATGTGCCCCTTGAATAAGCCTAAAAACTGCAACTTTATAGCCCACGCAGCACGTGGATTTCGATTATGGAAGTTATCGACTTCTGAAATTCCCTTTCCGATAGAATGAATAGCAAAGTACCTCAACTGAGATTCGTCCCCTTAATATTGTACAGCGATACGAACCATTTTAGCTGGTGAAAACTTTCAAAAAGTACGAGCTTTGCACGCACAAGTTGCTGATTCGCTGGATGAACCGGAAGAAAGACAAAAGAAAGAACGAGGCGAGAAATTTTTCACACTCACTGATGTCATGATTACAATTGTTTAGCTAAAAGGCCAAGCAGTGGGGTGCACATCCTGCAGGACGTAAGGAAAACCCTATCTCACCTGACTAAACGTCTGGAAAGTTGCTCGACTAAAATCCCTCTAATGAATAATTGTCTTGGACGTAGAGCAATGTCACAAGACTCACCCAGCAACTCTTGACAGCAGCAAAACCAATTCAGACTCTCAACTAGCCTCTCAGGCCTTTACCATAAAAAACCCGAGTTCTGCCACTTGAATAAGTCTGAAAACTGCAACTGGATTCCCATTTAATGTTAAAATATAGGCAACGGTTGCTGTTCCTCTGTAATTAGTTGTGTCTTTCAGTAGTAATATATAGAGCTCACCTATGTGGTCTGTAATAAAATAGCTATTTGTGCAACAAGTGCTAACAGTGGACGTTTATGCACGACGATTTGAATTATGAATTATGAAACGAAGCCGAAGGCTGAGTTTCGTAACATGTCTCGTGCGTAAACACTTTTAGCACGAGTTTACACACAATATTTGTTCTACGGCCTTAAATTTACTGTTATTAATCCATAAATGTTGATTTAACAAAGGTTTGCATTTATGACAGTTATAATTTATGCCATAATAAAGAGATTGCCTTGACGCGCATCAAAGGTAATTATAAATGTACACATTTTACTTTATTTATTACATAATGCTTTAATTATTTAAAACACACTTTACCTCTAACGAAAGAAGTTAACTAGAATAACTTTATAACCTCACTTCCAGTTCGAAATTCTAAATTCCACACTAACTGTTTACTTTTAGCACATGGGCTAAAAGTAAACAGCTGATTTCACTTTTAATACGATAAATTATAAAACCTCACTTTTAGTGAAAAAAGCTAGCGCTAAAAGACCTACTTTTAATAGTGGTCGTTGAAAAAATGTATTACAATTTACACTTACTTCGTAATCGAACAACCCGAAATAATGGTTTATTTTAAATTCACCAAAGATTATTAGCTACTGTATGCATTGACGACATAGAGACGTCAAACAATTGAAAACCACGTAATATAGTCAACCCATCCAACACTGTTAGCAACCACGTTTACAAAACTACATCTGACAAGTAACAGCGGCATGCAACATACTAAAGAATAAACTTATAGGAAGCAACCTACCCTAAACAATGTAAACGTTGTCAGGTCATTTTGTATTTTAATTAGCCACCTAGGCTTTAGGGCAGCGTGCCCGTATGTTAAACCCTTTTAGTTACTTATTTGGCTTCATCGCCTAATTCCATAATAATGATTTTGCACATATTTGGCCTCAAGCGCAGTATTTCTCGTCATCCGGGGCAGCCCTTTGTTGGTACTTTGACAGCCAGGTGTTAACGCTCGCAAGATTTCCGAACCTTCTAGAAATCACGCTGTTGAGGCGACTGCGAGGCCTCGCGCTCTCTTTGTCGCCGGCACTTATTTGTTTTATTGGGTGCATCGCCATTGGCTGTCGAGAGTCACGTGGTAACGCCGTTTTGGCTAACGCCACTTCGGGCGTCGTAACGCTTCTGGCTTGGGGGATTCAGCCGAGAGCCGTCGATCTAAGAGGTCGGCCTTGGCGGGGGCGTCAGCCTTTTCCCGTCTCGTGCTGCTTCAGCAAGTGTTTGATAAACTGTTTCGCCTTAAGCGAGAGTGGCAGTTCAACTCAGGCCATTGAACAAGGGAGGTGTGTGTCGTTTAGCGGCGATCTTATTACGCCAAGGCGTAGGTGTGATGGAATTCCATGCCCGGTTCTACGTCGTCACGTAAGGGAGTGTTCCCTTTAGCTCGTTGTGCGAGGATTCCGTTGAGGTAGGACATGATTGGGTTAGTTTTGCCGTCGTAGCGGCGTTTGTTGAAGCGCCAGCCTTTGTCGCCATTTTGGGCGCATCCAGACCATTCACACGTCGGCCGTTTTAGCGGCGAATTAATTGCCACAGGCAACCTGTTTCCCGCCAGCTGGACCGCATGCCGATCTCTTGGGCCGTCACCAATAAAACTAAGGTATTTGTAACCATTGAATCATAACCATTGTTGCGGTGTTGCTTCCGCTTGTACGCTCGCTTCGCGGAGTCGTATTTGTGTGCCGCGGTACTCCATGTGACTAACTTCTTGTGCGCGAGCTTTGCGCCTAACCATGTGAATAATTGCTGAACTCTTGGCATACGTGCTGTAAGGCGGCATCGCCAGTTTGGTCGCAGTAAAATTGCATGTGCGCGAACTTGATGTGAAATCATGTGCACCGTTAAAAATGTACCCTTCGCATCTTAAATTGTTGTCGCGAAGTGGCATCGCTCGTTTTTAATCTAATCACTTCCCTCACTTGGGCTTTGCTGTGTTTTCCCAAATTATCATGTGAGCCAGATCACTTCTTATCAGGGCGGTGCCATATTCGCCAAGTTTTGTGCGAGACCTTTCGTATGTTAGCAACGGCGTCGTGTTCGGCTAGTTGAGTGTTACACGAAGTTATCGATCGCTTGGGCGGCGTAGCACCAGCTGTGTCATATTCTAAATTCGCCTGCGGGCGTTAGGCTATGTAAGCCCCCTTTTCGGCCAAATATATCTCAGTAACGCGGCCTTCTTTTTGCCTTGCGAATTGGGTTTCTAACTAATTCGCCGCATCTCTTTACGGCGCCGGATTCTGCCGACAGCTACGCTGTTCGCGTCGCCTTTGCTGTTGCATAACTCGATTTTTATGAACAAACGTTCCCTTTGTGGGACTCATATGTCAAACTGCTCTTGATTTTGTACAGTTATGGGTGTTGTTTAGTAACAGTAGTGCGCCCATCAGCTGATGCTTATTTATAAGAATTAACCCAATGTTTGCGGCACGCTTTGCTGCCCCAATGTAAGAATTGAGTAATAGACGCTTATCTAATTAAGAGACGCTTTATTCTTGGTCGATTTGTGCATGTTCTGTTTCAGCGTGCGCCCATCATTGAGAAGATAAATGTACCGTGGGCCAGTGAGATCAGAGCGTGCAGGTAAGCTTGGTGGTGACATTGCCGTGGCTGAAAGAGCCCCACTTCATGATCTAAGTATTTTTGCCATCACGAAATCGTTGTGTGAGTTTATAATTCACGAGTACCCCTATCGACGGAGTGTCTTGAATACTTCGCCCCCGTCTAACCGCCCAGGCCCGGTTATTCGGGTTAAGACAGGCTTGGTGGCGCCCTCTTTATTTTACCGTTATTTATCGACCCTCTGGCCGTTACCCTTAGATAATCTCGTTAAGAACCCGCCCAACTCCACTGAAAGTCTAGCCGGCCTATCTTGTTGCGGCTGGGTAGCGGCCTAGGAGAACTTTCGTCCCGATTTCGTCCATTACGGCACGCGCCGGCCGTTTCGTTTATGTATGAGCCGGTGCGGTGTCGTAAAGTCAGTTCAAGACCGTAACAACGTAAGTAACTTAGCTCTGAATAGAATTGCTGTGAATGCTAAAAAATTTCAAATCGGCGATTGCATGCAATAGTGGAACATTAAATTCACTAAATTTGAAGGTATCGGCAATCACGTGGTCTTCACTCCTTTTCGGTGTACTTTATAGTTCAAAGTGCAATATTAAAAGACAGGCCTAAAATCCACTTGGTGATTAGTGGGACACCCTACACAGTGCACAAGATAAGAATGCACACGAATATTAACGATAAGAGATAGAGATTCAGTCGAGGAGACAAAATTGTGTGCATTCGATAGCCCTATCGCACAGTTAAAATGGTAAAATTTGATTTGCTTAGGTTACTCAATAAATTGAAATACGTAATTTTCACATATAATGTCATAAGAGCATTAATTCTTTTCGGATTTTTTTTTAGTGCGTTCCAGCAGCGCCGTATTAATTTGCCCGAGCGGGACGCGGGGGCAAATTTGGACGTTGTTGGAATGCACGAAAAATAATTTCCGGATATGAATTAATGCTCGAATGCAGATTCGGTAAGAAAATCGTAACGACACAAACCCTAAAAATAAGTAATGTCTACCTACAAAAAATTTCCAAGATGTTTTGTTGTTGTCTTGGTTACGGCTCGTGAACTAATTTTTCTATTGGTCATTAATGAGTGTCGTACGATTTTCGATTCTAGAATTTGGGTAAGTTATTATCATAAGATATATCTCTTTTGACACAATTAAAACACTTTAAAGATCAATCAAATATAATTTTAGTTTTTTTATTCTTTTTATAACGTTCAACATATTAGCATTTAAATATATCTCCAAAACTAAATTTTGAGAACACGTAACCAAAAGAAATTAAAACCAACCAAATGCTCAATTCATCATAACACAACCCAAAACCCTTGCAGCATATCCCAACATACTAACCGAACTCATAATGTATCTAAGCAATCCACCAAACCTAACACGAGGGAAGTAACAATAAACAAGGGTTCCAAAAGAAATTTGGAAGAAATTTGAAAAACGCGAGAAAAAATTAATCTCTATATATTGCTCGACGTGAACCCAATGAAATTGCAACTATCATAAGGAAAGTTAGTCTCGAAAAGGATTCTAATAAAAACGTGTCCTCATATCTCATTGACCCGCAATAACAAAGTTACACAACAATCGAATCCTCAACAAAATCAATCATAGATAACACAGCAATTACATAAGTACCGTACAATAGTAAATCTATACATATATAAAGGAAAGTCACAACCCTGACTAATCAACGCAGAGCCGAAACCACTGGCACAAAAACTTGAAATTTGGGTGGAAGGATCGGTTTGTTACGTAAGGTAGTGCTAAGAAGGGATTTTTTGAAATTCGACCCCTAAGGGGGTGAAAAGGGGTAAAATGTGTTTTCACGAATTCCTCAACATTTCTTACACCCGATAAGATATCGACTTGGTGTTTACTTGCAAAGATTATCAATGTAAATACCTAGAAACGTATTTTAGGATTTTGCCCTAATCAACCCCTAAAGGTGCAAATGTGGATTGGGGGTGAATTAAAGAACCCTAAGTATTTCCTATGTTTATTGAGTTAGAACATTCTTTTTTGGCACATAGATTGATTTTTATAATATTTAGAAAGGAGTGTAAGGGACTTTGAAAATGTTAACCCTAAAGGGGTAAAAGGAGGAAAAACTGAAAAGGTGTGGGGGGGTTAAATTTATTAATTTTTTTCGCCGTGAGTTCCATTTCACAATAAAATGGGTTAAAAGGGATATTTTGAAATTCCTCCCCTACGGGGGTGAAAAGGGGTAAAATGTGTTTTTACGAGTTCCTCAATATCTCTTAGACCCGATGAGATAGCGACTTGGTGTCTACTTGCAAAGATTATCAATGTAAATACCTAAAAACGTATTTTACGATTTTGTCCTAATCAACCCCTAAAGGTTCAAGTCTCGATTGGGGCTGAATTAAAGAACCCTAAATATCTCCTATGTTTATTGAGTTAAAACACTCTTTTTTGGCATGTAGATGTATTTTTAAAATATTTAGAAAGAGGTATACGGGATTTTGAAAATTTTAACCCTAAAGAGGTAAAAGGAGGAAAAACTGAAAAAGGGTAGGGGGTGAATTAAATACCCTTCGTTACTCCTATGTTTATTGAGTTAGATCAGTCTGTTTTGGTATATAGATATATTTTTAAGTTTAAGTGATTTTGAAAAATGTACCCCTAAAGGGGTAAACTATGTTTTCACGAATTCCACAATATCTCTTAGGCCCGGTAAGATATCGACTTGGTGTTTGCATGAGTAGCTATCCAATGCAAATGTCTAAAACCACATTTCATTGCCTTAATCAACCCATAAAAGGTGTGAATTTGAATTCGGGGTGAATTATAGAACCCTTTGTATCTCCTGTGTTTGTTGAGTTAGATCATTCTTTTGTGGCATATAGATGTATTTTTAAATCTTTAGAAAACGTTTTTACGGTTTTTTTTTTAAATTTCACCCCGCGAAAAGTGGTAAACTGTTTAGCGTATTGAGTGATGAAGGAGGGGGACACTCTAGAATGCATTTGAGATTTAGAAGAAAAAACAAACATTTGTAGTCCGTACGGGCATCTTGCTAGTATATCATAATATTGTTTTATTACTGCAAATAATGTAGTCAAAATCAAATTCAAATGAAATTACTTTACAGCCTACAGCACAATGCCATACGAACAGGGGAACTAGACCCTTGATATCGAATTTATGCCAAAATCGAACCATCGTGACTTCATGGGAACATTTGAAGGCCAACTAGCTAACAGTGAATACGGCATGGGTTCGGTACAAAAGCTTAAATTCATTCATTATTACAAAAGTCGCACCAATTAGTCTTTATACAACCAATATGCTCAGATGAGAACGAGAACTCATAAATTTAAATATTTATCATAACCTGGCCAGAACCTAGTAGGTAGTTAACTAAAACGCACACATCAATAATAAAATGTATAATACTCAGTAATATGATACTCTAACACAAACGTTCAAGCCGAGTACACCTTATAAAGAGTACTACTATAAATATCACAGATCTTCCAGCACCAGCTGGCTAACAGTAACAAACAAGTTTATAAATGCAACTGAACTCGCGGTAAATAACAAACTTATGCTTATCAGTGGCGTTGCAAAACGAAATTGCAACACAGTAGATCAAAGCAAAGTTACCAATTATATAAGCAAAGGTTATATTCGAAGAAGCTTAAAGGAATTCAATGGAATTCGCTGGTATTCATCACAGACATATAATCTTAATCAAAACGAGCACAGTCTTCACGAGAAATTTGAATAATTCGGTCCGGACGTGGAAACACTCCACAAAATTCATAAAGTAATAACATAGCTACGTGCACAAACAACAACGTTGCCTTGTCGTTGACTGCTGGCAATCAGCAGAAGTACACGCCACAAAACCCAGCATCAAATTAAATAGGGTAACAAACCCGGTCTAACGGCAGCAACGGGAGCAACTAACTGGATCAGAACAGCACGTGCACCATACGGGGCGAGAACACCTGGATATCCATCACCATCACAGCTCGACATGGAATCAAAGTAAACTGAGTACGGGATCAGAATAGCTAGAAATACCCCCAGAGTTAAACCAATACAGCAAGCATTAGAAATCAGGCAATACGATCACCTGCACTTACTACATTCATGGAAATTGGGCTGATAAGGACAAGCATCCTAATGGTGACAGAATCAAGACTACAATGGCCGAAAAATTTTTAGCGATCAGCGAAAAAGGTACAAGAGCGCCGTCGCGACAGAACGGAAAAATCAGAGCAACGGCGCAGACAATACAAATAATACGCCCAATGACTCTAGCTCCAAAAGACGTCGCTTTTTGCTTGTAACAATTTTTGGACGTACAGCTTTTCCAATTATTTCCACCTTTCCCACTTCTCAACTGCGTTCAACCATCTGGGATTTTTAAATCTCCGACTGGTGCTCCTCTTCCCAATTCTTGGTTTCCACTCCAAAAAATCCTTTTTGTCCACCTATCATATGCTGTTCTTGCAAACATGGTCACCCCAGATCCAGTTCAGTTGTGCAGTTCTCTGTATCATGTCCTTTACCTTGGTTTGTTGTCTAGTCCACCCATTTCATTTACGATATCGGACGATCTCTGCCGTTACGTTCTTGCATTCTTCATAGTTAGGCTCCACCTTTCTGACCCCTAGGTTAAGACCGGAAAGATGCATTGATTGAACACTTCTTTTAAGTGTAATTGGTATATTAAATTTCAACATACCTTTCAGTTTACGAAATGCATTGCGTCCTAATTTTATCCTCCTTTTTTATCTGTTTTGTCTGGGTGCCTCGATGTCAATTTGACATACTTGTCCTTTAACAGGCCACGGACAGATCGTTATCCCCTCTGACTTTAAAGCAGTTTAGAGTGAAAGGGGTGCACGATCTGTCCACATGCTGAACGTTGTCCCCTCCCACTTTAGTACTTTAGTACTTTAGAGTGAGAGGGGACTATTTGTCCGTACCCTGGTAAAGGACAAATACATCAAATTAACATCAAGGCACTCTATTGTAGAATATTGCAAAGCATTTGACTGTGTGGAGCATTGGACAGCATTCGCAGAAAGGAACAAGAACTGACTCAAAAAATATATACCTGGTGAAACAGAAACAGAAACAACACGGCTATCTTCCATGTCAAAATTTCCTACAGGCTGACGACCAATAAAATCCATCTTTCAAAAACTCTTCACTCCTTGTTTTAGATGATATTGAAACTGGGACGAGAAAATTATCATCGAAGGACGACATCCCTATCACTTAGGTTTCGCGGACGATATGTTGCGGTTAGTAGTGATCTCGAGGAGCTACAGAGTAGGCTAGCAAAGTGTTGTCGAAAAAAATAAGTCCCACAATGAACATTATGAAGTCCTAACTAGAGAAGACAGAATACTTACATTCGGCAAACAACATACATTTACGTACAACGTTAAATCAAACTAAACAATGGGCAGCAATGGAACTAAATAAGATGTATTCTCAAAGACCTGAATATCCCAATAAACCTACAGATGAAAGTATTCAATATGTGTATTTTTTCAATGATGACTTATGGTGTGGAGATCATGTCGACAACCGTCAGCTCAGAAAATAAATTAAGATCCCCAAAATGTGTATCATGCTGGAAATAAGTTTCAGAGACCACATCAGCAACGAAGAAAGCAGAAGACGAATGAAGTGCGAAGACATTATAAAGAGTGAGATTAAATTGGAGCTGGCAGGACATATAGCAAGGCAGGAGATGACACAATGTACAAAACATATTTTACAGTGGAGACTAAGATTACACAAACGCAGACGATAGACAGATGGCATTACAAAACGGGCTGGAAACATTTGGCAAAAAGAGATGAAAGTCATCTATATCCTGAAGTCTTCAATACTAGTACTCACCAATGGACGACGTGGAGTAAAGTACGGCGACATCAACTCCTTAACCGATTTAATGTTCGCCGATGACAGCGCCGTCTTCGCTGACACGGACGCCGAAGCTACGGACATCTTGTACGACATCTCCCGTCTCGCCCAGTCATACGGATTAAGAATAAATGCGGATAAGACCAAAGTGCTCACAACGGACCGATCGAAAGCCAGCGTTTACCTTGATGGAACCCAAATCGAGCAGGTTCCAATGTTCAAATATTTGGGATCGCTGGTTGAGAAAAAGAAAGTGGCATCGACGGCCGACGTTTACAGTCGCATCGGACAGGCAACAGCAACATTCGCCTCGCTCAAATGTTGCATATGGAAACGGACGAATATTACCATCAAAACGAAAGTACGCTTATACCGAACGCTGATCCTCCCCATCCTTCTTTATGGATCGGAAACGTGGACATTGCTCAAGCCAGACCTTGACAAGCTTGAGGTCTTCCAAATGCGATGCTTGAGGCAGATTCTCGGTGTCTCGTTCCGCGACCGCCTTCGAAACGCAACAATTAGAGGAAGATGTGATGAACAAACACTGATAGGAGAACAAATACAAAAACGTCGACTATGATGGTTCCGACATGTCTGCCGAATGGATGATAACCGTTTGCCATGTAAACTTCTTTGGCGAGACCGTCCGGCAGACTGGAGAATTCAGCGAGTGGCACCGAAGAAAACCTGACTAAAGAATATCGAGGGCGACTTCAACAATCAGCGATTATCGGTTATCGATGCCCGAAACGTCGCCAAAAATCGTCAAGAATGGAAACGAATCGTGAATGGAGTTCGAGACCCAGCGGCACCGACAGCAGCGTATTCGTTGCTGTCGGTGCCGCTGGGTCTCGAACTCCATTCACGATTCGTTTCCATTCTTTGTTGTAAACTATTGCGGTGAAATAGAGTCGTTCCTGATATTTTTGAAGGACCTTAACATTTCCCATACGTCGACTAAATCGAAAGATTTATGGAGTGATTCTGTAATTACGTAATTCAGGGCATTGGGAGATGCTGCCGTACTCTGGGCGAACTTATGGAGGTTGGAAGACAGCGAAGACTATTATGTTCATGGGTGAGCGAGTTCGTTCAGTCGAAGAAATTGACGGCATTTTTCTGCCGACTCTGGGGCTATTTAAACTCCCCGAGGCGGTTAGCTGCACCGATCGGCATAGCAGTTGGGTCAAGTTGCTCTGTCCACCCATTTTGACTCCAAACCCATTAGTGTACAGTTAAAGTTTTTGTTTAGTTTAATCTTTGGTTTAATTAAGCAGTTGGGCCTAATTTCTGTTACCCGATGGGATAGTCAGGCATGTTTATCCGTATATCTGGATTCCTATTTAACCTGGAGGGCGAAAGGCATTTAAAGGTCAAAGCCCTCTACCACTGTTATTATTATTATTATAGTTGATTAGATCTTCTATTACTTTTGTATTATAAATTTTGAGGAAATTTATCTATAGTACAGATATTCATAACCTAAATCTTCGCTATAAGGGTTTGCTGTGGATGCATAATCATTACACGCAACTATTTCAAATATCGTTTTCTTATTGTATGGTGAAATATTTGAATGAAATATACAATAACATAATTTCTTCAGCAAGTAGTTCGACATTCAAAAGAATTTTATAGTTTTTGTTTGATGATCAGAGCCTATAACTTAGGTGCTTTAACTCTCTCCGTTTATTTTTCTTATTATATTTACTAATTTATTTACGTATATAGTAGGCGTACGATTGAGCAATGCCTGAATAGGATGCAAGCTCATAAGGATATTATTATCTTCTCTATGTAAGTGGCAGAGCAGCTTGATGAGAATCTATCATGTGAACTTTGCCTGTTTCGGAGTATTTGTGTGTGAATTCTCAATCGTGCTAGTTTTCCTTAACGGAGTATCGTGTATCGTAAAACTTGCCAGTCGTTTACGTATTTTGTTGTTCACCCCCTACGGGGAAGGCATCGTTCACGTATTTCTCCAGGCAACTTGGTTGTTGCTGGGGCATCGGCATCGGCGGCTTCGTTGGACGTTAAGCAATAGCTGCTGAACCCCTCAAAGGTACTGTATCTTTTGTAGTAATTTTAAAGCGCACAATGTGCAATGAAGTGATAATTTATATGACGAAGTGTCGCCATTTTACGTAATACAGATGTTATTTAAAATTAACAGTTTGAATAGTTATTACCGTCATTAAGTCAGTTTAGATTATTTGCCGTCAAGTTTTACTGTCTTTAATTAGCGTAATCGTTGCGTAATTAATGATACTAACCTCTCCCGTTGCATTTAAGTTAATGTAAAATGTTTACATACATGTATATTTCCACATTAATAGATTTCATCTTAAATTAGTTGTGCATTTCTTTATTATATTTATGACGATTGCATACGAATTTGTATTTTGTGACTTGTTTCTTTTGTAAAGGGGTTTAGAGAGCTGTAAAGGAATTCAAGTAAAGGTAAGTTCACCGAGGCTGTAAACGGATCGTGACCAGAGTACTGCCAAGGTTGGATTTGAGAGCTTGGTTCGTTGTTTCCACTTTTTCAGTAAACCTACCTGTATTTTCTCGATTAGAAAAGCGGTAGCGTCTAAAGCATCTAACATCGTTATTTCGTTTAATTAGCCGTTGCTCTGATTAACTTCGTAATAAACCACCCCATTTCCCTGAGTGTCTTGGGCAACTTTAGTTACAGCTCATCGATCGTAGCATAGTTGGGGTGATGGATATCTGCATTTTCCCGATCTGTGTCGTTTTCATCTTAACCAAACCGTTTAATATTTTGAATGTTAAATTCCTATTGTAAAATCGAGTTATCTCTGTAACGAACTGTCGTAAATGTCGCAATACCGTGTAGCATCGTCTCAAGATAAATTTTATTTAACTCAGTGGTTAAATCGTTGCTCATTTGTTGTCGTTCTTCGTAACTATTTGATGTATCAAATATATGTATACCACTATTTTCCCAATCCATCTGTCTAAATGTTTTTAAGGGCAGCTAGAAATAATAGTGTCACCTTGGTTTTTCCATTTGATTATACCCACGTACGAGGATTGTTCAATAGAAACACGTTTAGAAGCTGCAACATAATTTCTATTAACTCAATTTTGAAAAAATCTCTATTAACATTAAAGTATAAATCCCACTGTTGTATTAATCTCCAGGTTCCCTGCTGGTAAAATTCTTGCTGCTGTTGAGCAAGTAGGTAATTCTCTAATGGCCGTCTGCATTTCAGCGTCCGAAATGAATCGCTGGCCATTTAGTGATTGTTTCAATGGACCAAAGACATGAAATTTGTGATAAGAGTTTGAATAATGAAATTAACACTTCCTTTGTTGATGCTCAACTTTTCTGACAGTTATTTTACTTTAATGGGTCTATTTGCACGTAAAGCGTTTCCAAACGCCTCACACTTTCATCTGAAATTGCAACTCAAATTTGCCCTGGACGAGCCAAGTCTTTAGTCGATTCTCTTTCTTGTCGAAAACCATTAAACTACCGTCATGTGAAAACAACTATAGTCAGCATTGACAGCTTTCCTTTTCTCAAGAATTTCTAGTGGTTGACGTCCTTCGACGGTTTGGACGAATTTTCTATAGTAAACGCCATTTCTGAGCTCTATAACGATGTACACAAAGAAACAATGGCAAACAAATTTGACAGACTCCTCACTAATACGTCAATAAACGATTTCATTGCCTGCATTGAAGTGCCATGATGATGAATTCATGCCTGCACGATCCAAACGTGTTTCTATTGAACAATCCTCGTACATTCTGCTGGTCTTCTTCTTTAAAATCGTGTTGATAATTCTCTTGTTCAAGATAGTTCATCACTATTTAGTCTAAACTAAATAAGCTGCAGCTTTGTTTTAATCATACAACATACAACCTACTCGCGTCCTATATAATTATCTTAAATAGGCTGTATATCACTGAGAAAGTATTTGAGAATAGAATAACAAAACGGTTTTTATCTACGACAGTGTGTAAAATGGACGTTTAGTTGGCAGTTTTGTTTGTAAAACTGTTTAATAACATGTTTTCATTACTTTACGTCGTCAGTAGCAACGTGTTTAAAATTATTTCATTAGACACGTCGTCAGTAGCAACGTGTTTTAAAATGTTTAACCATGCAAAATTACGACCGGTTGCTGGTAATCCTAATTTACATTTAAAAAAAATTATATTTAGCGTTTGTTCTAGATTGTATCGTAGATAAAATATTGTAAGATACACATGCTCGCTCACTCGCTTTGTAACTCTGCCCCACCTGTGACTAAAGACCAGTTTTACGCATTTGTATTGTAAATTATCATTATAATACACGTAATTGCAGTTTTCAATTACTTCATACAATTTAAATTTGTTTATGAATTGAACCCATTGTACGCCATACGTAAGTACGCCCCTAGTCGCATTGTTGAAATTCAATTATAATCAAATATTTCAATGGAGTCACAGTTCGTTTAAGTAATTAAAAAGCAAGCCTTCGTAATCTCCAAAGCTATTATGTTCTTTCCGTAACTGGTAGTTTTTTTCTAACTCTTAAGTTAGACTTTTGAAAACATCAACAATCCCTTAAAACAACTCTAAATAAATTACTCAAATAGTACATACGTCTCATTATAGATCTGTCAAGTGACAAAGTCAAATTATCACTATACCTTTACGACAACAAATTAATCATAATTATCGTGGTCTGGGTCGATTAACTTAGGCAGGTTTAAAAACTACAGGTGTTACGTCAAGCCCACCCAATGAGAATGGGCGAACTAATTTGGACCTGTGATGCATAATTAATTGTTTGAATCCCACCGAGGTACTTGGTTCACACCTCTCAAGCATTAAAAACGCACAAATTTTCTCCTTTCTAAGATAAGCATTTTTTAACGTTTCTAATACTCTAATACGTTTGGCAATTTTAAACTTCGTAGAATTTCTGATATATTGCTAGAAACTGTGAGTGTGAGTATCCTTTAATTACGTTTTGGAATAATTTAGTTTGCTACCAAAAATTTACAATGGCACTACTTTATGTGTAAGATTCGTCTTGGTATAAATATAACAATAAAAGATAACAATCGCACAAAAAATTGATAAGATTTACGCTATTACTTAACGTGGAAGTAATTAATAATTTGCCAAGCTACTTTGGCGATTTTATTACGGTATAATATACATACAGTTGTTTTTTACTTCCATGCAGAAAAGCACTAAAAATATTGGTAATGTGTATAGGTAAACCTTCTTACGTCGATAGTGTGGCTTCTGGAGATGCACTGTCGCATAAAAATAGGTCTAGAACTTCTCTAAGGTTTTTGCTTCAGATCTGTAGTCTCCTTACAAAATGCCGTTGAAAATTTCAGAAGTTTTGAGAGCAGCTGAATTTGTTGGTAGTATATCGGCGTGTTTAAAAAAATTAGCAATCGTGATTTTATAAATGATTGCAAGACATTTGTGACATCGCAAGAGTAAGAAAATGCCAAGTTCTGTTGAAGAATACACAGATATGCACTTTATGTACTGAGAATCTTTAGTTGCAGCGAGTGCTAGAGTTTAATGAAAATACTCACTAAGGACGTCGATTAAATTCACAACAGCGTTTCTCTTTTAACGGTTTGACAAGAATTATTGGCGATGACTTAATTGGCCTACTTGTATATCCTGCGCAACTAAATGGTATAATGCATCAACATTTTTTGGAAAAAATTGCCTTGAGAAGGAAATGGAAACATATGGCATATGTATGATAAAGCCAGTTGTCATTTTACGCGCATTGTTACTTACTGCCAGTCTTATAAAGGCCATTAATCTGACGTTAACTTTAATTCGCTGTTAAAATAAACAAAAGCGCATCAAAACGTCAGTGCTTATGACATTTTATTCATTAGTAAACAAATTTTGATGCTCTTTTGTTTATTTTAACAGAGAATTAAAGTTAACGTCAGCTTAGTGGCCTTTATAAGACCGGCAGTCAGTATTTGTATGGCTCAATGTGCCTTACACATTTTGCACTGAAACAAGGATTTGGGTGATGGTTATGCTATACAAATCCTCACATGAGTTCACAAGGTGAAAGCATATTAAGGGCTGATTCGACAAACCAAGGATGAGGTTATTCGAGGAATAAATACCCTAGAAACGATTGCTGTAATAACGAAAACTGTGACAATTATTCTTCGGATAGTAAATTATAGGTATATACTTGCATTGTAAAACCGGCTCTTAGGGATGCTCTACAAACCAAGGATAAACTTATCGGAGGAATAAATACCCTAGATACCATTGCTATAACAACGGAATCTATGACAATTATGCCTGGGATAGCTTATTCTAGGTATATACTTGCACTGTAGAACCCGCCCTTAGTCAAAAAACTTTGGGTGTTTAAAGACGACCCCGAAAATTAAATTTAATATTGAAAATTCGAGTAATATCGAAAGCCTCCAACAATATACACATTATGTTTATTATTTCGGGATAATGAATGTATCAGAGCAAATTCCGATTTCTAACAGTTACTCTATCAAAAATTCTGAGGTTTTATTTTCGATGCATGATCTGATCCTATTTCACCACTTCTCACCTCGCTTACACCCAGGACGAGAATGCAACAAAAGTAGTTCAGCAGCATTATGCGAAACCATCATGTATGCTGTTGCGCTAACCACTACAGCTGCGGGTGGTACTTTGTAGCACCCACAGGCTATTGCACCACCCGGATTTACTCCTGACACTTGCGTTTCCACCTCAAACCTAGAGATGGATGCTACGCAAACACCTCACTCGTAATTTTGCAACCGCGCTTGCTTAAAGCATTGCGTCGGCGAAACGGTCAGTAAGCTTTTTGTAAAAGCCTCTCAGGAGAGATTATCACTGTGTGTGTGCATTTATGAATTTTAATTGTTGTCATTGATTTAATTCGAATTTACTTATGTTGTTTGTCTAATTATTTAAGTCTTATTCTATTGTTTTTGTGTTAATAGTTGTATCAAACATTTTTCTTGCATAAAAGGGCGTCTGGATTTTGCCGTCTCACTTTCGCCTAAAATGAATTTGTGCGTTTCTTAAGTTCGTATTTGAAAAACGATGTTACCAATAATCACGAATAGAATTTATTAGTGATCGGCCGATACGGATTTTTTTTGCCGATACCGATAATCGGCCGATACCGATATTTTAGTTGCCGATACCGATATAATATCGGTATCGGCACTACATTTTTAAAAGGTCTGTAATTATTTAATACACGTTGATATAAGTAAAAATTGTCAACTCCGCATCGATGCGGACGTGACATGAACCAATTTCGGTAATTCCCCGACAGTGTCGTGGTGCTTACCCGTTTTACAGAAAGTGTATTGTTTCATTGTTTGCGCCAGTGCACAGTGCTGCTGCAGTTGCGGCTCAGATAACGATTGTGTCGTGCGGTATTATAATCTTTTAGGATTCAAATAAAAATACGATGGGAGAAAATAGCGAAAATAAGTTTTTACATACAAATAATTAATAAAATGGTTGATCTTAAATTTGCCGATATATATCGGCAAAATTTCGCCGATACCGATTATCGGCAAAATTTTCCGATATTGCCGATACACCGATATTTATATCGGTATCGGCCGATCACTAGAATTTATGCAATAACATAATTTTAAATTATTACGTTGAACAAAGGCAATTCGATTCACCGTACCAATCTGTTAACGAATTTTCTGTCGGTGCAAGATTAGTTCGATGGAATTGCTTCTTTTACTAAATCCAATTTCGTTCCACACAGCACTGGATCGCTTAAGACTAATTATTAATCGATTCGTATAGAATGATTACATTCAATACATGTAATTCCAATACAAATGACACTACTCCAGCAGATTAACTATAATCCCTATAATTAACTACTAATTTCGATTACCTACATCTACATCTTCACAACGTTGCATCTCCTTAAAACTAGACCCTGCCCCTAGCCGAGCAGATGCCGGTGAGTTCTCACTCTATTTTTAAAGCCTCCAAATGGAAATTCTATTTAAATTGGTGCTGAGGACTTGGAGCTGAATGCAAAACGAAACCTGCTTATTAATAAGCGCTGGATTACATTTTCTTTTACTATTTGCACCTGTCATTATGGAAGGTACACATTCGAAGCCGGGGGAATGTGAGAAAGACCGTATTAACTCCACAAATATGTAGGTGTGTTAAAGAGAGGCAGGCGGCTAATATATAACATTATAACTTGTTTCGGAATTTTTTAATTGTATGGGGTGTAGAAACTGAGTCAGTCCAAGTTTTGTTGCTCTTTTCGTTCTTTGCATCTCGTTTTGGAGCGCTGCGCTTTCGAGCTGAAAACGGCGAGGTTCTAGCGTGTGGGCTTGCAGTTTTCTCGGGATACGTTCGATTTCATATGTAATTAATATTGACATAGCGACATATGTTGCCAAACGGCAAAGAAAAATATATCAAGTTTTATGGCAAAAATAGACATGTTTAATTCAATATGGCTCGTCCTAGATACGTGTTAGCATGGCATGCGTGTCTAATAAAATAACAATTACTTTATATTAGAAGGGTTATAATTAGCATAATAACATAGGGTACCACACCAATTAATTTCTTGAACAAATGGTAATGATTTGATTACTAAAAGGATTTGCAATGTTTTGATGTACTGTAAGCATCTTGGTGTTCTTTTATTTATTTACTATTAATTGCTCAGTTCACGAACATCATATATGTGGGTTTAATAAGTATGTAGCAACGTGTTTCACTTTTCATGGGGACGGTCATGTATCACAGAAAGTACCCAACCAATTTTGTTCAAATTTGCAAGGAATGTATATACCCTTAGTGCCAAATGGAATTACACTATGATTGTTGGTATCGTAAATAGTTTTTTAGTAACACGCCCTGCACATCATGCATACTGCATACTGTACAATATTCAGGTCGGAAAGTACTTCTTTACAAACTATTTTGGAAAATTGACATTTGGATTGGTTTACAATATTTGTTGACTGAGGCTACTAAAGAAATCAACTACAAATATCTCTACATATTTTTGCTATTAGGGCAATAAAGTCATCCACTCCGGCAGGCACAGTAAAATAAACCTTTTCTTTTATGTATACCCACAGCCAAAAATCTATTGGAGTTAAGTCGGGAGACCGGGGTGGTCACGCTATTGGTCCACTCAGCCCAATCCATTTATTAGGAAAACGGCGATTCAAAATTTCTCGCACTTGTAATGTAGCATGTGCAGGCACTCCATCGTGTTGAAAAACATTGTTGCACGTTGTTGTAAAGGGGTATTTTTTGTATTTGAATTAATTGAGATTAAACGAACCTTTAAAAAAATATTTATTTCAATTTTAGCTGAAAACGGCCTCGCTTTGCGAATTTTAGTATTCTTCATTTTTGTCTTATTTTTAATTGTAGAACACATATACGGGAGCTAGAGAGTGAATATTGACTCATCCTGTTAGCCAAGGGAGTAACTGACAGCATAATCTATCTAATTCAAGACATTTACCATAACGCAAAAACTAGAGTAAAGGTGAATGCTGACTATGTAGACGATATTCCTATAGTTCTAACAGAAATATTAAAACAAATCCTCTGCTATAAACCTGTTGATGGATCAAATAATCGACATAGTGGACGGATATAAATAAAAATAAAAATAAAAAAAAAATAAATAAGTTAGGGTGGAATTATGTTCTTCTCTAGCATTTTCTATCCAGTGGATATAGGCTTCTCTTATAACTTTCTATCTTGTTATTTTTCACGCCGTTTTCCTGTACTTCTGGCCAGATGAACTGCCCAGCTCCATTTCAGTGAGTTTTATTATGTTCCAATGATATCCACCTGTATATGGCTCTCTGGTGTACTTTCATCTTGTTTATTTATACTTAATTGGTAAGAACCCAGGTTTTCGCTCTGCACGTCGCTGCAGGAAGAACGCCTTCATTGTAAATCGTGGTCTTCATATTTATGGGAATATTAATACTTATAATGATATAATATATTTTAGTTTTCTGTATGTTGTCCATCCTAATTCAATCCTGCAGCAGGTCTCTATTTTTTTATTCTCTTTTTCCATGGTTAGAAATTATTCTACATGTATACGATTCTATTTTTCCAATGCAGTTCCTTCTAAAGTAATGCTTATGGCATATACCTACTTAATTTTGTTAAAATGTGTTTTCAACCCTACTCTTTTAACTTGATTATACAGTGCTTCCAGCATCCGTTTCAGTTCTTCTTCTGTATGGGCAAATTCGGCAGTATCGTCTGCACACACGAAATTACTTATTTTTCCTAAGGATATGTTCAACTCCTTATTTCTCCATTCAAATTCCTTCAAGGTATCTCCGAGTACAACAGTAAAGAGTATTGTTTATTTTTATTTTATTGCTCATTCCTTGCAATCTGACTTGCATTGCTTTTTTGTCATACACTTTTTAAATTAATTCTGTGTACCGGTAATCAATACGTGTATTTCGCGTTGATCTGATAACTTCCCATATCTCTATAGCGTCGCAGATTTTCTTAAACTCTGTAAAAGCCATATTAAGGGATATACTATTTTCTGTAACAATTTTCATCAAAATTCGTACTGCATGAAGGTGTTCTAATGCGCTGAAGTTATTTATAATTTTTGCTTTTGTTCTTTGGATTGATGCTTATGTTTTAATCAGAAAATTCTGCTAACACCAAAAAGGCGCGTCTCCGGGTGGCGGATAGGAGAACGCCCGGTAGGTATGTCGGGTAAGAGGAAAATACCTTCCGCGAACCGACAAGAAAAAGCAGGGACTGATTAATAGTGGGCGGATGTAAACTGCTTCTGTTCGCAAGTCAGATGCGACTGAAATTGTTCTCAGTGATATGTTGTTCATGGCTAAACTCCTCTTATACGACAACAGATAGGAAAAAACATCATCAATGTAATGTATTCAGTACTGATTGAAGAAGACAAGGATGCACGAATTCGTTACACTACACCAGTTGCGAAGCAAGTAGTGCACCTAAAACCACTAGCAAACTAAAAATGTATAAAGCAGTACTGCAATCTGTACTAACGTATGCAGGCAAAACGAGGGTTGAGACAAATAAAGCAAAACAACTAGTTACAACGGCTGAAATGACAACGCCTAGAATAACAGTAGGAAATAGTAGGTTGGTCACACTACCTAACAGTGAAATACGAGATTAATGTAAGATGCAAGACAATTGCAAATTCGTAAAAAGAAGACTGGGGAGGGGTTGACTGCTTAAAATTGTTAAAATACACATTCTTCTAGAGAGAGGACTACCTAGACAGCCATTGAAGAGATGAGTGCAAAGCTAAATGCCAGTCGAGTCGCCAAATATAGATGAAAGAGTTGTTATAGAAACAAGCTATACTACCACCTAAAGGTTTACTTGGATTTTTGGTTGCAGGACTAATCCAGTTCACACACGCTTAGATCTCAAAGTGGGCTAGTTATGTTATCTCCAAGTAACGCTTGTGTGTATAGTCTTGACTGTTCAATTCACCTGACATCTGTCAAAAAGTGACCAATGAAAATCCAGAATTTTGACCAATCACAAAAATATCAGTGGATATATCTTCTTAGAAGGTATTCAAGTGACTATTTTAAACAAATGTGATTTATATTAGAAATAGTCAATATTAGTGTTCTGTTACTATAGAAATTGCGTAGTTTGTTGCTAGATTTACTGAAAACTAATTTGAAAAAGTAGTTGGTTCATTGAATAGCCCTCGAATGGCATTCTTAGTCAAAGTTAAGTGGATTATTTTTGTGGTGGTATCACTACTCATGTCGATTGCGCTTGCGATTAGGACTCGTGCTATCGCACTCGTCCTAATCGTACCAAAGCGCAATGGATATTCCTGATGCCACCGCAAAAATAGTCGACATAACTTTGACTACTCATGGTATTATAAGTCACCCGACTCAGTACTAGAGATGGGCGTGTGAGTGAATTTTCGCTCACGTCACGCACGTTTCACGCTTGCTTTAAACAGTCACGTTCACGCACGTTTACGCTCACGTTCACTCACGTTCACGGCGTGACACGCCACTCACGACGTGACACGCAGCTTTTATTTCAAAATTTAAATTCAGATAGAACAAAATGTTCAAATTTAAAACCAATGAAAAAACCCTAAAGAGAACTAAAAATATGTTTTGCACCTGAGATAATTTACGTGATATGTTGCAATCAGAATAGTTGACATAAAAAGAAAAAAATGAAAATTGACTACAATAACTTCGACAAGGGATAAATACTGATTTCTCGCAAATATATTTCTTGCAGCTGCCTTCAAAGACATTACTTTTAATACTAAAAGCTGTCATTGGAAATGACGTTTCCCTTATTGCTATCAGTACAGAAGGTATATGTTGCTAGGCAACACTTTTAGTGGATCAAGGATCAACATTTTCAGCGTTAGCCGAGTATAAAAAACAAACCATTACTTTTATTAGAATAATAAGTTCATCGACACATCTACACATTAAAATGTTGATTTAAAAATAATATGTAATCAACATTTTCAGCGTTACGTCGAATTCTGCGCTCTTCTAAAATTCGCCCAGCTGTAGAAAATTCTCTTTCGCTTGTAGCGGAACTTGCCGGTATGTTTACAATTTCTCAGGTTTTTTTAACAGTGGCGTATTTACACTGTTTTTCCAAAATCATAAAATGTCATCTACATTTCCGAATTTTAAATTAACATACTAATTTAGTTTTGTTTCGACATCATCCTAATTACACGTGTCATCGTCAGAGCTATCTCTAAGTGTAGAAAGATAAGAATCTGATGCTAATGTACCAGTTTTGAGTCGTTTGCTATGTATTTCATCATTATCATCTATAGTTTTATTTGCATTATAATCTTCTCTTTTATGTGAAGGTATGAACTTTAAGGATTTATAATTAGGGTCCAAAAATAAAGCCACATAATGTAACTTGTTTGGCACAATTTGTGATTTAATGAAATTAAAAGTTGCTGCACCCTGCAGTTTTTTATTCGTTACTAAATATTTAACGTGAAATTAACGTGAAACGTGAATCACTCCTTGAAAATTTTCAGTCAAGTTCACTCACGTTCACGTCACGATTTTCAAATATTAGTCACGTTCACGACGTGACACGCCGTGACACGACGTGACACGACTGTTTTCACGTCACGCGCCCATCCCTACTCAGTACCGATCCAGTGGATTGCGGAAAAGTTGCGCATATCCGGGGATTCGAATCCACTTATTGCCAGACTGGCTTTCTACCCACTGCGTCAATGAGGTGGTAGTAAAGTCAGTAATATAATGTTCAATTATAACAAATGGTTCGCTAGAAAATAGAAAGATTGGCCGACAGCAGATGGTTTGTTGCAAAGGTTCAACACCGTCGGCTCACAAAACGTCTGCAGCGGTAGCCGTGGACACGGAAAACAATCGAGCTTCGCACCTGCTTCGGAGCGGCGATCGGGCCCAAAATGTCACTGGCTTACACGAATTAAACCGGCGTTTAATGCCTGGCACTGCTTGCTGTGGTAAGGAAAACAGGAGTCCAACGATAGAATACAGAACAACAGGTGGTCTTAGGACATCTAATTACTCACCCCAGATAACGATCCGGGCTAGTGGCAAAGCTCGTGGTTGCAATTACAAAAAATCCGCGCAAGGCGCAGCAAAAACTTCCTTCTCATGAGCTCAGGGCAACAAAGATACGAAAACGTGGAGGCTTGCATTTCACCAATACGCAAAACAAATTATAGCCTTATTAAAGATCCCTAAAAGTTCTTAAATTGCTAAACCACCATGCTTGCTTCAAAGCTGCGAGCGGAAAGGAACTCGTGGCGCGCGGGAAATACTATTCAAATTCTAAATTAAAAGGCGGCGTAATTTAAACGTAACAATTAATACTAATAAAACAACATTCATAAGTACTAAAATCATTCAACAGCAATTTTATCAGCAGCTATCGCGATGGTACCATTAACATTTAACGTAGTAACTAAATCTAATTCAGATTGATCAAGTTACTGTTTTAATATAGACTGAAAATGTAATGTTACTGTAACGTGTTGCCTAAATAATCGCCAGTATTGCTATCATTTCTCCCAAATATTTTTTGAAAACTTAGTTACACAATTATCTTTTGTTTATCCTTAGGTTTGTCAAGGATTTCAAACTCCATCATTTATAAATAACTTAATTAGCTTAATTAAAATCAAAAAATAATATCAATATTTTGAAAGTAATAAAACCCAATTAATACAATTCGTATGTTCTAACTAATGAAGCCACCGACTTCTAACAGGAAGAAATGCAATTAGGTACCTAACGTAAACCAAGCTGAATTTGAGAAATTTTGTCGATTATTTTTTTAAACAGTCCTATCAGCTAATAGTAATAAGAAAAAAATTCAGATCGACCAATAGCATCAAAATTACACTATTTGCTAGCAGCATCAAAATTACTAGTAGGTGATTACAGCGACTATTTTTTCACAAACCATTCAAATCGTTCTTCTGCTGTAACACAACTAGCTAAAAGTGGAGTAGGTGAGAAGCAGTTATATAATAATACTCATCTGGAAGCTCCATCAAACCCTATCTACAACTTGGACTGTTTAAAAAATAATCCCGCCGAATTACATTCGTGGTAATATTTTTTTTTATAATTTTAACTAGATTAGCACTCATCTCTGTTGCTATTAAGATATCTCACGAGTGGACAAAGATTCGTGAATCTAGTTAAAATTATCAAAAAATTATCACCACTTATGTAATTACTGTTGATTATTTAGAACGATAATGTAAAAACACAGATACTGATTTAGTAATACCGTTTTGGTTCGTAAAAACAATTTAGAACCTAAATTTTTTGTTGCCATTCTGAAAATTTGTTAAGGTTTTGCGAAACATTCAGTATTTATAAATTACTAATTTTCAGCTACAAGCGAAGCTGAAAATATTGACGTAGCACACTGCGATTGTTCTACGTGGCATTGTTTGCAAGATAAGTAACACCCCACGTAACACCTGGTATGTGCCTACACCGTCCCAACGTACTGAAAGCAATTTTCATCTCAAATAAGCTGCTAATTTACAACGCGATAAACTTCAGCAGGTCGTAGCGCTTAATGATTAATGTCTATAAAAGGAAATCTAATCAATTTGCCAATCCTTCAACGAAACCGCAGCCTACTTAGAGAAAACGAAATATATATTCTGTCGTTGTAAATTTGATCGCTTAACGCCGAATTACGAAGAATCGAGCTACCGGAAATGCTCGAAGTATTTGTTACTTAATTTTATCTCACATTCCTTGGGACTTAACTGATAGTTATCAGAATCGAAAGATTCCATTAAAGAATAGTCGATCTGCATTAATCGTTGCTTCAAATAAACTCTCCATTCTACTGTAGAATGTTATTTTAAGTAACGGAGATTTTACTATGCACCGAACCGATTAAAATCATAAATTGCAAAAATGTTCGAACCACTTTAGTCCTTTTTAAAATTATTTTGACAAGCGTTCCTGTTGCTGATCTTGTACTTCGAATTTCATCATTTGTCTTTGAATTTTTGATATCCTGGAATTTCGCCGTAAATAGTCCATCTCCACGGCTGTTAATTTTCGCTTCTCATTTTCGCTTATTGTCCAAATGTCACCTCAGTAACAGAGTACAGTTCCAACCATTTCCTCACTTATTCGGTTGTTTTTTTATGCGTATGTTCTTATTCCATCAAATGCAATTCTAATGATCTGTTTTATCTCCTGTTTACATATATCACCTTTTTTCACCGTCACCACTTAAACGGTAATAAAGCTACCGAATAAGTCGGGAAAATGGGTCGGGTTCGACTTACCTTAATAGGTAAAGAAATTAATTAAAGGGCGCCAAGTGGTTCTATCTAACACATTCGCCCCTATATGCTTCACAAGACAACCACTAAGTGACCCAAACGAAGCCAAAAATCAAACAAAACCCAAATATCGTGTAATAACAGCTATTATAATTTGGGTAATAACAAATGTAATATAAATCCATACGTAATTATTGGTATTGAAGAAACAACCACAAACATTTAAGTGTATACTAACGAATAACTAACACACAAATACACTCAAAACCACATCCAACTAATAATTATTCATATTTATATTGGGAGCCTACAATGTAATACGTGGCTCCTCAAATTATAACAGAGAGTAATTACTGGTGACTTATCTGAAACTTTGATGTGCTGATGCAATTGCCTTAAACGAGCAATTTAGAATAAATGTTTTTAATCGCTGAATATGTTTTACGCTTTCCCCAAATGAAACGTGAATCTCTTTATAAAGGGGTTGTCTCGCCCAACCGTATATATTTTAGTCACACTCAATTAAAAATTATACCAACTGTGTGGCAGCAAGAAAATATGAAATTATTTATTTTAAAACTGTTTGAATACCAGTGTAAAAATTAAGTTAACCAACCAGCGATTTAATTTAGCCAAAACATAATTACTTTATTAAGTACATTAACGACCTTGATTAAACAATTAAAATTTAACAAGGTAAACCCTGGTTTATAGGTACAACTTAAAATGGCAAAGCCAAAATTTTATGTAAATATCAAATCTGGGTGTATACAAACAAAAGGAATGGACTGGACTAGTTTCCACTATTTACAGCTGCAAATGTCTGCACTACTTCGCCACAAAAGCCAGTTCAGTGTATGGCACACATGCGGGTCCCGCTTGGTCAGAGTTAAAACTAGCTTCTGCTGCCTAAATTCTCTAACAGATGACGTTAAACTTCTGTTTTGCATTAATTTATTATCAAAACTAGTTCATTACTTATTTGCAGGCCATTCCGAACTTCTAACTGCATAAAACAATTGTTTTGTATGAAATTACAATCATTAGAGCCTTTTCACAATATGACAACAGTGTTTGCAATCTAAATACTATCTTGGCTTTTGTTGTACATCGTACATTGGCATTGTTTGTAACATGTGATTCAAAAAAGCCATCATCAGATCAGGCTGGAAAATAGGTGACATGAATTTGAGTAAAGCAGACTAAACTACTAGCATAACTTTTTGTAATTATTATAGAGCTCCCAAGGAATACAATTTGCAATTTCATTTCTAAACTAAAATGGACCTTTTTGTTTATCAGTAAAAACAATAACTGATTCAAATTCTTGTGTCAATAATGCATGAAACGTTGAACCTTCTTACCTGAAATGCTAACCAAAAGGTGTCATTTCTGTCAGCTGCAACTAACCTACTTTTCTGAATAAATGTCAGCCATGCCTAATACTGCGGTCGTTCTCTTACCCGAGCTACTCTAATGAACGTGTTTTGAATCACAAGTTATGTTTTCAATTTTTACGGTACAATTTTGCCAGTTTTAGAACTCCTAAATTGTTTATGCCCTTTTAAAGTAAATCACGAAGCTAGCAACAGTCCTTGTTGTTTTTTCCTTTTTTGGCGAAGAACATTCACTCTTTAACATTAATAATTACGAAGCCTGGACATAAGAAATCGGTTTAAAATCGAGTCGGCGATTTATCAATACCATTAGCGGAAAGTAAAAATCGGAAAAACAACTTCGTTACTGTGGGATTTCAGATTGAGGTGAGAAGAGATAGAAATATGCATCCGTATTTTTCAGTAATTTAAAAAAAATCTTGCCCGGACCGAGATTAGAACTTGCAATTTCAGGCTCGACTGTTTACGAGTATTGTAACTACATCATATATATATAAGGCCCAAAATCTTTCAGTTCTTTGAATTGATATTCCACACAACATGGCGCAAATATCAATCTGATAGGTCATGTCGTTCTCGAAATACAATGCTTACATCCATCCGGCGTAGCAGACTTGTCTTTTATTAATTTTTCAGTTTCGAAAGAGTTACTATTTTCACAAGAGTTATGCAATTTCATGTAGTTGGTTGCGATTGATTGAGCGCTTGCATCATAAACTGTAAATTTGTAAAAATGGTCGTGGTCGAATGCAATAATAAATGGTGTTTTTTTAGAGTGATAGAACTTTAAATTGAAATAAAACACAGAATTTTTTTTTAATATCCATGAAATTGGCTTTATTTGAAAGATAATTTTATGGCATTTATGTTTGAATATGATTTCGGGCATGTGACCGTCGCGGCTGGCGTGTACATGACGTAATCTGGAGGTCCAATTTTCACACACTCTTCGCAGTAAATCAGGCTGTATTTTGGCAATAACGCGTCGAATGTTGGCTTCCAAGTGCTCAATTGTTTCCGGTTTATCGACTTAGACATGCGACTTTACATATCCTCAAAGAAAAATATCTAACGGCATCAAATCGCACAAAAGAGGTGGTCAGTTAACAGATCCATTTCGTGGATTACATCGACAGATCATGTCGAACTAAAACAACTATTTTTCTATTTTTTAATTCGACATCATTTTTGTATACAGTGTATAGAAAGTAACATGTACAACATAAATATCTAGCTAATGCAAGAGAGAGCTTCTATTGAATAACACAATATGCATCCTGAGACTACTCTAAAAACGTATAGCAAGGCTAGGAATTTTTTTTTAGTTGAACGAAAGAAAAAACATTTTTGCAGTTTCTTCTTTCGTCCTGTTTTCATATTATGAAATGTTTAGTTTAGGAAGATATTCAGCCCAGAGTTATTTATAAAATACTTATTTAATTCAATTCCATCACTAAAAGCAGTTCTAGATTGATGTGAAAAACAAACGTAACTGTACGCATTATCTAAGATTTATTTAACAATAAATTCCATGACTAATTTTCTATTTTTAAACAATGCATGCACACCTACACATAGTGTTAACAATAAACGAGGCATTCAAATAGTTTCTAAATATAGACAAGTGCACGTCTTTGTGGGTTTTGTTTTTCAAAGCAACCTCGAATCGTTTTTAAAATTAAAATACATTATTTTTTTTAATAATTCTGTTAGTATTAACATCGTTGAACTAAGATTAACATTTATATTTAGCAATGGATTTTTGAATTATTTGGCTGAAATTGCACACACTACCGAATAGGTCTACTCGATCTTTTATCACCTTGATCATTTTGGACACACTGTATAAGTATACTTATTTATTAGAAATATGGCATTAATTTCCTTTAATTTCTACTCTAGTAATGCCCTAGCGTTAACGTTGCAATAAGTTTAGCGTTCTACTTCGTATTTCCATGTAAAGTCACCAACAATTTTACAGTTGAAAAAATCTTTATCCAGAACTTCCCTCGTTGACATCGTGACACTAAATAATTTTAAAAGTCAAATAAGTTAGGAGTAAAAATATCTTCACGTTTCTAATAAATTAAATAGATTTTCAAATAAAAAAAAACCTCACCGGTGGTCGAATTCGAACGGCAGGCGGACCGCGTATGCAATATCAACGTTTTGTGGGATATTGCAAGGGAACGGGCAATTGCTACCTGAGCTACGGGGTACGGACCCTTCGAATTCCTGCCTTGCAGCTATATTAAGTAACGCACTAATTTTTTGCTCCTTTTTGATCATACAACATTTATTTTGTATTCATTGGGGCCACTTTTTGGTAAGAATAAAGCCTGCGCTATGTACAAATTATTATTTGTATTTATTGCTAAGTTAAATAAAAAATAAACAAAATTTTATTTTTGTAATGTGCTCACCCTGTATATATTTGTCTGAAATTTTTCGTTTTCATGCCAGGTAGATATATAATGTGTATACAAAATATTATTTTCCTCCGACAAAGAGTTTTCGAGTTATACCGCCAACAGACAGACAGACAGACCCGTTTTTCGTCATCTAGGAACCCTGAAACGTGAAGATCTGGAGAAATATCGAAAGGTGCTTTTTTGCGATTACAATACTTTTTTCGTCTTTTAGACGAGGGACGTAATATATGAACGAATTTAAATCCCGACTATTACTTACATTACAGTTTAAATTCCTACATCGGTTATTTCACAACATCCGTATTCTGTTTCTGTTTACTTGAAAAAAGTAAACGGGAAGTATCAAATATTAAAAAAATCAAACAAAATTAAGATGGAAGACAGAGCATGAAACGTTTTGCGAAAACTTTACGGAAAAAAAGTTAGCATTTCGAGTTAAATCCCAGTTTTGCAATTAATTGCATTCGCTGGATTTACATTAGCTTTTAGTGCTGCTTGCAAAATAGTAGCTTTCAAAGCAGTAGTTGGATTTGCAACGTGACTACATATTTTTATCTTTTCATGATAAAATTACTAACAGTAAATCGTGTTGTGACTAAAGTTTGATTTAGTGAATTCGACTTAGTAGATAGAAAATACAAAATGCTCGACTTGAAAATTCAAATGGGAAACACCATGAGTTAACACTTAGAATATCTAATACAAAACTCAATTGAAGATAACTGTATTTTTTATAATTAATGATAAAATTTTAGTTTGTTTTAAATCTGCGACTAGACATCAAGCATAAAGGGCAGGCGCTAGACATTTTCCGCTCCCTAAAAATTTTTTCGGGCTCCCCTCAGTCAATGAAGCATATTACATACTAACAAACTTTCTTGTAACACAAATTTATTTGGAATTATAAAACACATACCTCTCTTTGTTGTCCAACAATTCTAGTACGGGTAAAATAAGGGTTTGAAACATTTCCCATTTATAATTTCGTCTTGACAGTATGTTTGAAGATCCGAAATGTACCCAACATTTTAGTGGATGGAGCTTTTGGGGTGTGGGTGGGCGTGGAATTTGAATCATTGACATTTAAGAAATAAGTCGAGTGAGGTGTCATTTCCTACTTATTTTTGCGAGCTGAATCGAATGAAAGCACTTTCATATACGTATATTGAATTACTCCTCGTCAAGATATCATAGGTTTCATAGTGAAAAGCACAGAAATTATACACGTATGCTGCCTAAACAAATCATTTTATTTTCCAATACTATTAACGCTCATGTATAATCTTTATTATCAATCGAATCATCTTTTTCGTCCATGCTTCCATCATAAAATTTATCTTCAGCTTCGTCAGGGTCTTCAGAGTCTAGGAGATCTGCATTCTCATCAGGCGCTGGATGTTCGCAGGCTTTGTAAATTGTTGTACATCTGATACCACCTGGTCCCAACGAAACATATGCTCTAGTCTACTCTCTGTACACTAAAGCAAGGCGTAATGCACGAGTTACGAACGCCAGAAGTAGTAAGTAGTAGCTGAAGAAATAATATAATATTGAACAAAACTAAGAAAGACACAGGAAACTTAACAACAAGAAAGGATGGCAAACTTAAAGAGCTGTTGAAATATAGAACACCAACTCTTGACACAATCAGTAACTGAACTCTTAAAGAAAGTTATACGATGTTGTAAAATGCCACAAGAATTGAGATTAGGTATTCTGATATTAAAGATAAAAAAAAATCCACGATATGACCGTGGTATCAACTTACTAAACATCACATTAAAACTAACAGCAAAAGTTATAACTAATACATATTAGCAAGTCTAATATAATACTAACAGCGAAACAGCAATGATTCGGGAGTTGGATACTAAGTACAGTGAAATTTTTGCCTTAAGACGTCATCTACCTGTTGTACAGTAGAAATGTTCCCTTAGACATATGAAAACGATTAAAGACATTTATCACCACAACATAATGGAAGCAAAAACAAGGAGAATTAACAGATGTTATATACGTTGGTACATGAATAAGGCAAGAATAGTCTGTTCAATTTCATAATGGAACATTTATCAAAAAAGTAAAGCTGATATTATCAGATGGGCAATAAATGCGAGCCTATGAGGTGCAAGTTGGAAGTAAGAAGAAATAATCGAGCAAGTCATAGACTCTATCTAGTCTTGGTGATAGTAAAATAGGTTGAAGAAGAGATCATAAAGGCAATTCGAATAGCAGGGCGCTTGAACCAATCAATATGGAGGAACAAAACGTACGGAAGGCTGCTAAAACCCGGATTTACCAAACTGCTTTACGACCAACCATGACGTATGCCGCAAAGATAAGACCAAAGACACGAAGGTCACAAACAATAATGGGGACCACAGAACTAAAACTCCCAGACGCATTGAAGGAAAAACACTCAAAGATAGAATTGAAAGTGAGGGCACAAGAGGTAATTGCAAAGTTGAGAACAGAATGAAAGAACAATGGAAAGAAAGACATAATGGAAGAGTCACATTCACAAAATGAATGAAAGCCAAAATAACCTGAAATTACTCTCCGATAGAATTTTTCTGTAACACAATTTCACTTTGAAATTCAAGATATTTATTCTATATTGATATGGACACATTTTAAATCTTTATGGCTAGAATAGCAATTAATAACATTTCAAGCATATCAAATATTATTTTATAAAATGTTCCAGAGACGTGCATGTTTAAGTTTGCAAATTATGTAAAATAGCATTGGCTTGCATAATAATTTGTAAAAAGGTATTAAAAATAGTGTTAGCCTTGATTTGAACAACAAAATGTAATCAGATCAGCTTAGAAAATAATATATAACACCGTAAGATCAAAACAACAAACAATTGGGGAAAGGAAGCCAAGCTGTGATGGAGTGTTAATTTTGGCTTCCTCAATAAGTAATTATTAATACGTAAATAAATACCTTTCTCCCAATTCAATGTGTTTTAAATTAATTCTATATCCTTTGGGTACGCTGTAGTAGGTTGCATTAGTTCGTAGCACCTATGAAGAGGTTTATAAAAAGTGTTTACTTTGTGCATTGAGTGCTAACTGGTTTTCCGAGGTTCTATACGAAATTCAAGCAGTGTAATTGAAGCCCTGTGAGCTATATATAGGCAGCGACCTTCGTAGGAAGCAGGGTATACTCCTGCATAAACGATTCCAACACAACATAGACGAAATTGACTATAAAACGAAAACATATTCACATTCGCAACAATCGGTGATAGACTATGCTATAACTAACAAATTATTTACACCAGATCAAATTCTTGATGTTTGAACTCTAAATTCAGCCACCATAGGAAGCGACCATGATTTGCTGTTATGCAAACTAAGACTACAACACCATGTATTGGGGACAAAATCACCTTTAAAAATTGAAAAGTTTAATATCGAATCTATGGAAGATGAAACCACTAAAAACTTTTACTGCGAACGATTGAAGCAGCATATAAGGGCAAATTCTGTATGTGAATACTAGAACTCGTGGCCATCCTACCTCTGGCCCAGCCAGAGTAAAGAAACGGTTAACAATACAAATGCTTGCCGCGTCGCCACTTGTGCGCGTTCATGCTGCGTGTTGCTGCGCGATCGGCAAGTGCGCGCGCCTGATTACGCCTGGACGGCCGGCATCGGCTCTTATAATATAAGATAGGTCAGTCAAATTGTCTAAAATACCTCGGTTTTTTACAACAATACTACCTGAAAAGTGAGCATGCAGTTTTATAGAACAAATCACGTAGAATTAAATAAACTACAAAGTAACAGCTGAATCAGAGGAGAAGTGACTCAAAATGCGGTTAAAGTAATAAAAAAACGGTTTTTTGCATATAAAAGAGCAAAAAAGAGAAGAATTTATTTAAAAAAAGGCTTATGTAGTTTAAAAAAACAAATAAATTAAGCTGTCGATGGTCAAAATCGATTCATTAGAAAAAAAGTTATCGCTAAAAAACTGCTAAAAATTACCGATTTTTCAATTGTTCTTAACTTAAAAAAAAATTATAATATAGCTTTGAAATTTTCAAAAAGCATAGTACTCGGTGAGCAAAAAAGGCACGATTTTGAAATTTGCAAAAATGTAGATTACTTTTTGCATAAATAATTCTATTTGATAAAAATACGTTTTCGCAGAAATTGATTTACTCAGGTTGCAAAAGTCGTACAGCAATCGGCATAGGCTTATTTTTTTCCTTAATAGTTATACTACCACACACAATATGAGCGCGATTTTTTTTGCACTTGCAAATATGTGCAAATTCAATTTGAAGAGTGACATTTTTTACCCGCACAGAATGTTGAATATTTTTGTCAATTTTAATTGTACCGAAATTACATCAGCACCATTCCATAGCTGTCAACTTTTTACGAATTTAAATGAGCTTTTGTTTGTTTTAACAACAAAATACACTTAACTTCAGATTAGTGGTCTTTATAAGACTGGCTGTTAGTGTAATTATATATCACAGTGCCAGTGTCAAAGAATACTTGGTAGGTTTTTTGTCAGCCTATGTCTGGGTGGGCAATAAACTGCAGTTATCTCATACGCAAGTGTTTGTACTTTTCCAGATGTTTATATTATGTAACAATTTCTTGTAAATAATTTGTTATGATATTTCTTATAATCCTATTGTTAATAAAAAATATTTTTGATGTTTAATGATAGTTTAGAGATGAAATAATTAGTTGCTATAATTATTCTTCGAATTAATATTATGATTCTTATAATAATTATTAGAATCACTATAAAAATTTAAAATAAGGAAGGATATTCTGAGTGCATTGTGCAGGCCGAGTAAACGCCGAGTAGAGCGGCCTACTACGAGTTTTTCCCCACAACGAACGCTACTCTCCACGGCACCGCTCTGAACGGAACATGCATTTTGCGACGCTTAATGTAAACCGGTGTGCAATAAATAATACACGGTCAATATATGCGAAATAATTTTTATATTAGACTAGAAATCTTCAGCTGAAGTGTGTGCAAATGTTACCCGTTAATATTAATAAATAAATGTGCAGCGATTTAAAAAAAAAGTGCCACGGCTTCTATGGGTCGTACAGTAATTTTTTTTTAAATTTGGAGAAAATTGGCAGCTATCGAATGTTGCTTATGTAATTTGGGTACAATTAAAATTGACAAAAATATTCAACATTCTGTGCGCCTAAAAAAAGATCACTCTTCAAATTAAATTTGCACATATTTGCAAGTGTAAAAAAATTACCGCTTATATTGTGTGTGGTAGTATAACTCTCGAAGAAAAAAATAAGCCTATGCTGATTGCTGTACGACTTCTGCAACCTGAGTAAATCAATTTCTTCGAAAACGTATTTTTTTCGAAAAAAATGATTTATGAAAAAAATCAATATTTTTGCAAATTTCAAAATCTTGCTTTTTTCGCTCACCGAGTACTATGCTTTCTGAAAATTTCAAAGTTACCTATATAAGTTAAGAACAATTGAAAAATCAGTAACTTTTAGCGGTTTTTTAGCGATAACTGTTTTTCTTATGAATCGATTTTGACCATCGACAGCTTAATTTATTTATTTTTTGAAACTACATAAGCCCATTTTTTTTGGAAAAATTCATCGCTTTTTTGCTCTTTTATATGTAAAAAACAGTTTTTTCATTACTTTGACCGCAATTTTGAATCACTTCTCCACTGATTCAGCTGTTACTTTGTAGTTCGTTCAATTCTACGTGATTTGATCTATAAAACTACATGCTCACTTTTCAGGTAGTATTTTTGTCAAGTAAATATCTAATTTGACTGGCCTAATATGACGAAGTTGATGTAGCATGGAGCAAACTGAAAAATAACATACTTAAAGCTGCAGAAGAAGAATCAATAGGCAAAAGATCACCTGAAAAAATAAATAACAAACCGTGGTTTACGGAAGAAATAAAAGAATTGGCGAAAAGAATAAAAGAATCATATGAAATACAAAGCCACAGGTAAACAAGAAGATAAAGAAAGGTACGCACAAGAAAGGAATTATGTCAACAAGAGAATCAGGTAGTTAAAATAAAAGTACTGGGAGGCATTCACGAAAAATATGGAACGAGACCTATATGGATCACAGAAGAGAACGTGGAGAATGCTATGGAACAGAAAAAGTTAACGACACAATTCGTCTAAATAAAATTGAAACAAGTCAATGGAAAGAGTATTTTCAAGAAATGTATAAACAGAATCAACCATGTAATATCGATACAGCAGACATGACCGAAACTGAAGAAGGCTATACAGAAATAACGAACGAAGACGTATAAGAAAATCTGGTAAAACTGAAAAATAAGGAATGAATTCCCAAAATATGGTGGAAATTATATGACACAGACACTAACTAAACTGTATAAGATAATACTATCTCAAGGAAAAATACCATACGAATGGAAGACCAGTATAATTGTTCCATTATTCAAGAAAAGCGATAAACCAATCCCGAAAACTTTAGAAGAGTCACATTATTAAACACTGTTTATAAGCTACTAAGATAATTCTTGAAAAAATACAGCCATTTGTAGAAATCAGAGAGGAATAGCAAGGTTTTGGTCGTAACAGGTCCACAATAGATGCAAAATTTGTAGTAGGTACAACAGGTAGTTGAGAAAGCGATTGAATTTTCAAAGCCAGCTTTCATGTGCTTTGTCGATTTGACAAAAGCTTTCGATCAGATACAGCTACATGATATACTAACAATATTAAGAGGCAAGAAGGTACCAACAAAAATAATTAAAGTCATTAAAGCTCTGAATAAAAGTAGAAAACCACCTTACTGAAGAAGTTGACATCTCATTAGGGATTAGGCAAGAGGACTCTATAAGTCCAGTTTTATTTAACTTAATAATGGATAGCATAATATACGAAGTTAAACCATTACCAGGATACAGTCTGGGAAATAAAAATATAAATATTGAATGCTATGCAGACGACGCGGTCCTCATCGCAGATACTGGAGATAAGCTACCGTATTTGCTTCATAAATTTTTCACAGCTGCAAAAACATTCAATATGCTAGTATCGACGGAAAAAACCAGATCTCTTACAATATCAAAAAAACTGCTATGATGTAAATTAGAAATAGAGGGCAAAATGATAGAACAAGTGATGGCCTATAAGTATCTCGAAGTTACTATTACAAGCGAAAGAAACATAACCAAGGAAGTAAAACAACACGCGATGCAAGGATCAAGAATATCAGGAAATCTTCGAGATATTACATGGAGAAATACAAGGCAATGGTAAGACCGATTATGACTTATGGAGTTGAAATACGCGCGAAAACAGCTAAAACCAAGCAACTTATTAGAACAGCTGAAATGAGCACCTTAAGAACCATGGTTAGAAAGTTACGACTAGATCGAATCCACAACGAAGATATACGACAACAGTGCAAAATAACTGATATAGTAAAATTCTCGAAAAAACGGAAAAAGGATTGGAATGAGCATGTACGCAAGGCCGATAGTAGCAGATCGATTAGAATTGCACGAGATCTAAAACCAGCAGGAAAACGTCATCCGGGACGCCCCCCGAAAAGATGGATGGAGAATTGGGCATCAACGTCAGAGGAAGCACAATGATATCCAAGCGTCAAGAAACACAGGCCATAAGATGCCTATAATGAAAGACGAAGAAGAGTGCTGTTAAAGTTATTTGTCTTTAAGAGCTTCGATTTCTTATAAAAGATTTTAAAATGTCGCTAAATTGCTCCTTTTCTGTGACCAACCTTGCTTTTGTAAACAGACGCCATTTTATAAAAGTCACACTCCCAAAAGTAACACAACAACGCACGGCATGTAATTTTGTGAATATTGGAAACTAGATAGGGAAGATTACTCCATGATAAATTTAAGAGGTGGCACGCACTTTATAGTAACCGCCAACAGTGACGTTCTATTCTACAGATAGTAAAAACGTTTCAAGATTAATAAATATTACTTATGGTTCCATAACTTTAAGGCGATAACGTGTGTCTAGGACGTCGCAACAACTATAAAAACTACTTCAAAGTAGTTGCAACTTTGAAGTCGCATTTCAGTAGCAGAAATTAATCTCCGGTAGCATTCTTAGCCATCTTTAAGTTCTTAAAACTTTGCAGTCATCCCAAAAGTAACTACAACGTTTCCAATACTGGGAAAGCTACCTACAAGCCATACATAACTACAAAGTAACCGTTAGTTAGGTAAAAACTACATGGCAGCTACTGTCGATTTGTCAATGTGTTTTTTCAATATATTTTTTTTTGTCGTAAATATTTCCGCTTTCTGTAACACTGAGGCATATGGCGTTCCTTTATGTTACAAAATTATAATAGCGTCACTCACTGACGTACCTATAGAGTAACTGTACTTCAGAATGTACATTTATACACAGTAAAAAAGGTAATTTTTCGAGGTACGCGAATATTTTCGAGTCTTGGCAGCTGCATCGGTCTGGAACCAAAGGTGACATAAATTAAAAATTTCACGTCTTAATAAATATTATACAGTAAATGTTCAATTCACGTGGCGTATACCAGGTGTCCATTCTCAAAGTCGAACATAGGTAATTAACATTAGTGAATTCACTCGTTCTTCATTGAAATAATTCATTTTTCTGTAGACAATTTTAACAGACGTTGACAGAAAATACCTGATTTGCGCCAACTAATTACCAATTTTTTTGATAAATGCTATCGAACTTGAAAAGCAAGGCATGGCATATTTAAAAATTCCCAAGTTTTAAATTAAAATTTTAAAATAAAAATTGCATCTTGAATATTATTATTGGTATCACTTGATGCGTAATAATTTTATCTTTCCATTAATACCATTACCTTCCCTGTAAGTTGAATTGGCGAGCAGGAATCGGCAAAAACGTTCAATACAATGTTAATCGCCTATGTTCGACTTTGAGAACAGACACCCGGTATATGTTTTTATTCAATTTCAAAGAAATTTTTAATATAAAATAAAAATATATTCAAATCAAGATATAAATTTGCCCATTCATCGTCGATTTGATCTAAATTTTAGTAATTATATGTACAGTATGTCCCCGGATTGAGTTTACAATAGGTATGATTGACCAAAAATTTTCGAATTGGAATTTCATATTTTGGAATTCCGCCCTGCTTGGTGTGAAACGAATTTTAAGAATATTTTCAGTTTTTGAAAAACAAGTAGGCCTTTTGACAGGGAAGCGAAAACTATTTTATTTTCAGGTAAACTACCCTTTTTGTTCATGATACTGCAAAATTTAATAAAGAAAAGTTGTTGATAATGATAAATTATGGCCCTATACCAAATTTCAGAAAGATCTGTCGACGATAATTTTTTTTAAAATTGTATTTTATTGTCAGGTAAACTACCCTTTCTGTTCAAGATACGGAAAAATTGTATTAAAAAAAGTTGTTTATAATGATAAATTATGGCCCTGTAACAAATTTCAGAATGCTCTGTCGACTTAGATTAAACCGTTATTTTTAATAAGTGCAATTTGTTTAATCTAAAAAATAACGGTTTAATCTGAGTCGCAAGATATTTCTGAAATTTTGTATAGGACCATAATTTCTCATTGTAAACAACTTTTCTTACTACAATTTTGCCGTATCATGAACAAAAAGGGTAGTTGGGTAGTTTACCTGACAATAAAATACAATTTTCTAAAAAATAACAGTTTTTTATAAGTCGACAGATCTTTCTGAAATTTTGTATAGGGCCACAATTTGTTATTCTAAACAACTTTTCTTATTAACATTTTGCTGTATCATAGACAAAAATCGTAGTTTACCTGAAAATAAAATAGTTTTCGCTTCCCTGTCAAGGCCTACTTAACTTTAAAAATCGAAAGTAAACTAAAAATAAGTTTCACACCAAGCAGGGCGGAATCCCAAAATATGAAATTCCAATTCGAAAATTTTTGGTCAATCATACCTATTGTAAACTCAATCCGGGGACATACTGTATATTACACACCACAAAGAGAAAGAATAATTGAATGTAAATATTTGTAGAAATAATAAAAATGTGTTGTTCTTCATTGAAACTTGTTTAATTCACTAGTGAATGAAATCAGTAAAATTTCACTTGTGAATAATGGACTGCTTATGAAGGTTGTTATGAATTTAATAATGTCAATTTAAACTGTCAAAATTGAACATATGAGTGATTGGACGCTTACCTTCCGTTACAAATATCAGAGCATCCCAAACTTCTAGTTCTTAAAACAATGACAGTCACATTACTCTCTTAGATTTTAATGTCCTTGCTCGTAAAAACCTTAAGCACTGAACTTAATCAAAAATATTAATTGACTACACGTTTATTACTACTTTACCAATTTCGTAACCTAGTAAATATGCCTACAATGAAAAAAATACGTACAACATGGAATATTACGGAACACGCTGAATGGTATTTATAACTTTGTTATTGACATATTTAAATTTATGTTTATTTATGATTATTAGTTAAGTTGTAAAACAAGTACGGTTTTGTCAATATCATGTCCTAATAGTAAAGTTTCCTCCATTACTATATTAATAAAAGCTATGGAAAAGTATACAAAGCGAGTTTTCATCGTGGTCAGTGGCGCAAAACATACAGACAGTCCTATGAACAAAAACATGTTTTTGGGTTCAGGGCACTCTAAAACGTGAAGATCTCTTAAAAACTCAATTTCGAATTTTTGGGGTGAATCCAATACTTCGTTTATTTTAAAAGGAAGTAAAAACATCGTAAATTCTATGCAATTTACTATAGCATATAATTATATAGGAATTTGTTTCCTTATTTTGTTGAAGACATTCTGTATACTGACATGGGATTTAATAGCCACAGATAGTAACTGTTTGCCCTACGATTCTGAAATACAATCTGTTTTCTCCAATCCAAGGAGTTCCTTGATATGTTAAAATCTACATAGAAATTAATTATTTCTCAGACAGATAACACAAAGCGAGGTTAAGTGTTAGGTATTTGTGTGTTTATTAAATATACTACTTGGTGTGAATATCTTTAATAATTTCAATACTTTTCAATGTTGCAGAACGTTCTAGCTATACATTTTAAAATCAACATATAAATTTGTAAATCCGACCAGTCACGGGACACTAACACTAATTATATGCATCGAACTTACATTGTAAAATGAGTTATGGCTTCTGCACACTAGAATTCCCAAAATATGCACTTCCCTACACTTGGCACATTTTAGGACGACGCAACACTTCGCGCTCATCCGCGCAACAAACTATCCAGCGCTCGCAAATCATAGGTGGTTCCCGGCATGACACTCAACAGTTTTCAACGCGGCAGACACCTGAGCAGATAATGCATCCGAAGACCTTGCACTTGAAATGCCTCAATCGCCACTGGCTCTTCTTGCTGGAAGCGACATACCGGCGAGAGCATGTGGTTAAACGCTGACCACGCGGTTGGAGCAGCCAAAGGTAGTACTAACGCGCGCTTTCCGTTGCACCGCGCTATAAAGATGTTATTATGAGGAGCCCTCGCTAATTTCACGCACGGATGTGCCTTTTTACTTGTTCACGTTTTGTTCACCTGAGTCACTGCTTCTCTGTCATTACGGACGGGTGCAAAAATAGCTCCTTTTGTGCTGAGGTGGTCTCGTTCTGTCAGTTCATACACCGAGCGGAAGAGCACCAAAAACAAGCGCATATTTGTAAATTTGAATATGATTTTTGTGTAATCAATTTAGCTAAGATGAATTAAGACTCAGCAAAGTCACACTCTTCTTTTACCGGCACGGTAGTGGTAGTCCTCTCGAAAAAACATCTTGATAAAATGCTTATCAGTGACTTCTTTCAGCTCCTTACAATAAGTAAATTATGCTCATTGTAGACGTTCTTTTACTTTTGGAAATAAATAATAAGCGCTGAGTGCAGTGTTCAATCCAGGAAATGACCGGAGGAAAAATTCTCCCTGGACAGTACAACTCTCCTCCCGGGAACGAATGTTATTCAGGGTTTTTTTAATATGTAAAAGAAAGGGTGGATTGTGTGAAACAAAGTAACGTCATTTAAATCTGCTTTGGTTTCTGTAAATTAAGTAAAGCTTTGTGCAGCACTTGATACCAGAATATTTACTCGTATACTTTACTTTTAAGTAACAAATGACTTCCGGGATTGGACCGTGTCATGATTGAGATCGAAGAACTCAATCATGACACGGTCCAGTCTCGGAAGTCGTTTGTTACTTTATGACAATGGCCGTGAAAGCCTCAGAAGTCATCTACTCTACTTTTAATTTAGCACGAGAGTACACGTGCACATTTGACGGCTAATCAGTAGAGACGGTGTGCAGTCTGTTACAAAATACTAAAGATACCTGCTAAGGTCGCCTACTAGTCTTTATACAAAAAATGTGCACATATATAAACGAGAGCTTATAAATTCGAAAGCGGCAGTCAATCAAAATATATCTAAAATAAAATGGTTGAACTGACAAAATAAGACAAGTGCTAAATAATAGCAGTGTATAATATTCAACTGTGAAGTTTTATAAAATCGCCAGTCAATAACATTGTATAAAATAATAGCCAGTATAAGGACCCGTACGTATAATTCCTACCGTACTATGATTCTAACAATTGAATATATCATATAAATTAGACAGCTTAAACTCCGGCGAGACCTAAAGGTCAAACTCATCGGTACCGTGCGTACAATCACGACACCCGAAATACAAAAGCAAGGAATTCTGAAGGAATTTTATCGAATCCGCTAGCTATTCGCATAGCTCAAAAATGTCTTAACATAGAAATTAAAAGTAACATGCACTGTGACCTGATGGCCACCACTTGACCTAAGGCTAGCATTGCACCTAAAAAGGCACAAACACGATTAGGTAATGGTCAAATTGCAAAGAAGAAACCATCCCCTGCTACTCCCACGAAGGAATCTTACCTTTATCAGGGCGCCAACTAAGGGGCATCCAGTTAAAAAATCTGACCATATCCTACTGTTTCTAGACCCGATATTAGCGGCTGCAAACCATAGCGCAAATTATAACGAAATCGTAAGGCGAACAGAATATGTAAAAATTCGCTCCAAGGTAGGCTAAGGAATTCTAAACTCCAGAAAATCTTGCCGCAATGTCCACCGATAAACGCAAAAGACAAGACTTCCAAAACGTCGGTACAAAGCCGAAATCTCCCTGCCGGCGTGGGTAGCATACCAGCTTCAACTCCAACATGAGCCAATAAAGCCAAAACACGCAAAGCTCTGGGAAACGACAAACTGCAGGCGATTTTGACTGGATCACAGGAAATGAGGAAATATCGAAAAAAGGAAGAGCCACACGACGCGCAAATACAAAATCCCTAGCCGAACTGATAACCCGACGCCCGAAATATGAATATTATGCTAAAGGTAATTTTACAGCGTGACATACTTTCTAATAATTGTCGTGAAGCAGCAGATTCTTTTTGCGTCACCGCTTCAAATAAGAAAGGGCAATTAGAAAATATAAAATGAACTATACTGGACATTAGTAAACTTAGAAAAGGAGCCGGATATAGTAACACCTACTGAAGCAGTCAGACCATACACTATAACTATAACGGCTTAGATGGTTCTGTCATAGATGTAGTGGGTATATTGATTTAAATAAACATTAAGAACGCCATATCGACCAGAATTGTATACATTGTGTGACAGTTGAACTCCCAAATATGCATAATAAAAAAAGTGTAGTATTGCAACACCTCAATAGAAGCAGGATAGCAACGGGCCAGCTGAATTAATCCGGAGGAGGATGGGTTAACACTAAAATGATTGAAAAGGTAAGGGTTCATCAACAGCTGGCAGACTTAAGTTTGAAGATTTTCCGGTGATCTGGTAATCGGAACTTACATTGAAGGAATATACCCCAAAAATAGTTAGACGCAGATAAGCTGTAACTTTCTATACAACAAAAAACACATAAATGTGGCGCAATCAACGTGGTATTTATTTCCAGTAAATGTAGGCACATATAAGAGGGCAGTTTGCTATACTCAAATAAAATTTTAAAGCTACAGTAATTAAAAAAGGTACATAAGTACTTGAAGTGAACTCTAGATCAAATCCACGACGTGTACATGTAGCTTTCACAGGCCAACGTATGCATTTTAATTGAAATAAGGGCTTAATGTACGAATAAAAAATTAAAGGTACGTAGAAAATGCACATAAAATTAAATAAGTGGTGTATCCCCTATCAAATGGTAAATTAAGTAATGTAAGTTCATCAACTTATTTAGATCAATAAATTGTGCCAGATTAGTTAAAGTAAAGCAAGCTTGTAGCTTATCGGTCGAATACAGCGTACATCAAGGAAATTGATGTCGCTTCAATCTTGAATGGGATGGTAACATAGGCAAAAAGAACAGAATACGTAAACGGTCCAACTCAAATCCCAAGATGAAGTTATATGCAGATACTGACTTATCGAAAATCATCAACAACTGTAGCGATTTTGACAATTGCAATATCCATATTAAACTTTTTGCTTGCCATGATTCAATTAGTGAGGTTTGGTTTACGCAATAACGTTTAATGTCGTCTGTGTTGTGACACCACCTGGTAATCGAAAAAGTTAAAACCAACAGATAGGTACTGTAATTTCCAACAAAAATTTTGATTTTGATGCTTCTTCTGAGTTTATTGAAAGGCGTTGGATAAAATGTACTGCACGCGTAGTGTTACGAGGTATTATCCACATATCCATACAAGATAATTAGCCTACGACCTCGTTGCCACACCTTTTCGCTAGTGCGTAATACCCAGATAACACTACTTGTACAGTAAATAACTATAAATCAATAAAATGGATGTTCCAAACTGTAAAACCTATTTCGTAATATTTTCAACCACCCAGTAAGACGAAGAAATCGAAACATTGTATGAAGATCTGTCAAGTGCACTGGCAGAAGACTCCAATAGTCATTGATGATTTTAATTGAAAATAGGATTATTAGACGAAATAAAAATATATGTTGGCAATCCTGTACTAGGCCAAAGGAATCCTAAAAGAATCATGATGTTTTTTTTATAACGAGATTAACTGTATAATGCTATCACATTCTTTGAGGAAAAAAACAATACAAAGTAAACATCATCAAACACGGACATAGAATCAGATTCACTATTTTGAAATAAAAGAAGCATATGCATAGTACAAAATATAGATAATTGTATTAAATCCACTTAAAAACACTGTGTCTACTTTTACAAAAGAAGCTAAAGGAATGTACAAATCCAAAATGGTTAATAAGAATAAACAATTCCTATCTTCCGATAAACGAAACACTGTGAAACTTGCTGAAACAAATAAAACTGAAAAGCAGAAGCAGATAGACGGTACGTGACATACAACTAATTTTTAAAGTAGTAAGTAATCTCTTTAGCTACCGCTTGTTTATCCAATGGGACAACTTCACAAACATGGAGCTCCAACCTCACAATCTATCAAGACACGTTGGCTTCGTATTAATAATTACAGCAGTGACTACGCAAGAGTGCGTTCCCTAAGCGATTTAACAAAGGTAAGTAAATAGTGCAATGGCTTATGAGATATTGTTGTGATATGATTGATAAATAACTTCAATCAAAAGTCCATCACACATTATTTTTAATTTTGAAAAAATCAAATTTCGACTGAATAATTTCTGGGTTCGCCGATTTATAATATTCGCCCTATATTGCCCTATATTGATAATGCATCCATCTGTTAATAATAAATTGCTAGCTCAGATAAAGTACACATGAATTCAAAATCTCAGGTCTTAGGTTCGTAATTTCAATCGAATTTTAAAAACTGGCTCGGACGCCACTGCAAAAGTGATTTGAAATTCAATTCGAACCGTACTGCGCCGGTGCAGATAAACTGACAGATAAACTGACCCACATAATTCAACTTACGCTGTCCGCCTGCGTTTTGAAATGAATTGTTAAAAGGTTTTAATGAGCAATTTGATCAGGTAAGTTTTTAATTTCGCGCCTTCAATCGGCGTCACTAAGCTCTTTTGTTTTCCAGGCTAAAACCGCGATTAACTTGTTCCAAAAGGACGCTTCCATGCAATTGTTATTCTTAACCTCAAAATTTGGACTTAAAATGGATATCCTGAAAACGTAGCTGCTCATGGGCAGGAACAATAGCTGGATTTCGGTTCCGCAGCTCGTGTTTTAAGTAAGGTATCACTTTCCCTGCTTTTTGCGCCGGTTAATTTTGGTAAATGCACTAACCTTACTTTCTTTCGCATGCTGCCTCGGAGACCTCTTCTATTGTGCCTGCCCTGTTTGTTGAGTCCCCTGGATGCTGAGACGGATGTGCGGAGTCTTGCAGACCTTGGCCGGACCTGCTGGTACCCTATATCAGCTTCTCGATAGCCGCAGAACACTTGCTCGGGATGCTGGGACGACTGCCGTTGGAATCGGAGGAGGTGGCCGACGAAAATTAATTTTATATCGTAGAAATCGCTAAATTAGTAGAGCAAAAACTGGCATGTCAAGAATAATTTTATTTCAATTGTTTGTGACCAAGCGTCTTATAAACAATAAAGCATCTAAATTCGAATTGACAGGATATAAACTGGGTACAAATTAACAACTTCCAACAATAACTTCAAATTTTACAATATATTTTGTGAAATTTCTTACAACTAAAATAAATGTTTTTCAAATTCTTCTTTAAAAACGTCTCTTAGCGCCACTCACTTCGTTTTATTATAATTGTCTTGTGGCGCACGTCACTTTATTGATTAACTATTTACACTAACTTTGTTTATTTCCTGTTAATGCGTGATTTTCTTCATTAATTAAATAATGTGTCCTTTTCCCCAACTTTTATATTAATCTTGGTTGCATGTTCTATTTTAGAATTTTCTTCTGGATTGTGCTCTATTGCACCATGTTCCATTCATTTATCCTCTTCTCTTACCTTATTTTAAAAAGCTCATAACACACGTCTTTATGTAATTATTATTTTAATAGCTAATGCTTCATTTTAAGCTGTGCATATTTTGAACTATTGTGCCAGTTTTAACAAATTTAGGTTCGGTTTCTACATTGCCCAAACCTTTTATATTATGCTTTAAAATTATTTTACTGCCTCCAATACATGAAAATTGAGCTTCAATATTTTTCTATTAATTCAATTACTTTCAATGTGAATGGCCAAGTTTAGCCATTGTGGTTACGATTTGATAATTTATACGGAATTTCTCAGTTGTATGCATTACCTCAACTCTGTGCTTTAGTGACATTATTTTTAATTTCTTTGCATTGCTACCAGAGGTGAGTAGAGGGCTAAATACCACTGCAATAGATGCTACAACAAAACACTCACGATGCGCTTCTTCCGGAAATATGTAAAAACCGACGCCACTTTAAACATTTTATTTTATCCTATTATGTTATTATAATCATAACTCCTTAGTAACGAGTTGAGTTAAGATGAATTTAACAGCACTAGTGTTGTTAAGAAAAATAACATAATGCTACTTTATTAGCATGTTGGCAGTGCTGACATTTATTGTTAGTGACAATGTCAGTCTATGTAAGTAGGTTAGGTTTTGTTTGTTATTTGACACAGACTGACACAAAACTTAACCTGCAAATTTCGAATTTAACATAACCTGCCAGTGCTACCAACAATACAGTATTTAGTGATACCACCACAGCCATAGCAGATATATGTCTCGCTGTTGTGTCATTAATAACAAGTTTTCCTAATTTTTGAAAAAGATTAGTATTTTAGGATAAAATAAACCGTGTTACGATACACGTAACGTTATCTGCTTTCTACATTACTCGAGAATTTTAAAGAACTCGCTCCTAACGTCGCTCGTTCATTCAAACTATTCTCTCGTAATGTAAAAAGCTTGATAACGTTACTTGAATCGTAAATTACTATTACCAAATTCTATTTTTAGGTTAACTTTCTAACCTAATTTATATTCCTTAATGCAAAATAGGACACCAGGCGTTCCCATAGCAAGTCCCACGACGGACAGGGACTCCTCTTTCTCTCCGTTGGCCTGCTGTAACAAGCCAGATATCTATTCGACCGCCGGATGCCGCTTGCACCGCTCTAAAACTGCTTACAACTCCGTCTTTGCCCCAGCTCTAGAGCTCCGCACTGCTCAGCACGAATGCGCTGCCACCTTCTGCCTCCCAGGGCTAACATCGCAACAGCTCCAAAAACTGCCACAGAAACACCACATACCACTCGACGTACTATTCAACACGTTTTAAAACTCCTGTAGGGGTGAAGCGAATCAAAGCAACCCTTCTATAGCCTAGATAAAAGACACTGCACTAATTATAAAATACTGAATTGGGAAAATTGGTATTTATTAGCTTTTAAATGGATTATTTGTGGCGAAGACAAAATAATACATTTCACAGCTTGGCTTCGCTTCCCCCTTCTTATTTTGTTTTCATTTATCTTACATTATTCATTATTTCTAACCTTGCTTTGATTACATTTTACGTTTCAATCAAGGCTAACACTATTTACAAATAGTGGGTTTACAAATTATTAAGTCAATCATACAAAAGCTACAATAATTAAACTAGTACATTTCTAGAATGTATTGTAAATGGCTATTTTTGTATCTAGAATGCGAAATGCTACTTTTGCGTTCGAGAATGGAAGTTATTTTGCCGAGCTTTAGCGAGGCAAAATACCTATTCGAGAATGCAAAAGCATTTCGCATTCGAGATGCAAACAATGATTTTTCGAAAACTGCAATAAAACTAAGTAGTATGAGAATAAAAAAAATTAAATAAGGTAACTGTCAACGTTAATTGACAATTTTATATTTCATAAACAATTAATTTTTGAACCACGGCCTGCTGAATTGTTTAACAAACGTCAAAGTGACGTATAAATTTAACTCACTGCAATATCAGCACCTTCAATTTACATGTAGTACAACATAAATTAGTCGTGTTTATAATAGCTTATAATAGTTATTAGTATCTATTGAAATTTTAAATTACTTAATATAAAACTAATGTGGGTTACTTAATTAATAAAATCACAAATAAGTTCCTAAAAAATAACAAATGTTTTGACATTTCTTTTATGTTCTAGAACGCAAAAGAGTTTTGCGTTCTAGAACATAAAAGTATTTCGCTGTTGACAAAAAAGAATCACTTTGCTTACTGAGAATTTAACGAAAATGTCAACATTTGATGACAGTTTTCGAAAAATAATATTTGGAATGCTTGAAATGTTATTAATTCCTATCATCAGCTTAGAGGTTTTAAAGTGTTGTTTGCATAATTATTGCAGATTTTCAAAATTTCTTTTTCATGTTAAACATGATTCTAAGTACTCTTTTTTGAGCTTTAAAAATTATTTGCATGATACAGCATTTTGCAGGGCTGTAAATTAACTTTGTCCTTCAATTGTGATATTGCATACGCAGCTGAACATATGCATTCATTCAAGTTTTGAATGTGATATGTCCAAGATATTCTGTCATCTACATAAAGCTTAATACTTACATCCTGTACAAGACTGATTAAAAGTAAATAAATAATTGCATAAATGGGTTCATTGATTGTAGTGTTTTGCCCCCTATAGTAATTCGAACATCTGTAAGTAAAGTTATTTATGGCTTGCTTTCAGTAGGCATGAAGATTAAAATCTGCAAGTTAGGTTCACCGACATGTTCATATTTAAACTCCCGTGTTACGCCACTAGACTGTGAAATTAAAAAGCAGCAACGCGCAGACTCACTACGCTGTCAATTTATCTATCAACAAATTGAATTATTGTGCGGTTCGTTTCTGGTATATTTACAAGTTAATTCAAACGCAAATCTATGAACAAATTATCAGGTAATTCGAATCTCGCGCTTTATTAAGCGTCACTAGTCGTGTTTTGTTTTTAGATCGTTCGCGGCTTCCTGCGAATTCAATTGTTTTGAACGCGTCCTTTCATGTGGAAAAACATAACCTCAACTTATATTTTTACAATTTCTGGACCTCATGCTCTTTTTTGAAGTATTGTAAGACTGGGATCGGTTTCCTCTTATAGGACTCCTTCCTCATGGTAAGTTTCGAAACTCTAGCACGGATATTTGCTTTGCAACACTAACCTGACCAGTTTTAGGCTGCGGAAACTGGCTCGGAACAGCTTCTCCTGATGCTCGCTGCTGGAAGCGGAACCCTAGGATGCTGGAACTGCTGCGGTGTACTCCTACACGGTGTGCCGACGTAGTGCTACCAAAATTTCAAACGCCTGACCTAAATTGTGCTCAAAATCTGATGATCGTAAACTTCTCGTCGTTGGCGAAGTGGTTCGGAAAGTGGTCGCAGATGAAAATAATTTTTAGGTGATGGATTTTTACACCCACATTCTCACATATGCACTACAAACTCCTGATCACTATGGTATAATTATTTTTAATTTATTTGAATAGTAAAAGGCTTAAAACTCAATTAACCTGGAGAGACAAATTAGACTGTCATGAATAATTTTTATTCAATTGTTTCTCCCTGTCGTTAACAACAATTGCCTATCTAAATTCATAATTGTGGATGTTAACCAAGTACAAATCAGTTACTTATAAACTAAATTTTAACTTATATTATAAAAATGTACAAAATCTTAATTCTAAAATTATTGTTTGTTCACGTTCGTATTTAAACTAGGTTATAGCGCTACTCACTATGTTTTATTTGGATTATCTGTTTATTTATGTCACTTCACTGGCTCATTTTTTTTAAACACCAATGTCGTTCATTTCCTGTTGTGTGAATTTCTTGTATTTTATAATAATTGTCTGCTTTTCACCACACTTCAAATATTACCGTTCCATTTTTGATAGCGTTATTCGATCTAGTATTGTGCTCTCTTTGCGACATCCAATTTGGCCTATTATATGAACGGGGTACCCCACTTAACTTAAACTACTAGTATTGTTTAATGTTTACACAGCGTTTTTATATGCAAAATATCATCAGAAATTACTTATCTGTTCGTGGTTACACTTGTAGACGTTTAATGCCTCCACTGACTCCTATTAAATGTCAGCTTGAGAGCCCCAAATTGTCAGCTGTCACATGCGGCAAGTAGGCCTCAAAACTGCCTGGTGACTTCCAGCAGACTAAGTTTTCTGTAGGGTTTCACGCCTACACTTTTTTGCTATAATTCGAAGTTCAAGATAAAATTAGGTAGATGCCAAAATAACTGTACATACCCTGTTAAACAGGCAATAAACTTTGCAAACGTTATTCCGTGGTTTCCCAAATCGCTTCTAAGCTCGAATTTCCATTCGTCGGAAAAATGATACTCGCTTCTTAAATCTCCTACCAGGACGGTTGGCCAGTAACATTCCCTACTATAGCCAAACCATATCCAATGGCGAGATTATCACTTATATACCACGAAACCCCTTGCACTTTCAAATGCTGTCACACGTTTTTTTTTCAAAACCAAACCGTTGTTTAATTTTTTTCCTCTAGTAACGACCAATGCCAATCTGATATTAATTTTTATGAGTTATTATCGCATTAATCCCACTTGATCTCTTATTCAACACTTATATACCGTAGATTACTAATATTAATATCATATGCTTTTAGCACGTAACACTGTATTAAGAACATTCTGTCCTTCTTACCTTTATTTAACAAGTTCATAGAACTGTACTTAATCAATTATAGTGACATGTAAATTTATTTAACACGCATGTAATAAACCCTTTGGTGATAGATTTGTTGAATTTTGATTGGCTTTACTTTGCACCAACCTCTTAATTTATGCTAATTGATATTTCTGTGACTCTAATTTACGAATTGAGCTCTGCCTTATTGCCATTTATTCTGAAGTAATTCCATTTAATATCGGCGATGCTTTACCAATGTAGCTATGAATTAAAATGTCTGATGTAACTTCTTGCAGTTGCCTGATTTACCCCAGCTCTGTGCTTTATTGACTTGCTTTATTTATCTATGCTGCAAGCAGAGTTGAGTAACTGGCTAAATACCATCTCAGTATATCCTCCTATATCCGTTTTTATGTTTATTTTGTTCACCTGGAGTACGACAGTGAAAGATCGAGGAAGGTCATTAATAAAGATAGTAAACAAAATTGAGACCAGAATACTGCCTTGTGGTACACTACATGTGATTAATTTGATGTTGATGTATGATAAGTGGTACATTTATCATCTTTTTGTTGCTTAATTACAACACTTTGATGACGATTATCAAGATAAGTTTGAACCACTGTAATTCAATTCCACGTACACCATAAAATTGTAGTTTCTCAGTTAATATTTTATGATCAACGGAGTTGAATGCTTTTGATAGATCACAAAATAAGCCCAGTATGTATTAATTATTTTCAAGCACATTGACAATATCATCTAATAGTAGTTTATTTATCTCGAACGAAAAGTGTCATTTTAAAGGACGAGAAATATATTTACGGCCGAGGCATCAGCCGAGGACGGAACGACTTGCGAGGACCTTTAAAAACACGCTTAGCTGAATTATTTGCGTCACTAACGTTCAGCTAAATAAACTTCAGCTTCGCCACATAAACTATCACTTTTACTCCTAATAACATAATCTACTATTGAAGCAATAATTTTGTTATTTAAAACCATGTTTAGCAAACATTATTGTGCATTTTAAAATTGAACGGTATATATTTACATAACAGATAAAATAGAAATCATTGCTGTATTTCTACTTTTCTCGTCTAAAAGACAAAGAAAGTATTGTATGGAGAAAAAATCGCATTTCATGATTTCTTCAGATCTTCACGTTTCAGATCCCTTATGACGAAAAACACTTTTTTATCAATTCCACCTGTCTGTCTGGCTGTCTGTTGCCGGTATAACTCAAAAACTATTTGTTTCTGCCTTTTGCACATAGCTCAGATATTTACCCTTGACGAAAAAGGACATATTTTGAACCCAATATATACAAGGTGAGCACCTTGGAGAAATAAAATGTTTATTTTTGCTTTAACCGAAAAATTGATAAAAGTGGTCCCATTCACGTAGCTCACGCTTTACCTGAAAATAGAACCCAAGGGTAACAGGGTTAGGGCCGGTTGCAGAAAGCAATGTTAAGTCTCGTGTTAGCTAACGCGACGTCAAAGTGAACAAAAACGCATCAAATCTCAAATGCTTATGGTAACTAATACATTAGTAAACAAAATTTGATGCGCTTTTGTTCACTTTGACGCGATGTTAGCTAACACCAGACTTAACATTGCTTTCTGCAACCGGCCCTTAATGTTGTAAAAGAGAAAAAATAGTCAACAATTAATGTGTTGTATTTAAGGCAGCCGCATCTCATCGGTGCAAGGAGCCCTCGGTGACCGAGTGCAGCGAACGGGCGATTCACTTGCCGACTACCGCCAATCGTTGAAATCACATTCGCAGGCTCGCTCGCAAACGATGAAGTTTGAATCCCACGGCAGATAGCGTTTTTTTTTAATTTTAAAATTGATGTAATTCGCATTATCTAGTGTTTTCTTTTATTGCTTCAGTAGTATTACGAAGGTGAAAATATTTTCACGCCTATTTGATTTTTAAAATTGTTTAGTGTTACAACTGCCGCTTTTGCGAGAGGCTGTGGAAAAAGCCCTTTACACGATATTTTTAGTCCTTTTGTTGTCCATTTTGGAACGTTGTCTACTATTTATGTCGACTGTCCTTGGAAATGCTTTATCGAAATATAAATAAAATTCTCTATAGAAAGCTTGGATTTTCTTATTTACGCTGTTTTCGGTATATACTCGGTCCCATTTTGCATTCTCTAAAAGATTTGTAAATTCACAGCAAGTCGACGAATGTCTTTTAAATTAGTGTTAAACTGGTTTGTCATCTCGTTTTTTAAAGTTAGGGTTTGACAGATGTAATGAGGTCAACCACGTGCAAACGTATCCTAGGAAAAAGAATGTTTTTGTAATACTTGTACTATTTTTAATTACTGGTTTTAAACGAAAAAATTGACATAAGTGAAAGTAATGCAATTGTATTACCAGACTCTTCACTAATATCTATATAAAAGTCTCCACAAGCACGAGTTTTTTTGAAAATTTCAAATAGAAATCAGTAGTTCCTGCAAACGCTGAAAGAATATGTCAGCATAGAGCTCTGAAATTAATAATTATAAAGGACAACATATCCAAAGTACTGTTCTGTTATTCGAATGTCAAATTTAATTTTTTTGAGACTAGTCTCATTACGTACACATATTAAAACCTTTCCGTCATTTTTATTTATTCTTGTGTAACAAGAGCAGAGATACTAACCATAACCATTAATGTTTAAATAGTTTAACTCACCCGAAAAGAACCAGTGCTCAGATACACACAAGACGTCAGAGCCGATACCATCATGAAATCTTAAATCTTCAAGAGCTAGGTTGGGTTTCTTGCGAGAAATGCTGAAGTTCTGTAGAATTGTTTTATTCAGTAGATTGGTGTGTCCTTGCGAAAGACATAACTGATTCTTTGGAAGACATTTTTTTACTGCCCACTACTAGTTTATTATAGGATAGGACAGATAGGATTTCTTGCCTTTTTTTTTTGGTTTAGAAACGGCTTCAGTTTGCTTCGTTGAAGTTTAACATTTTGCTAAAAGTCTTCCGCAATTAGACTAGCCATACTCTTTAACCGTCTTGCATTTTTAGTGATGTAATATTTTATCTTGAAACTGGAAAATTTTACTATAATAATTGGCATTTACGAGTTGCAGCGACGCCAAGCCTGTGGGCTCGCTATATATTCATGGAACCAATTTGTGCAAAATTAGATTCTATAAAGTTTTTTTACTACTTCTTCGGTTTTGGTCCAGTTTTAATGCTCCTATTTGGTTATGCTAAGTAACGAAATTATTTCGTATGGACTGATTTTCCATTTGGTCTAGTTTCTCCTCCAGTTTAATAATAATTCATTCAGACATTTTCTTGTTCTTTTTCTTTTAAAGTCTTTAACACGCATATGTAGCTGTTTTCTACGATCTTGCGTATACTTTTCCAGTTTCTTTTCGAATTTTCCACGATATATAAAACCTTTTCTAATTTTTGTTTTATGTTGCTATCAAACTGGACCACTCCCCAATATTTAGTCTTTGAGAAATTCACTATTGAAAGATGGTTTGAGGTTAGCTTTAATTTCACAGACGCTGGTTAGCTTAAGAACTTTAATTTTTATATAAGTCTCTACTAATTACCTTTAATAATAGATTTATTAACGCTCATATATTTTTCAGACACGTTTAACCACATTTAGATATAATTTAAAGAGAGCATCAAAAGATTCACGTTTTATGCGACTGTTCGAACTTCTATGGTATTCATATGCTCATTTAACAACACAGTAGGTCAACTGCCCTCTGATGTTATTTGTCTGATTTTATTGGAAATAAATATTACTTTAATTGCGTCTCATTTATGTTTCTTTCATTCTATAACATGTTATAGCTTATCAAAAGATGTGCGTCTGATAAATGTAATTCTTGTGATATCTCCCTTGAATGTAAGTTGAGATTACCATATTACTGGGGAATCTTTTAACTTCACAAGCTGTTGAATAATCAAGTTGGGGGCGCCTTTATTTGCTTTGATCATTTTAGTTTTAACCCCCCTCCCCCCCCCCTCAATCCAGAGTATACCAGCTGGTCCGTTATCGCAATTAGGTACAGGACTATTTTGAATATTCACAGCTTGCTTTCTGGCCTATACTAAAGTGTTACAAGATTATTCTAGTGCTATTTAGTATTACAGTGTTCAGCGGTCATACACCTCCTTGTGGTAGATAACAAAAACAAAAATTTAGTTCCTACAGCATTTATGTCTATATTGTCAAATATATGAGTTCTCTGGAGTTGCAATTGTATGTTTATCATCCCTTGCTCTTTCTGTAGCAGTTCACAAAAGGGAGCACCACATTATGTGAAACATAGAAAATAAGCCACCATACATTAACGTTATTCAGGGTGAATCCTTCCTCCACCTATGTCATGCAAATATTGTTAAATATGCTTAAACAAGTTATATAAGAATAACCTAAAACAGAGCTTTGGCCAGCCCCAGTATGTATTTTCCGTAAAGTTGACGATTGGTGTATTTTGACTAGAAACATTCTATTCGTTAAATGAAATATATGATATTCTATTAGCTTATAAATTAATACTCGTATGCATATTTCGTCAAACACGAATGGTTACGACGAAATTCAAATTGAAATTTTGGATAACGTTGTGGTTTTGAAGTTTATTGTTTGTCGGATCTTTGATTAGCCGATGGATTGACGGGTGGCGTGCATCTCTGTCAGGTTTATGAGAAAAACCTAAATATCTCTATAGTAGAAAAACAAGTTGATACTAGTAATACAAAAGTTTTGTTAGTTAGATTACGTAAGATGATGTTGGGATGTTTTTATTCCTTAGCATTTCTTGATGTTTAGTTCCTCAGTAAGTTTTTTGAATTCTGTAGGACTTGTAGGAACTAATTAATCTCTTAAACTGGTTGCTTAACTTGTTTTGTAAAAGTGTTCAACTTTAATTGTTTTTTCAATAACGATTCTGCAATGGAAAGTAGGAAATGCTAGATGTTTCTTGGTATCCTATTTTGGTTCAAAAACTAATGAAAAATAGAAACAACTATTACTATATCTTCTTGGGAAGGAATTCATTTATGCGATATAAGGTAGATTTAATACAAATCCAAATGCAAGTAATTCCATTGCAAGTTTTTTAAAAACTAACCAGAATTCCATACACACTTAAAGAGTTAAGTAAACATAACAAAAGGATTAATCACTCTCTTCCGTATCCCTATACTCCTACGCTGGCCGTAATATTTTAATTTGATTGTACAAAAGCAGTGAACACATACACGCTCATAACCATAAGTAGCTCAATGCAATAGCTGTGTTATTGTTTCGACAACCTACTTGCTGCTTGGTAATGCAGTGGCACTCGAGCATGTAGACCAAATATAAATTAACGTAAGTACATTGCAGGGTGCCGGCCACACGACAATTAATTATTGGTGGGCTAAGTTTCTCTGCAAATCCCCGGTGAAAGGAAATTCTACAGCTGCAGTTGTTTTTAAGTTGTTCTTAGAATGAGTTTCAAGGGACCACCACTGAAAAATGCTTCGTTTATTTGGCTTCGAATTCGATTCTCTATTTAAGAAAAATTAGGGAAGTTCTCGTAATATTGATATCTTCGTTTAACACCTTCCGTCAATAGATTTCTGTGGAATTGATGTGAAAGAGATACTTCAAAGTTAACTGATCATCGGATACGATAAAAATGTAATGTCGAACTTGAGCTTCGCTCACGAAATGAGTGCTAAAATATCTGGTGTGATACATTCACACAACTTCCTTTTACATTGATCTTATAATTAGCCAAAATTTAGATTTAAAATTTTTAAGCATTTGTCAAACATTTTCAAAAATTGCAAATTCTAGAAAAACGGTACAAAATAGAGCGTTAGTGCAAGATACAGGTTTTCTCTAGAATTTTAAGCTGAATTCAAAAATGTAATAATATACCGGGTGTTCTATTTAAAATAGGACTTAATAAAAACAATATAAAAGAAAAAAAACAAACCCATTTTAAAAGTATTCAACTGGAAATCATCTAACTCACATCAATACACATTCAAAATGTAATAAAAGTGTGAAGTTTGAAAAAAATCGTTAAAACCGTTTTTGAAAAAATTGAAAAACACTGAAATATCACAAGAGTAAACACCTACTTCCGTTGTTCTCTGAATGTCATTTTTTGGCAGTGGTCTATTATGATATGTTTTTCGGACTTTTCCACTGTCTAGGGTGTAAATCACACAACGTTTTGGGAGTTTTGTTCTACTCTCGTCTTCAGGTGTTCCTGGTTAGTCCTGAAAAGGACTGATATTGTACGTTTTTCAACGTAAATTTGTGTCTCCCCCGGGGTTTGAACCCGAGACCGCTGATCGCTGTGATTACTACTCTGCTACTCTATCCACTAGGCCTGGTGGCGGGTGCTTGCGAGACCTCCAATCACCGCTCAGCGGATTAATTACCGGATTCTCAAAGGAACCAGCTATATATTATCAAGATGTCGTATTGTATCTCGCAAGTTGAAGTTTCGTTTCGTCGTCTCTTTACCGGAAGTTTCGTTCCGTCGTCTGTTCACCCTCTGAGGAGATTATTGGCGTTTCAAACCCTGATTGTGGTAAAAACCGTTTGAAGCCCTGTTTCCGTCTCCCTCGAACACCCCTTTATGCAGTAGCGGTCTCACCGGTCGTCAGCAGCTTCAGCGTAAATCAACGAAGGCCCCCTGAATTCTGCAAACAAGGTATTGTAATCAGTAATTTTTAAAGTTAAATTTCGATTGAAAGTGTTGAGCTTAACGAGACATTTATTTGACGTTGCTTGTGAATTTGCGTTGTGTGTTATTAAATCGGCACCGCTAGCTTTGAGTTTTGGGAAAGTGTTGCATACTGTAATTCAAATACAGGAAAACTTATATGAGTATCTTATAACCGTAGTACCTTAAATTCAAGTAAAGAAAGGTCCAAGTTGATATTTATTCTGTCCCTATCGTACTATAAAGAAGTGTCGCTAAATGTTTACTAACTCTTTCATTGTGTTGTCATATTTCTACAGTTATTTTACATGTCTTTAACTTAATATATTTTATTTCATTAATTAATTTGAGTGGAATACAGGGTAGTTTTGGAGAAAATTAACTAAAGGTAAATTCACTGATGCTGCCCGCTGGTTGAAGCATGCAGACACCCCTTAAGATCCGTCTATGGTTTCCACTTTTACGTAGACGGGTATTCCAACAGAAGTGGTGAGGCTAAACATTAACATCTGTATCTCGTTTACCGGATGTAGCCCTACTCCAAGGTAGTAAAGAACCTCGCCTTCTCACTGAGCGTTTTAGACCTGGCAAACCCTTTCTTACAGCCCATCGTAACGGGGTTGGGAAAAACCAAAACTCTACAAGTCTGCTGTAAATTTTGAAGTCCCATACTAGTACCAGAGTCCGCCAGAAGAAACTGAACTATGAAACTGAAAAAAGAGGCAAGAAATTGAATTAGAAAAGCAAAATTAGAAAATCAACTTCGAGTTCTTCAACTCGAACATGAACTTCATGAAGAGGAAATTCGGGATGTGGAAGAAGAAATACGGAGCCAAGAACTGGGATTAGAAGACGTCCAGCCAAGCCTGTCCATGGTCCAGGAATGGGTAAATAAATCGAAAGGAGAATGGCAGCAATTGGAATGGATCGAATGTTCATCCAAGCATATCCAAAGCGCATATGCAAGATTTGCAAGGTAATCTTACACGGAAAGAAGATCCCCCAGGTGAGCAATCTAATGATTTCATCGAGCCAGAGGAGAATAGATGTAATGAGATCAATATCAGTCAGGTCAATGTAGGTAATAATCGATCAAATGACATCCAGTTATTGTGTCAGACTATTAATAATCTTCTGAAACAAACAAACACAGGCTCTAACGATCAGTTCCAGAATAAAATATTGGCACAGCAAATTATTGACAAATATTTCCCAATTTTCTATGGAGATCCTGCAGAATGGCCTTTATTTTTTGAATAGTATGAAAGGGTTTACAAAATGTGTTCATTCAGTCGGGAAGAGATTATGATAAAACTTAGAAACTGTTTGAGAAGGGGAGCAAAATCTGCCGTAGCAAGTATGCTGCTTGTCTCGGAAAATGTGCCAATGGTGATGGAAACGCTAAAAATGAGATTCGGCAAGCCTGATATCATCATTGAAGTTATTATATCCAAAATCAACTGCATTCCATTCATGAAAGAGATAAGTTTAGAAAAAATAATTATTTTCTCTAATGAAGTAAGAAACTTAGTTGAAACAATGAAAAGTCTAAAGTCAACGGGCCATATGAATAATCCCCACCTTCTGAAAGATCTGGCAAATAAACTACCTGACATACTGAAACTCAAATGGGGCGAATTTATTTACAGTAGGCATACAGAGGCGAGCATCGACTTATTCTCCACTTGGTTAGCAGACATGGCCAACGCTGCGTGTTGCGTTCACACTCCCAAGGAAGTGAACAAATATGAAGAGACACCGAAGAACGTAAAACAACCCGCACACATGTAGTCTTGTTTTGCCAACTTGAGGGCCTATTTTGTGTGGTTAATACTGCTTTAGGCTGTAACAAATAGTTTAACGTCGTTTCGACGTTTTTGTGTAAATAATCATATACGTTCTGTATTTTTTTTTAAATTTCCTTATTCTCTGCTTCATCCACTTTTGCCATGTAGGCTTATTATAAATAAATTAAAATAACATGCTTTAAATCTTGCAGTAATGATCCTTTCTGAAATTTTGCTTATTTTCCCAATGCATGTTTCGCATTTTCTTTTATTTTTCACTAACAAAACACTTTTTCCAGCTTTTTCTCCATATTTTCTACATCTGGTTTGACTAAGTTTCAAAATTTCCACTTTGTAAGTCTTCATTTCTTTTGCTATCTGATTTGCTTTAATAGTCTGAAACATTATCTCAAGTTTCAACATAAAAGGTATTTTGTTTTACGTAGTACATCGATTTCGTTTGTTGTTACCTTGCTTTCGTTTTCAATTCCTCTTAATGCCTTCCCATCGCCTTCAGTTTGTTCCTTTATTGTATATTTTATTTACTCCTTCATGAGTCATGAAGTCCTAATTCATAGCTGTTTTAATATTCGTTTAGTTTGAGGGGTTGTACATTTCCAGTTTTTTTGACAACTTTCGTGTCTGCTCGTCTTTCCTTCATTTTAAACCATGGGAAACACATTTCCTCACAGTTCTCTTTTTTCTGCTTTCACCTTCAGTTAATTATTAATATGTGAAGGATTTCCCGTTTACCTATAGTTTGTTGTAGATAAGGAAAGCTCTGTGTCGTTCTCTCTTGCTTTTATCACATGGTCTATTAGGAACTTTAGCAATTGTCTGACTTTTTTTGGTAAAGTATTCTGTACTCCATATATGTGAGTTCTCTGAGTCCTTGAGCTTCCTAGCCGCATTCACAATCTTTATTCTCCTTCTCCAAGTCGTTAGTTCGAAAGGTATTGGACTTGTGCATTTATTTCCAGGTCAGGTTCACCTCTTTTATCCAATATTCATGTTATCTAATTTCTGTTGCCCTACTTTTACCTTTGTTATTTGATTAAATCGCATTTATATACACTAATCATTTCTAATTGCCAAAATAATTACTAATTAGATGTACAGCACTTCAAATACGCGTCCGCACTTTGCACTAACACCACAAATAAATTTCTAGTTGTTATATTACCAGTAAAACTAAATCTTATTGTTATTTGCTGCATAACAGATTCACACATATCCAAAGCTTTTCTTACTATTTGTAAAAATAAGTCCTTTTTGGGAAAGTGTTTCGTCTTCTAAAAGTGCAGTCTTGAATAACTGTATCCATTTCATTGTATTTCATTTTTAAAATTGTAAAACCTGGTTAACCTTGATTGGGCCTGTATTTACCTTTTGTAGTTGTTTAAAAGTGATATCGACATGGGGCAATATTTTACGAAAAAAGTCAACAAAAATGCTAAATTATTGTCTCTTAATCTAAGTTTCTAAGAACCATCTTGTTCAATTGCAGAATCGGACTTAATATTTTCGTCGTTCTCTAGAGTTTCCCTTATCAGTTCTTTTGCATATTCATAAACGGTGTCAGGCTCCCGTTAGTGAAAATTGCATCTAATTTGTCGCAATTGTGGTAATCCTTACTGAACAATTTTATCCAGCCATCTGTTTCTTTGTGAGGAATTGAGAAAAATTTGCATATTCCAGATAGGTGTACAACAGTTCATGAACAGGATAATTTGATAATTATAACAATAAACATAATTCGCTAAAGGATATTTTTCTTTTATCAATTTTGAAACTTCATTTAAACCTCCGTTCATAGTGATGCCCAGTCATAACTCGTGTAATATTACATACACAATAAGGTGTTGTTTTCTTTCGCCTTGTTTTCAGCGCTGTTCTTATCGGTTATCGTTGCTCCAACATAACCCCAGATTGACAATAGCTAAGAGAAATTCCATCGCGCAATTGCTACGTACTAAGGCGGTGACACAGCAATAGAAAAAGCAAGAGCTACTTTGTTTAAAATTTACAGCAAAGCAGTTGGAGAGCGTGTGGCCGACTGGTAAACTGCTTGAGCTAGCAATCGGCAGGTAGTAGGTTCTAGCTCTACATCCGGACATTGGTAACCTGGAACGGTTTCCTTTTCTGCCAACATATGAACAGGGTGGTCGTTAACCTTGTGAGAGAATTCTTCCTCAATTCCAGCGGTTAGGCTAGCCATCTACCCCGACCACGGCCTAAGATGGCTTATAAAGCCGCACTCAGTGTGTGGAAGTAACAGGTTCTCTCAGCCTATATTAAGAGGAAGATGGAGAAGAAGCAAAGCTATGCTGTACGTGATGTGATCGCTGAAGTTGAATACTTAATATGTACAGGGAATTTATTTTATCCACAATCACCTTATAATTGAAGTTTTATCCACACTTATGAACCGTCTAAAGTACCACTTTATCCACTAGTGGAATAATGAAATGACTTTATTCCACTAGTGGGATAAAATGATTGTCACTTACTACCAAGGATCCTAAAGTTATTAGGATTGCTCATACGCGATTCGGCCGTGCTCGGTTTCCTTCGTGCGTGACGTAGCCTACTGACCACGATCAGTCCGAGTTAAATGAACTCTGGATTGATAATGTAATGTACTGTTACCTTTTATTAATGCTGATCAGCCTGTTGTTTTTTGTATCAATTACATATTATGTACGTAATACCTATACAAATAAATAACAACAGTTTCATGGCTAAAATTGCAAGTTGAGTTTAAATAAACGTAAACAAGCCAACCAAATTTCAAAATACCACTATTATTTATTTTTTACATTTTTTATACATAATTATAATGCATGTTTAGGAGAAACTAAGCTGAAGAAAAACTTGAAATTTTAGTTGATAAGCACTAGTAAATTTCAAAAGAAAATAACAATTTATTCTTATTAAAAATATTTATACATGATTATAACGTGTTTAGAAGAAATGAGATTATAAACTAATAAGTACAATACAAACTATTAAAACTCAACTTTAAGGGTATTATGATATACGTGACGTCGCTTAAATATATTTAATTCACAATTTTCTTGTACTTCTTTGTTACCTTTCTTTGGTGGTCCTCGTTGCGTTTTCGTTTCAAACTGCTTTGCTTCTCAATTTTTTCCCGGCTCATTTTTAAATTTAAATAATTTATTTTAATAATAGTCCTTAATTTTACATAGTCTTTAACCAACTCTTTGGGCGTGGTAACTCGTTTTGTAATTTTTCTTACTACGGTTGTTAGTGGTTTTAGCTTCTTTACATCTTGTTTATGGTACATGTTAAAAATATCTTCCATCTGTTTTACTTCGTTCATCCATAACGTATTAGGTTCTATTAAACCACCGTAAGATAAGTGCTGAACCCACGAAGGAATAATGTAACGTTCTTTTCTTTTGTAGGTATAGTCTCCCAAATGTGGAAATTTTTTTATGTTTTTTTGCTAAGTATCCCGCGATATAAGTTAAAGCATCGCCTGCCGTTTCCCCTAAGTGGTGCTCGTTGGAGATAGATGTTGAGTCACAAGTTTCACTAGATAATACACTACTGCTGTCATCACTATTGTAATTTTCTAAAATAATATTCGGTGTATCCGGATAATGCAAATTAATTTCGGCAGTATTCACTACTTTCGCCAAAATATATTCATCAGGTGATTTATCTTCCGTGTTTACTTCCGTATTAAGTATACCAGGATTTTTTCCCAGGATGATCATCCGAATCCTATATAATGCATTCATAGGAGATGGATGGTCATTAAGCCTCCCTCTTACTCTGACTTGAAAAAAAAAGTTTTCTAACGAATCTTGGTTGAGTCTATGAGTCAAGATATACTTTACTTGGTATCTTTCGCACATATCTTTATAGAGGAGTTGCAATGACCTTATAGACATTAAAATGCCTTTCTGAAACGTATATAACGCATTTTTAATACCTATAACTCTCATATGCGTAACAGTTTCATACATTTCATGTAATATTTCGTCCTGTTTTGTTAAACAGACGCCATAGCCGGATTTGTAATCTATTTTATTTAGTTTCTCATAACTGTTCATAATATCGAACCACTTGTTCGTTAAATTTATAAAATTACCAGTGTCAATGGCCAATTTTTGATTTTTCCTAGGCTTGTAATGTAGCAAGGCAGTCGCAGTTGTGTGGGACATTAATTCAGCCGCTAATCTAACATTTTGCCTTTTCGTTTTCTCACACTCAATGTGCCTGCTGGTAAGTTTAAAACACGTGTTGACTTCAAAGTCTGTTAAATTGACCAGTGCTTCAACTGGTTTCTTATTAACAATTATTGTTCTATCCTGCAGAAGGAAACCGCTATCGATAAACCAATTTCTCAACAATTTAAGCATATGAGGCACATCAGCAAATAAATATATGTCGTTTTTTGTCAAGGGGTGTTTAAAACTACATGTTCCTTCTTCAGCATTAATTCCTAATGTCTTCCAAAGGCCGACATTTCCCCCGCCGCAGTCACTAACGCAAGCAACCACATCAAAATTTATATTATGCAATTTTTCAGTTATGTCGTATAATATGTCTTTTGTGATTTTCTGGTCGAATTCTATATACACAGGTTGTTTCCATTTCCCAAACAACCCACGGGCCATAATTACCTGCATATAATTATGTGGTCCGACTATTTCATCGGCCGCCGTATCGTATTCATATGTTGCTTTAACTTTTACTTCATCGTACTGCAATATGACACATTTGTCCCTTGGCTGCATTGTCTGTCCTTCCAGTTCCATAAACTTTAACACGTCTGTTAAAACTCCATGCCTCAGATCAATGCGTTTCGCCCAGCGTCTCAAAGTTGATAGCCCGGGCAAAGGATAATTTAATTTATTTGTTAAATAAATGTAGCTTTTTTTAGAAAAATATCTTAAAGTGAAAGCCGTACCAATTTTATCGGGAGTCCATTTTACCTTCTTTTTCTTATTCTGAATAATTTCAATTTGATTTTTTGTCAATATCTTGCTCAAAATGTCATGTACTTGTTTTTTAGTATTACCAACAGTTTCTTTCGTTTTTCTATAGTAAGCTACTTGTTTTTTGAGTAATTTTATTTTTTTTAACTGCCGCTTTTCCTCACTTTGGTATAGATTAATGCTAATCTTTTGTTTATTATTTTCTTCCAAAAGACACTCAAATTTTTTCTTCAATATATTATATTCAGAATCACAGGTATTCTCGTCTCGGTGCTGAACCTGATCTGCATCACTACTTCCATCTATTTTCAAGTCCTCAAAAATTTCTTTCACAATCCTATTCTGTTCACGCTTATCCATTCTCTCTCCTCGTTTGGAACATTCCGGTATTTCAATTCTTGAGAGACCTAATCTTCTAGAAGGTACTGCTGTTTTCTTCAGTCTTTTTATTGCGGGAATTCCTGAAATATATATATTAATAATTTCCTAAACATTGATTAAGTTTTTGTATCTAATTTATTTATTACCTAACAGTTCTGATTTTAAATCTCGAACATAGTCTTCTTCAGAAAAATGTTGAGAACATATGGTACATGAATCCGGGTTCCATGTTCCATCTCTCCTGCATTTATTTACCCATAGTTTCCTAATAGAAGCGTCTTTGGGAAAACTATGAAACATAATCCCTTGCCCCTTTGTATTTGCGTAGCTGATATTGCAAATAGCAACATTACATCTAGCACCCGGCATTTTTGAATAAGGCACTACACACACAACTAACCGTAAATAATAATTTAAACCACTACAGCAACCACGAACAACAGACAACCAACAAAAACTGCATCAACTGCACTTAAAAACGCGGGAAGTTCGGTCGGGCCAGGTCGGCGCGGTCAGAGAGCTACGTCACGGTTGCGTTCGGCTCTGTCTACATAGCGTATATGGATATGAGCAATCCTATAACTTTAGGATCCTTGACTTACTACTGCATTGTTGGTAGCACTGTCAAGCTATGCCAAATTCGAAATTTGTAGGTTAAGTTTTGCGTTAATCTGTGTCAAATAACAAAGAAAACTTAACCTATTAACCTCGAATTTGACATAGACTGACAATACACTTCAGTACTGCCAAACGTATAACATTTGATCTTTCGGTACTTTCCAAATTGTCACTATGACTTTTCATGGCTGTCAATTAGTATTAGTATTAGTATTATTTTTGGGGACGCTTGCGTCTAGCAAGTAGGCCTTTACAGGCCCTTTTTGCCAACCCCATGAACAAGGTCTAGGCATGCAGAGTACCAGGTACCTTTGTCCTACTTAGAATTTTGCCGAGACTAAGGAGTTCCAACCTTAGCAAGGGATCTTTTACATGATACACATCGTAGAACATGGGATCCACGGCTTTAAATCACTTCCGAATGATGGCATTCTGTAGAGGTTTTCATCCACATTTTTTTATTTTTAAAAACCTCACCGGGGTTGGGGATCGAACTCTCGACCCTTAAATCAGTACCCAGAATGCTTACCACTGAGCTATGGAGCCCGGCATGGCTGGCAATACAAAACGTATGTTTTTTAAATATTTATTGAGTTGTTGGATAAAACGTTGTATTGCATTCGTGTTTAGTTGCGTTTTATCCACTTAAGAAAATTAAACGCTCGAACTGCGTTCTCGCGTTTAAACATTCTTGCGTGGATAAAACGCCATCTAAAACACTTATACATTAAATAACTATTAATAGTTAACATAAGCGTTTCGTTTCTATGCCACCATTTAATCATACAGGTCATTTCCATACTTACAAATGAGACCAATAGATTAGAGCGTGTATTTTACGAGTTAACATAGGACTTATACTTGTCAAAAAGACAATTAAAAGTTATCCTAATGTATATCACTGAAGAAAAGATACAACACACAAGTTACGGCGCCGACATAATCTCATTCTGAACACTACGCGTCTGGTGTGCATGCCTGAGAATTCAAACTCCGTCTTTAGAAGCGAATTATAAACTTAACCACTTCCTTACTGCGCGGACGACGCTTGCGCACAGCTCACCAAGTGTGTAAAAGAGTGAGTTGTCGGTCTCACTTACGTTGTGACCTCCCCACTTACACGCGCTAGCAATATAGTACTATTAAATATATGATGCAGCCCCAACGTTTTGTGGGATATTGTGAGGGGATGCGCAATTTCTACCTGAGCTATGAAGTACCGACCTTTCGAACTCCTGCGTCGCAGCTGTATTCAGTAACGTTCTAATTTGTGCCTCCTTTTTGTATCGTAAAACAGTAGTTATTCTGTATCTATTTGCGAAATTTTTGGTAAGAATGAAGCCTGCACTATTTACAAATCATTACTTGTATCTATTACTAAGTTGAATAAAAAATAAACAAAATTTTATTTTTTTAAATTGCTCACCCCGTATATATTTGTCTGAAATTTCCCCCGTTTCATTCCAGGTATATTGAAATGGCATGAAGCCCACAACTTGGTTCTGTTCGCAGTGCAAAATATTCAACCAAATCAATAAACCACAGAGTTAGAATATTTTATATAATTGCAATTTTCAACAAAAATAAAATTATTAAATGCATTGATTCTGAGATGCTAGAAACAGTAATTAGTCGGATAAGGGCACGCAAAGGCAAAGCATATTTTAGAGGGTTTAAATTGGGTTTGTGAATATAATTAAAATGATAGGTTTGTGCACATGTAAAGCCAGACCAAACGAAATTAATTGACACAAAAAGGTTGTTACGTGCATAAAAAGGAACGTAGTTATCAATAAAAGTAAAGGACTGTGAAAATTGTGAGCAAGCTGAAGAATAAAGCAAAATTAAGGAAAATTTAGAAAATTGCAAAGAGCAATTCCTGAATGGAGGCAACAGAAAAGAAGCAAGCGACGTGAAAAGTGCGGAACTCAAATATCAGTGCTTTAATAATTAAAAACAGTGAAATTAAAAACGTTTGTGAGTGCAACGCTATGGAACATACTCCATAGTTTTCAAAAATCTAACGACGTCACCAGGTTTTGGGGCGAAATCGGCTAGAATCGAGATTCATAAACAGTTGAAAGATCGGCGTGCATCCAAACAATCAAGAGGAGGTTTGACGTCATCCTAAAAACAATAAAGGCGATGTTTTATTAGTTGCCAAGCGGGAATATTCAAATAATCTCCCTGACGCGTTCTCACAGTTATTTCACGATTTTAAAAGTTCAATTTCACGTTGTACGCAGAAACCATTTTTGTGTTCAGCTGTCAATTTACGAGATTGTGAATTTTATCTACTAATAACGAGCAAACGAGCTACGTTGAAACAAATACCCTAAAATATGAGAATATAGTTCGTTTATGAACCCAACCCATGAGATAAGAAGTTTTGTGTTGCCGAGAGCTAGCGTAATCAGTATTGCAGTCAAATAAAATAGAAGGAGGGGCATTCAACCATTTTATGTGTGCGATTAATTATTACAGTTCCATTTTAACCAGCCTGAAATCGCGGATGGGCAAGTTTAACCACACAGTATAAAAAAAATATAAACCGAGAATTGTGTACTTGGAATTTACCATAAAATTTAACTTATAGTATTTTTATACCAAAAATAAATAATTACAAACAGACACCAGATAGGGGAGTCTTTGCAAATTTAGGGCCATGTCTCCATGCCTCTTTATAGCGAGTCGTAATTGCGTCGCCTTATTACCTAATCCATGCACAGAAGCAACAAGATCAGTGATAAGGTACATCCAATGTACATCGATAGGAATTTTTCTTTTTTTAAAATATTCTATTATTACAGTGTCACTTTCCGGGGATTTGTTGTTTGTAGATCCACTTATAAGTTAAAGAGGAGGCTGTAGAAGATAATTAGAACAAGGAAGCTTTCTAAAGAACCTATTATATTCATTAACACGTTCTTTGTTTGTGTTTGTTTTGTCAATAAATAGGCATTAAATGCTAGCATAAAAAAGCAAACATTTCTTTCAGCTTTCTGAAAAAAGATATTGTAGTGAACACTTTTAAAGCTTCTAAAATTATGATAGCAAATAATGTTATTTTACAAAATAATCTATAAATGTGCTAGTTTAATTTTTGCAAATTGTTCGAATAGCATTGACTTTAAGTTAATAATTTGTAACACGTCAATAAACAATAGTATTAGCGTTGATTGTAATATAAAATGTAATCAGCGCAGTTTTAGAAATAATGAATAACAATGTAAGATAAATGAAACAAAAAGAAGGGGCAGGAAAGCCATGCTGTGAGGTGTGTTATTTTGGTTTCTCCACAAATAATCCGTTTAAAAGCGAATAAATACCCATTTTTCCCAATTCAGTGTTTTGAATGTGTGCAGTGTCTGTTGGGTAGGCTGTAGAAGAGTTGCTTTGAGTCGCGGCACTCCTACAGGAGTTTTAAAAAGTGTTGAATAGTACGTCGAGTGGCAGTTTTTGGAGCTGTTGCGAGGTTAGAATAGCCCTGGAAGCGGGAAGGAGGCAGCGACATTTATGCTGAGCAGTGCGTAGCCCTAGGACTGGGACAAAGCCGGAGTTGTAAGCAGATTTGGAGTGGTGAAAACTGCAGGCTGTGTTCAAAGAAGTATCTGGCTTGTTACAGCAGACAAACAGAGAGAAAGAGGAGCCCCTATACGTCGCGGGACTTGCTGTGGGGACGCTTGGTGTCCTATTTTGCATCAGGGAAGCCAAATATTAGGTTATCCTAAAAATAGAATTTGTTGAAATTTTTAAAGTGGCAACGGTTTTTGCACATTTCCGGAAGAAGCGCATCGTGAGTGTTTTGTTGTGGCGTCTATTTACTTACGTTTGTTAAATCGCTGATGTAATTATTAATACCAAGCCAACTTGTTTTGATAAATTGTGATGTTGGAACGCCATGTTTGTTAAGTTCGCATCAGTTGAAATATCTAATTTTGTAGCAGTCCCATTGGATACATAAGCGGTTGCTAAAGCGATTACTTTTAAAAATGCTTAAAACCACGATAACTATTTTAATAGCAATCGTATTTGCTAGGATGTAGAAAACCCAACCATTTAAGATGATAGAGTAATTTATTTAAATGAAAATGTAAAAATAATAATATCAAATTATACACACATCATAACAATACTGATGGGGTCAAAATTATACAGATTGTGGATTGTAAAGAAAATGGAATATTTACATGTGGAAGTAGAAAAAAACCTTTAGTTCACAACTGGTCACTGACGTACTTTATCAATAGGTAGGTAAGTTATTGACCGCATGTTTTTTCTGCAAGAACTTTGCAGATTAATTATACTTGTGTCGTTCACCTTTAACTTAGATTTGCTTACAATGATTGAGAAAATATGCGATTAAATAAAAAACGATAAATAGAAAAGTTGTTCAACACCCAGTATATGATTTAAAATCTAGTATTCGCAGAACGAAGGTGTTTTGTTTTCATAAAACACTGAATCTTAGTATACTAGATTTTAAATCATATATGTCTATTTCTGTCTAACGCATATAAAGTCTATAAACTGCATTCTAACTCATTTGACTGCCTATGTTCACAGTTTTCGCCACCAATCTGTATATAACAGCAATGAGATAACATGAACAAGAAAATAACACGTATTGCTTGAGTAAAAAAGAAATAAACATAGTAGCAAACATTCGAGTAGCCTTCTCTTTCTTACTTGAGCATTCTATTTTGTTATTCATTTTATCTCATTTCTGTTATATACTTACCGTATATAACTGGATTCTGGTAGACTTCAAATATATGTTACAGTTATGCTACAATTTACGTGAAATTTAGGAAAGTGCTTATGTAAAGTAAAATATAAAAATATTTATAAACGTCATTCAAATACCATTTCCGGTTTAACCCTGTATATTTTTACATTTTTTATTCACTCTTAAATTTTGAGTCTAATGACGTACAACATGCACAAGTTTGAATAGATAGTCTTTTGTTTAATTAATAATGAAAACGAAAACAAGGTTCCTATGAAACTTCACGATTTAAAACAAGTAAATGTTTGTTTACATATTTGTTTATTTGTTTGTCACTGCGGTTGTGGACAAATTACAGTATTATTAAGTAAGTAAAACCATTGGTGGTGTGTAAAATAGAAATAGAAATTAACCAGTTGTATTTTATTTTTAAGCATTTCGTTACGATTTATAGATGGTTTCGCAAGCAACATTTCTAATAATTAACTAAATTGCATTATTCGCATTTATTTCCCCCAAATTTTGCCCGACTAGGTAGGCAACTCTATGTTCTTTTGTTATTAACAAATTTCTAGCTTAATATTATAATTGCAGTGTTATCTTTTGGGAACACTCCAATTTTTCAGGGTTTTTTTGTGGGTCTTTTGGCCAAAACTTTTGGAGAGTTTTGATAACCTGGATTGTTGGGCATGTGCTGGTTTTTCACGTTCTTTTCCATTGAACTTTCGTGCATGCAAGCTGGTTGCCCCACGGCGTAGTGCTTTAAAAAGCCACTTGGTTTGGCTTGACTGCTTTGGTTATATGGAGGATCTGAAGCACAAATGCTTTTTTGACGTTTGAAATTATTGGTTTTGTTCATATTTTTACGTCTAACGCCTCGGCAGAATTATTTGGGCATGCTTTGCCGTTCGCACGTCCACATTTGGCTGCCTATTAACCTAAGGTGAGTTGACGATAGCTCCTGGATCTTTATCGTGGGCTCATCTGAAAATTTTGTACGTTTTTAGCTAACAATTTTCAGCCGGAATTCGCAATTTTCAACTGGATTTTGCAATTTTTACCTGGATTTTGCAATTTTTACCTGGATCTCGCAATTTTTCCCTGGATTAGGCAAGGGAATCAGAAATCGCTTTGCGCTACACTCCTTGGCAGCGCTAAAAGAATCGCCTACCTGCAGTCTGTTCGCTGTCGGCTGGCTTCAAGGCAAGGCCCCCCTGGGTTACTCGATCCGCTGCCGGAAGCTGGCGACTTCTGCTCTCCGTACCCTAGGCACTCCAGGTGTGTCCTGGAAGAGCTGGCGGCTCTAGTTCGGCTCTGGTCATCCGAGTCTGTGTGGAGCGCATGAAATGGTTAACTGGGGTGTGTACATGTACTAGCGAATTAATCGTATAGATAATATTAAAGCATTTTTATGCAATTCGTTTCGCCTTATGTATTTTAGTTTAGATTTTGTAGTAGCTTCCTTACTTGCGCTAGCTATTTATTAGCAAGATATTTCAGAGGCCCCTTCCGTGGTGTTGAAAGCTACGTTTAAATTTACTCACCCCCGTTGCATTACTGCACTAACGTTGCTTCTGGATTCCTACAAAGAAATAGTAATATAGTATTTTGGGGCTTGTGTAGACCATAAAGTTATTGTAGGACGTTCGTACTTACCTAAGACACGTTTTAGCTGTGGTTTTCGGCAAAACCGCTGTATATTGGGCCCCCTTTTGCACGTGTTCAGCTTTCACTATTTTTAGGTTAAAAGCGAAATTAACCCGCTGTGGCTAAAGAACCGCCCGCGGACTCGTAGTGATCAAAATTTAAGTATTCTTAACGTAATTTTGCAATTATTAGATAACACTGTTCAAGCCGTTGTTTGAACGATTATAATAAGCATGAGGAGGTTATCATAGAAATCTCTTCGACCCTGTATGGCCATACAATCGGAAGGTATTGCCATAAGGTCAGTTCGAGCTAACAATCAAGGTTGAGGTTAGCTTTTCGCTTGCATAGCTCCGTTCTGCAGCACCGTGCTTAACAGGGTGGGTGCTAATTTGTGAGCCTATTTTGTCCATGCGTATTCTTAGTTATTCGCGAGCCGGAATTATCCCGACGCTGTCGGCCGTGTGCGAACCACCGCTTCACGGGGTTTCCCATTAATTAATTTCATCCCCTAGTGGGTAATTTTATAATTTGAGTTTTAACTTAATTTGCTGTTGTTTAAAACCAACTTCGCCTTTTTCAATAAGCTATCCATGTCAATTTTAACGAAACGAAATTAATTGTATTTATGCAACTCGCGCAATTACATTTGCTTATGCAGGGCCAATTTCTTTTTAATGTGTTGAGGTTACTTGTTGGTTTGTTTGCATATATATATTCATTATCGCCTTTGTATGTTGATTTGCCTGTTTATTGTTACTGTTTGCTGTTTGCACTATAGAACCAGTTGTTTAAATAAATGTTGTTACGAGTTATTGGTTTTGCTATTATTTGGTTTGCTGGATTTATCTCATACCTTAGAGAGGTCCGACCCAAGGATTTGTCGACGTCGAGGACCTGGCACCCTTTCCCATAGTAGTTTTTGCAGCTTAGCTGGAACCCCGACCCTTCCCGACGAGTTAGCCAAATTAGACCGATATTTACCAGCCGGCAAAATACCAAGTATAACTTTCGCCACCAGGTAAGGCCGACCCTTAATCCTTCGTCACAACTAGAACTGAAAACGTAGATATGTAATTGATATTTGGGGAGCGCAGAAGAAATGCACTGGCAGCTTGCGCTTTGTATGCGGAAAGGTAACCTGATCGTCATCATCCTGCTGCAAATTATTTTAATAGACTTGAGAGGCAATTTCATACTGAACCCGACAATAATAATCCAAGAGAACATTTTCATATTTCTGAAGAAACAGAAACGGATATTTTGGAGTACACAGAGTGGTTCAATCCTACTTCATCAACAAGAGAAATTGCTAGTGTTGCAGGAATTAATCATCAGTCTGTTTGGAGAATTTTAAGAAAACATAGATTTCATTCATTTAAATATCAACTACACCAGCGTCTTTATGACAATGATAATGCAAGCCCCCTTGATTTTTGTAATTGGTTATTGCAGAATCAAAACAATGATAAAAATTTTCGCTATAAAATTTTCTACTCCTATCAAACACGTTTTAAGAATAATGGAATGTTCAACAGGAATAACCTTAGATACTGGGCACGTAAAAATCTGAGATTGGTTTGCTAAGCTAATTTTCAAGAGAGATTTGGGTTTAACTGCTGGATGGGTACTTTGAGTACGCGAATAGTAGGCCCAATTTTCTAAGGCTAATTAACTGCCGACCGGTACCTTGGTTTCCTTCAGAATCAAATAAAAGAGGGTTTAGATGAATTGCCATTAAATGTAAGTAACCAGATGTATTTTCAGCCCGCCCATAATGCTAGAATATGTGCTCAATACTTGAAAAATAAATTCGGCGATCAGTGGATAGGACCCAATAGACCTGTTATGTGGCCAGCTAGGTCACCTGACTTAAGCGTCCTAGACTTTTTTGTGTTTCCCCATTTAAAAAATATTGTCTACTCAACACCACCGACTTTATAGGATGTACAAAATCGAGTCACAGCGGCAATAGCTACTATAACTCCTCAGCAAGTTCCTAATGTTATGCGAGAAGTAATTCAAAGAGCCAGGTTATATCAAGACGCTGATGGTGGAGGCCGTTTTGAGCAACACACATAAGTTTTGCGATACTATTCCAGATTAAGAAGTTGGAATTTCTTATTTTTTTTAAATGATACTGTTTCTGAAATAAAATATTTTTTTTTCAGTTTCAATAAGTGATTCAAATGTTACTTACCTATATTCTAATTTAATTTAAATTAGGTAAATAAGGTCACTTATGATACATTTATAAACTCAGAATTTAGAAATGAATGAAATTATGTAAAAATATACAGGGTGTGCCATTTGAAATAGAAAAGTTAAGGAAATTGCCGGTTAAACCGAATATGGAATTTTTTATTAAAAGTCTACTTGTTGACACACTTTATCCCCAAAAACACCATAAGTACTAAATTTCATAAAGATATATGTAAAAATGCAAATGATATTTGGGGTCTACGAGAATTCAGTTACATCCGGTATAATTATGGCCTCATCAGTATATTCAAAATTTTTCTGGCACATGGGCGAAACTGGTTAAGCGATTCAGTGAAAATTAATTAGAAGAATTAGAATTAAGAATTAGACCATGATAATATTTAATATCTAGCATATTCCCTAGGAATTGAATTGCCATATGACGATATGACGAAGTGCTGACGATGGTGAAAAATCTACAGTCAAATGGAGAAATTACTTAAATATTTTTAACCACTGTATGATTGTTTAGATCTAGTACAGCATTGAGTAAATCAACGTTGTATACGTATTCTTACTAGAATTGATCGCATGCAACATTTAAAAATGAGGCACTAGAGATTACATAACCTCGTTTTCCATGTGAGATTAATATATCGACCAAATATGCTCGACTTTTAAAATTTTTTAAAATTCAACAACACGAAAAACAGGTCCCAAATTACTCTCAATCGTATTAAGTTATGTAAAAGAATATATATTTTAATGAAATCCATACATGTTCCTTTAGAATTTCGACTTTTGGATTTTTATCAGCAAGAATAGGAGCAAGCCAAAATATTAAAAAGCAATACTTTGTTCTTTTACTCATATGATATCCTTCCATATATCGACCCCTTTTAGTAGAGATCGAGTTATCTAAAGCGAGCGTTCTTCTTTTTGGGTCACCTTGCAAATTCCGGGAGGAACGCGACCTCCTACAAAGTATTCATTAATGGATCGCCAAGGCTGCGGTCGACTGCTTCCAGTTAAATGCCTCGAAAATTGCATATGGTATGTAAAAAGCACTTCAGGTTTCGAAGTCGTAATTACAACAGATAAATTACGTCGGTTCCAAAGGCAACGTCGGCGGGCGCACATCGCTATGTGCATTATGATTCGTTTCGTGTCCAAATGCACTAAGAGGCTTTTATTCCTCTCAGATAAGTTACTGCAACTATAATTACAAAATGCCGATATGAAGACGCAATACGTGACTCAAACGAATACAGCGATGCAATTCTCCCTGATATCACCGATGCGTTTATCGTGCAATCTGCAACCCACCAGAGCCGTAATGCGTCATTGTGTCTGAAGAAAAAATATCGTTCTGATAATAAGATACGCCACTTATGATGAGGATCATTGAACTTAATATGGGTTTGATTTGTAGAGACCAATCGTGGAAAACACTAGTCTGCATGATAATCGGTCCTGGCACCATTCCTGTTGCTTCCTATGTAAAATGACCTCCTGAATCCGAATATAACTCCGTTTTCCTCCATCACCCGCCGTTTTCGGGGGAAGTCCCCCCACCTATTTTTGTCACTTTTCGATAGTTTGGAGGGATGAAAAGGATTATTCTAGCCTTTACATTTCTTCTGAGATGCTAGAGAGGTGAAAAGTTCTAAAACATGAACATTAAAAGTGATCGATTTTTCCGGTTTTTTCGCAATTTTTTTCACTTATTTTCTATACATTCCAGCTTCCAGTCCCACTCATCCTCCCCCAAATAATAAAAATATGCAGTAACAATATATAGCAACAATAATAGAAATATATAGGAACAGTTCGGAAGATTCACTGTACCACGATGGCGCTCTCAATATCTCGCGCGCGCAGGTTTGCTTTCTTTCGGTATATAGAGTGTTAACTGTTTCCACTATTACATGTCCTGGACTACGTGCATATGCATGAATCACTCTTTAAAGTTTTATTTTTCTGTAAATTTAGTAGTCAAATATAATTTAATTACACATAAATATACAAAAGTTCGGAATACATTGAAGGAAAGAGGGGTTAATTCTTCTAACTATTTTACCCCCATACGTAGCGCGCAACCGTTTTATGTATTTGTTTGTATTTTCTTCTAACTGTTGGGTTTTTCTTATTGGTAGTGTTTGAATGTGTAAGCACAATATTCTAGGTGACAACAAGCTGACCTAAAACAATATTAGCTAACCTTTGGCCGCACTGACAATGTTAATAGAGCCGCATATCTCACCGACTGAATAAGCTAGCATTGTAAGGTAATAGTACAGTAGGTAGTAGGGCTAGGCAAAAGCCGTGTTACAATATACAAAATAATAATAGTAAATAGAACGAGCTTCCGAGATATTACGAGTATAATTTCAGCGTTTTCTAATGGAACACCTTCTTTTGTTTCGACATCCATATCCACTCGTATACAAAAATTGTAATACTGGTAAATCAGATATAAACAAAAGCATATACAAAACTTCTCCTATGATTGTAGAAGGGGGGGGGGGGGGGGGGGCTCGAGCCTCAATGTACCATGCAAGTTTTAATAAAGGGAATGGAATGCGGATGGTGGAAAAACTAAAGATTGACTAAAAAAGTTGACAAAATTTGACATTCGTTGTCTTAGTTCCTCCAAGTCCTCATATATATTGTAATAGCTCCACAGTGCTGTGCCTATTTGTTTTGCTATACACTGCCTTACGGTGCTATTTAGTTTAACTCATCTAATTAAATCAAATAAATCAACGACTATATAAGCCTGTATCACATTATTTTTGCTTAGATAAATCAATGTAAAATATATGCTCGTTTATAATTTTTTTTATTTTTGTTAATTTGTCTTTTGCTAGCTCTATGAGAACAAAGATTCTTAACTCAGTTTATTATGTTTATGACTTGTCCTACAGCTGCAGTAAAAGCTCCAACCAACTAAAACCGCTGAGATGTTCTACACACTGAAGATCAGCTCTCCTATTTAACACCAAATAATTACTCCTCTGCAGGCCTGATCCAATTCAACTTCAGTTGCATATGGTGATCACTTCCTGTATAGTTCCAATTCAGACGCAACTACTGCAAACAACCCCAGTCTACCGGAATGGTTCTCTTGTAACAGTTACTAAGCCACTAGCTATCCAAAAACTGCTCTCCCTTTTAATCCAATCCAATTACTACAGGACAATTCAGACGTCGCACATGAAGACTGATGCCACCCCTGTCAAATTCAAACCAGCTACGGAAATCCACCTGATTACAAGCTCGTCCCAGTCCAAACGCTCATTCACTTGACAGCAACTCATATGAAGTTCCAAATTAAAAAAGATACCTAATCTTGACTTATATGTAGGTTATCCAAATCCACATTATTATTCCATGTATACTGTTTTATTGTTATTAGATGTTCTTATTCCTCTTTGTAAAGCTTATTAAAATTTTATTCTTAAGTATATTTTAAAATTCATTCTATTTTTTCCTTTAGATACTTTTAATTAAACAAACTCTTTAACACAACAACCAGACAATAAATACCATTTTATTAAAGGGTTTTTATTCTTTAAACTTCATTTTACTATAAAAACATGTTACATTTTTAGAAAAAACTTAATTCTTATTTTAATTCCTCCTATTTTCTCTAGCAATAAATATTATATCAAACTTTTACCAACTAACCTTCTGAATACATTTCTATATAATTTATTTTAATATGACACTTTATAATCGACTTCTTTCAAATACTCATTTAAGTCTATCTTCCACTTTCATTCTTCTATAGCTTATTTCAATTATCAATTAATAAAAATTCTGATCCAAATAATTATATTACCAGACCACTATCTCAACCAAATCAATTTATATACCAGAACCTTTCTGATTAGATTTTGACCACTTAACAGTATTAGTATCCAATCTCTTATTCATTATTTAACTTTCAAATATTTATGTTATTCTTTTATTCTACAAATTCAACCTGGTACTTTTAAATTATTAATTAATTTATTCATCCAAAAATACTCTCATATCTAGAAATAATTATTTATATAAATAATTAGCAATCTTAAATTGCGGCCACTACAATATAGTTCCACCTATGAACACAAGACATTTTCATTAACTACTAGAAATTACTTTCTGTTAATATTTCATCTTCAGATGATGTGGAGGGATCCTTTGCGTTCTCATGGCTTTCTTAAAATGCATATTTTTTTTAGTAAAGTGTTCTACAATTTGTGAGAGAGTCACGCATCATGATTCAATGCAAATCTCCAACAGCGACAAAATTCGTGGATGAACATTAATTTCAAATGAGATGAACTGATGCATCTGCAGCGCCCTCTACTCATTGTTACATGCCAAAACAGGACTTTAAACAATAAGAAAGCAGCCCGTACCAATAATTTGCTCTAGCTAGCTTTCAGTCGAAAAAACGGCGATTCGATGTACCAGAAATGAGTTTATTTGCTACTTAAAGGTAGGGGTAAGTCGAGAATTAATTAGAGTAAGGGCGCCAAAAAAGTTAAAATCAAACTCCAGTGGTTCATGACATCTCTAACCTTGAAGAAACATAAACGGAGTCGCAGGAAAAAAGTGCGAGCTGAAGCCTCGGTTACTTACCATTGCTTTTAGCTAATAAGTTGGCTATAAAATTACGTTATGAACGTCTGCCCTATTACAGAATAATATAAGAAGGCACAAACTAATACTTAAAACGCTATAATGAGCACACCAAGATGCATCAAAATCCTCGTGAAATTATTTCGTTGTGACATCACAAAAATATAAACTATGGAAAAATTGACTTTAAATACACAAACAACAGCCAACAAGCTAGCCATTAGCTTGCGGCATTTCTGTGATAATCTCAATTTCTCGTTTAAAGTGTTCTTCCTCCGAGTATATCGTCTTGGCTAGGCTATATATGCATCTTGCGACGTCACGTTTCACGCTATTGTAGTGGTTAGAATTGTAGTAGAATGTAGGTATCTCCCCGTATGGGTTGGTTTTCGATATAACTTTGTTTGTACCGTGTCACCATTCTTCTGGACTAGTACGTCTAGGAATGGGAGTTTGTCTTCCGATTCTATTTTCATCGTGAACTGAATTGATCGGGATTAATCATTGAGATGTTCCTGGAAGTTGTCCAGCGTCTCTCTGCCATGGGGTCATATAACGAACGTATCATCTACGTATCGCAGCCATAGACTAAGCCTATTCTTATATTGAGATATAGCTCGTTGTTCAAAGTGTTCCATGTAGATGTTACTGACTACTGGAGATAGTGGAGATCCCGTGACCACTCCGAACTCTTGTTGGTAGAACTGCTCGTCTGCTTGGAAGTATGTGGTCTTAATGCAGATCGTTAACAGCTTCATTATTGTATCTACCTGTAAATCTGTGCGCTCGGTAATTGTGTCCAATTCCAGCCTATCTTTGATGATTGCTAGTGCGTCATCTGTCGGCACGTTTGTGGAGAGACTTGTTATGTCAAAGCTCACCACGATGTCATTCGGAGCTATGTGAGTTTGTTTGATCATGTCTACAAAGTGTTCAGTATATTACACTGCGGGTATCGTTTTGGCCGCTAGTGGGGACATTATTATTAACAGGAACTTTGATAGAGGATTATTATTATTGTACCCATTATTCCCTGACGGGACATAGGGTTATAATAGTAGATTATTTAATAAGAAATAGAAATGTGTTTTTTCCTGAAGTGCACTGAAGCAAAATACCATTCTCTCCGGGTTGCATATACTATTTTTTTCGTATTGCAGGAAGATTTAAAACGAAAAAACCGATTTTTAAACGTAATTTGTTGACATTTTAGTTAAAATTATTTTAAAATTAGTAGTCTATGGTAAATTTTAAAGTTGGTGGCACTGTAAGTCATTATGACAAGAGCTCACAATTATGTCAAATTCGAGGTTAGCAGGTTAGGTTTTGCTTCAGTTTGTGTCAAAACTGAAGCAAAACCTAACCTGCTAACCTCGAATTTAATATAATTGTTGTGTCAGTCATAATGAAAACTCCCTAGGGAATTTTTTGTCTTATTTTGTCTCTAGGGAGTAAATGTTTTACTTCTGTCACAACTTTGATGCTATAAAAACCGACTTCTACTCCCGGTCGTGGAAAAAACTATTACACTCTAATTAGTAACTAATAATTAACAAGTAATACTTAACTATTCTTATCAAGTTCCGCACGTACGTATGCACATACCTATAACAATCTATACATATTATTATGTAGTGACAACAATGCACCACATTAAACAGCTAATATTTATGTAATAGCTTTACTTTTAGATAGCCCTTATTTAAATTTTCAAATCAATTACGTATTTTGAATAATTATTTTAACTGAGTACTCTTATTAGGGTGGTTCGCCAATCTAGTGATCTGTTAATTGAATTTTCAATTGTATTTTAAAAATCTTTGACTACTAAATGACATTTAATGTCAACTTGACTTCTACACCTTTTCAAACCAGGTATTGACAATTATACTTTACATTGACACACATATCAAATCATATTAAGTTTATTTTTACACTTTCTTTTACTGATTGTTATTCAAAAAGCTTTTATAAATTCTTTACACAAACCTTAAAACTTCTCTAGCTTTCACTGTAAAAATCTAACCAACAACAGCTTCCGATGTCGACTGTCTGCAACGCCTACCGTTTATTCTTCAAACAGTAACAACTATGATGGTCCGTCAACCCTCGAACTGTATCTATCCTGTCAATAACTCCTACTGTTCTTAGAATCCAGGCCTGCTCCCTTTTAACGTCACCGTCACACCAATCGACTCCAGGTAAGTTTCAATATTATTGATGATCGTAATCTAACCTTGTTTATTCTGCAGATAGTCCTATGTCTCCAGCAATACCCAATAAAATTATCCAAATCAATCAGCTAATTATGACAACTTCCTTTCAAATGCGTGACTCGTCTTCCATGCAACCACCAATGTCACTAATGAATCCTAATTATATCTTGTATGTATCAATAAATCCAAATCCCATTCAAATAATATAATCTTCTGTGTTATTTATTTCCAATTCACTATATGGTACAATCTCTTCACCGATTGTATATCTTTATTTAAACGTTATACCTTCACACCCCATTAAACCATTATACCAAATAAGCCATTTATTTCAAGTTTTTATTATCAAAAAGGGGTTTTCCAAAATTTAAGTACCTTTTTTTATGAGTTGTTTTCGTAACTAATTAAACAAAATTTTCATTCCTGTTAGATACAATTCTTATTGCACACTTATTTATTGTAAATATCCTATTATTACATGCTATTAATTCTTATCATTCTAACAAATACATTTGTCAATTGTAACCTTGGCTGAACTTTATTAAAATTAAACTCAACCATCAAATTTGTATACTTAAATGATATTTTATTATCAAATTACCTCACTCATTGTTTCAATTAAATTTTACTACTCATTTCAAAATTAACACCCAATTCTATCCAAACACTTCAAGATTTGATTCTAGTAATCTTCCAAATTTATTAGTTTTATATGTTAGTAGAAAGGGGACACTTATCCCCCACTCCTTTTAATTCAATTAAGCCACGCCCCCTTAATTCGCGGAATTATTCGCGGATTTCGCGGAATTTTCGCGGATTGACCCAATTAATTTCGCGGTTTGATCTAATTAATCACATATGAAGTTTGATATGTAATTTACATATGTGCTACTGATTAAATTACGCATTAGCTTCCGATTAAATTACGCATTAGCTTCCGATTAAAATTACGCGTCGGACTTCGGCGGCCATCTTGGATTTCTGGCGGGAATATTGAAATTTGAATTTTTTCCGATTTTTTTTTTCTAAGTTCCATTATTTGAATTTAAATCTCCCGGGGTGTCGGCCATCTTGATGCGCGCGCACTTCTCACGGCGGTTGTTTTTAATTTTGAATTTTCGCGGAAATATTTGAACTTCAAACTGGTAAATCTCCCGTCTTTCTCATCGAAGCTGCTGTCTCTCTCTCTCTCTCTCTCATGCACGGAGGCCATTTTAATTTCGCGCGAATATTTGAATTTTAATTTTTTTTTCAGATTTTTCTAAGTCCCTGTTTTGAATTTAAGTTCCCAGGTGTCGTCCATCTTGGTTTTCTCACATTTATTTTAATTTAAAGAAAGCTTCCTGCGATGTCCCATGGCTGGAGTCGAACCAGCGATCGCAGCATTACGAGTACGAAGCCTTAACCAACTGGGCTATCGAAGCGATCGAGGTTAAAGGAATTAAACATAGCCACTTACGTGTCACGAGCCCAGCTTTAAACAAAATATTTTTCAAAAAAGGTTATTTATGAAATTGGAAATGCATTGCCTGTGTTGTTAAATGACTTGTAGTAATTTTAAAAAACTGATTTTACGGTTGGATGTGTCATAATTGATAATTTTATAATTTGTGCCTGCTATATGACTGGATTAACGAGATACCCATTGTCCCTACCTACTATTGGAAATTTCCGTCTAAGTTCCCTTTTTAAAACAGGTCGGTGACTGTGTTTTGTTTGGTTTTAAAGGTTTGAATATTGTACCACTTAGCTGTTCTGACATTACACTTCCATATCCATATTATAAATAATTTTAAATGTTATTTTCGACTGAGTTTTAGCCACTTATAAATTACAACAGCTAGTTTAAAATTAAATGGGCGATCGGTCACAATTATATATATCCGCAATAACATGAACAAGAAGATATACGTATTGCTTGAGTAAGAAAGAGATAAACATATAATCCGTTCACGACCTTTTTGGGACAGAGTTGGCTATTATTTTTTCTTTTCATGTTGGACTAACTGATTCGGTGATGTAGCGGATGCAACTTTTTTTCTGTCAGTGTCTGTTCGACATTTTCTTGCCACCACATTGCCAAACTTATTATTTTAATATTCGTAAGAAAATAAATGCTTTATCAAGTGTGTAAAAGTAATTTTAATTTCCGTCAAAGGAAAAATCAAAATGCCCAATATAATTTTGTTACAACAACAAAAATTCCATTAAACGATGCTAGTTGCAGTTTAAAAAGGACAGACCAGATCTAAAAGAACACGAGTTGATGTAGAGACTAGAGAGAGATCCGGCAACAATGTACCTATTCAGAAAATATAACCCTAAACTGAAACAACCTAACCTAACCTAACAGGAAAAGTGTCAGTTTGCATTAGGGAGTTTAGTTGCCGCAGAGGTACTGCCAACAAAATTACTAGATGGTCATAGCCTCACCTGACCCAAAAAGATCGAACGGCTTATATTAGCAAGTATTGGAGAAGGCTTGACTAATTTTAATTATGACATTTGTCAACTAAACATAAAATAAATTTGAATAAAAGCACGCAAATACGAAAATACGTAGAAAATTTATAAAAATCGGCATCTTGTCACATTAAATTCTGCAAAAACGACAAAAAACAATATTTTTATACAACTTTCATCGAAAAAATAGTAAAATTTTACGAAAATACGTCTGTGTTGACGACAAATGAAAATAAATTTGAATAGAAACACGCAAAAATTACGAAAAGACGTATGTGTTGACCCCCAAAGTAACAAAAATTTGAATAAAATCACGCAATCATCCAGCATCTCACATAAATTTTCACAAAATCGACATCATGTCACATAAATTATTCAAAAACTGTCATCATATCACTTGAAATTATACAAAAAACGACATTTTCATTCAATACACGATGAAAATTGAACAAAAATCACGTAGTCATACAGCATCTCACATAAATTTTCACAAAAATCGACATTATGTCATATAAATTATACAAAAACTGTCATCATGTCACTTGAAATTATATAAAAATCGACATTTTTACTAAACACACGACGAAAATGAACAAAAATCACACAATTACAAGCCATCTCACAAAAATTTTCACAAAAATCGACATCATGTCATATAAATTATACAAAAACTGTCATCATGTCACTTGAAATTATATAAAAATCGACATTTTTACTAAACACACGACGAAAATTGAACAAAAATCACACAATTACAAGCCATCTCACATAAATTTTCACAAAAATCGACATCATGTCATATAAATTATACAAAAACTGTCATCATGTCACTTGAAATTATACAAAAAACGACATTTTTACTAAACACACGACGAAAATTGAACAAAAATCACACAATTACAAGCCATCTCACATAAATTTTCACAAAAATCGACATCATGTCATATAAATTATACAAAAACTGTCATCATGTCACTTGAAATTATATAAAAATCGACATTTTTACTAAACACACGACGAAAATTGAACAAAAATCACACAATTACAAGCCATCTCACATAAATTATACAAAAACTGTCATCATGTCACTTGAAATTATACAAAAAACGACATTTTTACTAAACACACGACGAAAATTGAACAAAAATCACACAATTACACGCCATCTCACGATAAATTTTTACAAAAATCGACATCATGTTACATAAACTATGCATAATTTTGCAAATGTTTTACACTTTTTATAAAATGCATCGCTCAAAATTAAAAGAAATAGCAATTTCATTGAAAAAATCTACTACCACAATCATTTCGATAAACAAAATTCAAAAAATCTTATACTTTTGACGGAAATATATGTATGTTGACCACAAATTAACATAATTTTTAAATAAAAACGCGCAATTCGTTGAAAAAATATTCTGACACCACCAAAACACGCAATTTCATTGAAAAATATATATATGTTGTCCACAAATTAACATAAATTTGAATAAAAACACGTAATTTTGTTGAAAAAATGTTCTGGCCCCGTCATTTCACTTAAAATTTTACAAAACTGCCATCATAACACTTGAAATTATACAAAATATATGTATGTTGATCACAAATTAACATAAACCTGAATAAAACACACAATTTCGTTGAAAAATTTGCAAATGTTTTACACTTTTTATAAAATGTGTCGCTCAAAATTAAAAGAAATCACAATTTTTAAATTATATCACGCCAATATGAAATCGTAGATTGATTTTTTTTTGAAATTTTACACTTTGTAACTGTAAAATAACTGCAAATACTAATATTTTAGCTTTAGACTTTGTAATTATTGCAGATTCGAGAAAAAAACAAAGCAGAGTAGAAATAAAAAACACAAACACTTTGTAATAAACAAATATATTGTTCTTATTTCGTATAATACTTAATAATATAAATATAAATGTACAGCAGAATGTCTTATTTCTAAAATTCGCTAGCAATTTACAAAACTGTACTTTGAGGTGCACGACATTTCAAATTAAAAGACTGCAAGTAATAAAATCAGAATTTCATTGTGTAATTTAAAGTTTAAGATGCACCCAATCTAGAATTCCCTTCGTTTTTGGTGTTGATGACATCTGCCTTAGAGGCGTTTTTCTAACGGTCCTTTTTTGGAGGCGTTTCCTTATCGGCGTTCTTCTGACTGAACCTTTTTGATGTGGACTTGGATGAGTAGCTGGTGTTTTAATTTATATTCTAAATCAGAATCGCAGTTATCAGTTTCCATTTCGGTTTTTCCTGTAGTACCAGTCGGGGTTGGCTTCTTTTGCTGTTTAGGTTTAGCTAGCAGCACAATAGCAACGTTAAGGTCTTTGATGTAATCAGCAAACTGTAGGCGTCCGGGTGGATTAATAGTTTTTCGAGGCCGCAGAGTGTCGTGAATTAAATCGACTATGTTAGACGCCGGTAAAATTTCACCCTTTATAGTAACGGTGCTCTTGTGATCCCAGCTCACATCGCTTGAGGTACTCAAAATGCGTAGGAAAACTTCAGCTTTTTTCTTAAAAGTTTTGGGAAGTGTAGATAAAATAACGGCATTTGATAGGCTGTCACTGGTTGTTTCAATAGGTATTTTGATTGGCTGCCGCGCCTGGTTTGTGAAATGAAGGAATCGTTGTAAAACCTGATTGTACTGGATCCATTTATCGTGATCAGTTAATTTGGACTTTAAAACTTTTTGCATTTCGTCATCAAGCTGTGATAATATATTTTTCTCCGCATCATCGCCAGACTTAAGACGTTGGACAAATTCCGGCGATACAATCAACATCTTCCGCTCTTTGTCCATTTTAGTCGAAAAGGAGCTCAGTCGTTTGTTCTAGTAGAGCCGTCGTGAATAAACTAGCTTAAAATCAAGACTTTCATAATAAATATATTTAAAAAAAATATGACAGGTACGGGAATCGAACCCGTATTCTCTCTCGAGATCAGAACTTGAATCTGATGCCTTAACCATTCGGCCAACCTGCCTCCCTATATAAACGAGCACTCTCTGCATAATTAAGAAAACATCTAGTTTAAAACCCTTCTATTTGCAATTTCAAACAATATTTCATATAAATTAAGCCATGTACAAATTTCTTAATCAGGTTTTGATACATATTTTATCGAAAGACTTGACCCTCAGATGCCGTTTTATTATTTGTCGTGATGCGGCATCGCTGAATTTACAAGAGCCATCCTGTCTGCTGTGTGACGTACGCAGTGTTTCCATACCTTTTTATTTTAAAATTCTATAAAATCAGAGGTCCAAACTGCTGCCGCATCAGGTAATAGAGTACAATGGTTTAAAACGTGTTAGTGCGGCATCAGTCGGGCCTCTGGTTTTATAGAATTTTAAAATAAAAAGGGATGGAGACATTGCGTACGTCACACGGCAGACAGGTTGGCTCTTGTAAATTCAACGATGACGCATTACGACAAATAATAAAAGGCAGCTGAGGGTCAAGTCTTTCGATAAAATATGTATCAAAAC